>OY992531.1:204206705-204749205 GCA_963921185.1 Dasysyrphus tricinctus
ATCGTTGGATCCGGTGATCCTCCAATGCTGCTACATGTCAATTCCACTTGCTTATCTTCGGTGGCAACGGCATTGTTACCTGGCGACACCATTGGTGGATGTGGTGGTGTCAGGACAGTTAAATTATAAAATTCCCGATGTACATCGGCACCTGTGCCCTTAGCCTTAATGCGACACTCAAATCGTCCATTGTCTTGATTATAGGAAGCATTTTTAATTTGTAAATCGTAGATTCCTCTTTCAGGACGAAAATCCAATCTGAAATAAATACAAAAAAAAATATATTTGTGTTAAAATACTTAATTTCAACAGGCTAGGTGAGATGTCGTTGCTGTTAATGTCGTCGAAACACTCTTCTCTTAGGGGTAGTCAATTTTCAATGAGAAAACGAAAATTGATCCTTGAAGTGTTCAAGAAAACACTTAGGATGTTTTTTTTAGCTTTTTTTTCTGTGTCTGCTAAGGTATGGAGCTGTCACTTCCAAAACTGTATACTTTATCCTTCAAAAACAGCCACACAAAAGAAAAACAAACACACCCACATCCACACACACATAGATAAATGAAAAACGACTAAACCATAAGTCCACGTTTAAAAATTATTATCAATTTTATTTTCCTCATTCAGTGCTTCCATCTTGTGAATTTCTCTCATTTAATAAAAAAAAAAAGAGGACGAAAAAGAGAAGAAGGACAACAAAAAAAAATATATAAAATAAAATAAAATCGATTCGAAGGATAAATTGAAAGAGAACATTTCAACTGGAATGGAAGCCAAAATGTCTAAAATTTTGATACCAAAGTGATTTATTGCTCTGTCAATTATTTGGAATGAAAAGAATATAAACGCTTCGAATAAGGATTACAAAATGGTTTGACCGAATATTTTATTTATATATAGAAAACGGCAATGGCAAGTGATGGCAATATTGGAAGGCGTGAATGTGAACGTTTTGAAGGAAAAATAAATAATGGAATGAATTTGATTTCTTGATGCCAAGACTATGGGAGGACTTTTCATTTTCTTTGCTTTTTAGTGAAGAGTCCTTTTCTTATTCTGGAGAACAATTAATTAATTAGTTTGAAGAAATCATTTTTGAAATTGAAAAATTGGATTTTCGAACCAATTTTAATAGATTGTTAGCTGAGTGGTATATTGGACTGATTGGTCTTAGAATGATATAAGGAAGAAATACATTTACTTGGGAGGGAAAGTATGTTTTCGAACTATTAAAGCCACAATCTCAATCCAATCTGACGTGAAAATGATGCTTAATTAAGGTTGAAATATTTGTCGAAGCAAAGAATGGGGCACTGTAGTCAAGAGTGTTCATGAAAAAAACTGGTATCAAAAATGGACAGTGAAGTTTTATAAAAATCCTTGTTTTTTAAATTTTTAAAGTCAAGTAAAATATTTTTTCAAAAAGCACAAATTTTTGAAAAACCTTCAACGACAGCTCACATTTTTAGCGGTTATATGAAAGATAATCTTAAAACCTTTAATTTGGTGTATAATACTATAGAGTTCAGCCATCATTAACCCACAAAAATAGATTTAGAAGTCCCAAGTGGCGCAAATCCATCAGCATGTGCTCAATATATAGACATACGGGAAGTATCTCTATTTGATTTATAATCGTTTTGAACTAAGATAATTGCAATTATATCTTGTCTTCGGTTCGAATCATCGTCTTTAGCATGACACAAGACACAACAGCTGTGTAAAGTCCAGTCATATTAGCCGAAAAGTTAGAAAAATCACGGACAAATGGCGGAAAACTGGTTTTTGGTATATAGCATCCCCATGGCATACTTAGGAAACTGTAAAAAGTCCCCATCGATATGAGTGCCGCTAACAATTTTACGGGGAGTCAAAGACCCTCCCCTCAAATGTTTTTTAAGGAATATATCCCAAACGGTAACTCTTAAAGAAACTCTTAAGCTCACCTTGTACCCTACCTCAAAGGTGGTGTTAAAGGGTACATTTTATATAGAAACATAAAATCCGTTACTCTGCCGATTGAATTATCTCGAAAACGGTTGATCTTATTGAAAAAGTCATTCTACATTTTTTAAAGGGAATTTTCTAAGCTACAACCCAGTTCTTAACATTTTTTCAGTAGGAGTAACCGTTCCAGAGAATTTCGTTAAACACCGTTTAGGAGGGCCCGTAAAATTGTGAGCGGTGCTCACATCGATGGGGAATTTTGACAGTTTTCTAAGAAATCCGTGAGGGCTTCATACTAAAATTCATCTCTACGCCTTTTTTTCTAAAGCAAAGGGCTTTAATGACTGGACTAGTAAGCTCTTCAATATGTTAAAAGTACGGTTCATAGCGCGTTTGGCGCTACCAGAAACTTTTCCTATTATTGTATCACGAACTGTCGAATCTAAGATGTGTTAACCAACCTCAAAACTCTACTCTAGAATACGCAGATTTTTCCAGTCTACAGAGAGAATCTGAGCGAGAAGACTAGCATAGGCACCAACAATCAGTGGTCAAAGTATCGCGATATCATTAAACGGCCAACTAAATCCACCGTAGGGTACCAACCACTCACAGTATCGCGCAAGGAAAAAAAAGTAGGGCCGATGATCTTCCGTAGAAAATAAAGACGGCGTATGCAGTCTTCCCGGTCAAGAAGCTCTTAAAGTATGGAGATCAAAATAATAACCCCAGGTTTTCTTTGAAAGTTAAGCGTAACTACTCGTTTCAAGACCACAACACAGGCGGCCGAGACACCTATGGACAGGAAATAATGATTGTGCATAGGTATCAAAGCCACATTTCAGCATTCAGCTCGGTCCCTACCTAACCTAGCTGCCTCCAATTATGAACAAGCACCTAGTTGGTTGAGGTCGTTCTTCATCTATGCACGCCACGTAGTAACGTAGTTGGGTAGATTCAAAAACTCAGCGGGTGACACGTATATATTCATAAGCTCATTGTGTCCCAGCCATCTCAGTCGATGTACTTTAATTTTGTTGACCTGTTCGACACGTCGTCGGTCGTCCCAGGAAAGCCTGTGAAGATTATATTTAAATCTTCTCCTCCAAACTTATTACGCGTCACTTTGCCTTGGACCGTTCTTGACCTTAAAGGATTAGGTGTTTTCAGAGTTTGACGCAACAGCAAAATTTCACAAAAATTCTTCCACTTGTGGAGGTTGACTAGTTTTACAGAGATTTCGAGATAAGACATGGTTCTGTATGATTCATCCCTATCCAATCTTTCATTATACGACTTAAAATGGAAAAGGAAATGGGTTGTATCGACTTGAAATTCCTGTTTTTTCTTACAAAATCTGTTGAAGTGTGTCCATTATTTGCTCGACAGGTTCCGGCGCTTTTAAAACTATACTGACAGGGGCTGATTAGATCCTTGACAAAAGATAAGTTGGTTTATACTCCCTACCAAGTCATCTCCCGCTTCTTTGAATAGTTGGGCAGGTAAGCTTTTCGCACAATCATCCTTGTACAGCTAAGGTTTCACAATGCTTACCGCATTTCATGTAGGTGAGGTGGACGGAAATTTGGACCATCATTTAGCCATTTAGCAGTCTAGGAACAACTGTGTAAGCACTGCCATATCGTCAGTCTCATCTCAGCAGACTTCTGGTCTGGCCTTGTACTGAAATGATCGTTTGATTCTTTGGTCGAACTTGTTTATATCATCCCTGCTGCTAGCTAAGACTCTCAATAGACCCGTCCATCCACATCTCTCCTTCCCGTTGAGAAAGCCTTCAAAGGAGAAACCTTTTCTTTTCGTGAATTACTCCCAGGCCGCCCTCGCAACAAGTTTGGTTCTTAGGTTGCCAACTATAGCTGGCACTCCTTCTAATGGTCATCTAGTGAAACCCAGCACATATTGGCAGTGTTTCCACTAGTCTTCTGCACTTGATATTGGTGGCGCACTTGTTGAAAGGTTAAAATAGACGTAGTCCTCCTTGTGGTCACCTAGTGAAAAACAAGCATACATTAGGAGCGGCACTTCTAATGGCATGTTGGCAGTGTTTCACTGTTCTTCTGCACTTGAATCTGGCGGGCTGGTTGAAAATTTAAGAGGGGCTTGGTCAACAAAACAAGCTTGCAGCCTTTTGCGACTGAAGCTTCCCGACGTCAAATCTTTCCACAGTATCCACTCGGCATTGTCCATCATGGATATCAGCAGACGTAGGTAGTTGAACTAGTTGCATGTGGTGGTCGGAGTCTACGCTGGCCGTTCAGACATCCTGGATAGTGGAAGCATTCCATGGCGTCTATCCCAACATGATCAATTTGATTGATGGTTCGTTGATCTGGAGATCTCTAGGTCCCCTAGTGTATATTGAGTTGTTGTAAACGAATGCTTGATGGCATAAGGTCTATCAAAACGAAGATGCCCTCCTTTCTGATTTTCACGTTGAAGTAGAAAAGAATATCTTGACGTCGTCGTCGGATTTTCGGCACATAACATAATTATGTGTTTTCGAGGAGATCGTAGAATGCTTCCTTAGTTGTGTTATATTTTTCTACTGCTGGGACAGGGGCCTTGGGTACAGATAAACGATATGTTTTTGAAATTGAATTTGATGCAGATTGTGACTAGGTTCTCTAACATTTCGAAAGCCCAAGACTTATTGGCCAACTCTTACAATTATAATAAAACCAGAAAATAAGAGCCGCTGACCCTGCCAAAGACCAGAGCCAAATGAATTTCAAATCAAGAGGACTCACACCAAGTCATAGACTTCATAAGTCGCATTTAAAAGTATTTGTTAGGAGTTCTATGCAGCGATGACTGGGTGAGAGAACCCTTTCCCCCCACCCCTCTCCGCGTCAGGACCACTCTTTGCATTACTTCAGGAGGGTTGTCATGTTTCTCGTGTGGAATCTACAAAGGCGGCTGGTTCCAACAACGTTCAGTATGAGCTAGCCTCACGTAAAGCTTCGAGTTTTTGAACTGCCGCCACCACCGGTGTTTTTCTTGTCGTAGCGCATCTACCCAGTTCCCAGATCTTGCTTCCGTAAAGGAGAAGGCATGTGTTGTTGACATCAGTAGCTTCCGCTTGCTTGCCGTGCGGCCACCTACATATATTTGCCATCAGACTGCGGAGCATTGTTGTGACTTTCAACGCTCGTTCCGCTGCAGCTTTTTTCTCTTGCCAGAATCTGTGTCGAGTTTAAGTTCTAAGTACTACACGGTCACGAGACATCTTGGTTTGGAGCTGATAGTGCGCAGGGCAGGCCTTCAAACTGAAAGCACTATCTCCAACAGATACTGGGGTTTTTCAAAAGAAGAAGAATTCTTTGACGAATATTTAGTCCTGTATGCGAGAGGCAAATGGAGGAGTAGATAATAGTAGCAAGCTCGATGAGCATTTCTAAGATGTGTATTTAGTCTAAGAAGTGAATGACTCAGCCACATAGAGATAATTAACAACAATCCTCTAGTCAAGAGAGTCTAAGGGCCAGTTTTTCAGTACGATATCATCCAAGTATCGTGTTAGTCCCGAGTTAACTCCAGAAATGTGTTTTTAGGTAAATTTAAATCCTTAACTTCCTCTGAGTTGACTCAATTAACTAATTGTCAACTCAGAGACTAAACTGTGGAATATTTTCGTTAAGCGACTTCTCGATTTCGATAGTGAAAGCTACATCAGTATTTGGAACGTGCAATTTCCGCTTGTTGTGTTTAAGATTCTAGATAGCTTATTGAAAACAAATCCGCTCTCAAATATAGGAAAAGTAGGCGTGGCAGTGGGTGGATCTATAAGAATTTCACATACTGGGCTTTAAGTTCTGATCTAATCTGCTTATTGATGATATTTTCTGCATTCATAAAAAATGAAAAAGGGAAAACCTCAAATATGAGAAAAGTAGGCGTGGCATTGGAAACAGAATAAGGAGCAGATTCAGCAGCATCTGTTGCGTCATCTGAATTTCGATAGTTAAAGTTCTCAAAGAATTTCAATAGATTTTTGGCAACTGAAAGATACATGTGTAAAGTTAATCTTGAACTTAAACATCTGTTTCTGAGTTAACTCGTGGTTAATTTATTTTCAGGATTAGCTTTAGCTTATTGTAAGGTTGGCTTTAGCTTTAATTGAGTCAACTCAGAGACTAAACTGATATAACACTCAGAGCTAACTCTGCAGTAAAAAATTGGCCCTAAGAAAGTATTTGGGTCGGATTCCAGCCTCTTGGGTCAATATGCTTAGCTTCGTTACAGCTTTGTACCAGTGGAGCAAGTCCAAGCGATCCAATCGTTCATTTTTTTTTCTGTTAATATTATCCTCATAGCCTTGTTCGGGGAGTGTATCGCTGTTGTCGGTAATCCTTTTTTTCACTACGCTAAGTTTTGTGAAAAAGAAATAACGCTTCAACATTCAACTCATTTACGCATAGAGTCACAGTATTGTATATGAAGAGAAACGTTAGCAAATGAAAAATGACGTAACAAGAGAAAAAATATTATCTAGATTTATCTACACCACATTATATGACCGCTAGCAAACACTCCATGTCGCTTGATTGATAACTATTTTTTTATTGTTTTTCGTAATAATTACATTAGACTAGGAGATTTATTTTCGGGAATTAATTTGAAGCTTTGATCAAATATTTATTTTTCTAAATCAAAGCTGAAAGTCTGCAAAAAATTTTAAGAAACTCAGCTTAAAGCTTTCTTTGACTCTTTTAACTTGTTTTGGAGGTGTAAGTTGAAGGTCAGTCTAGGTGTAAGTGTTACTCCAAGGTATCTATACTCTTTGACAACTTCAATTTGGTCAGGACCCAAGTTCCACCTTTCATTCATCGAGTATCTTCCAGTATTGTTTCGGAATATCAAAATTTTGGACTTCCCGGTGTTGACAAAAAGATTCCATTGTTGACAGTACTCTTCAAGCCTATTAATCATTAGCTGCAGCATATTGGGTGTTTCCGCTAACAAAACAATGTCATCTGCAAACATTAATCCTTTCATATTGGAGTTATTGAATTCTATGCCTCCAGGCAGGCTCCCAAGTAGATCATCCAAAAAAAGGCTGAAGAAGAGTGGGCTAAGTTGGCAACCCTGTTTAACTCCTGTGGAAGTGCTAAACCAATCCGAAGTAGAATCGCCATCCCATACTGCTGATTGGTTGTTCGTGTACAAACTCTCTAGAACCCGAAGCATTTTGAATGACAATCCTTTGCTACTAAGTTTCAAGAAAAGTGCTCTCCTATCCACCGAATCAAACGCTGCACGGAAATCAACAAAAAAAGCATAAAGTTTCTTTCCTTTTTTCAGAAATATCCTTCCAATATTTGTTAAAACAAAAATGTTATCGACTGTTGAGTAGTTTGTCCTAAAACCTGCTTGATACTCACTAATAAGTCCATTGCGTTCAACCCAAGCTGTTAAACGAACTAACAGTATGCTGGTGAACAATTTGCACAGTGTATTTTGGAATGATATACCCCTATAGTTTCCTGGGTCATTAACATCTCCTTTTTTGAACAAGGGAAAGATTATACTCTTTTGAAAGCTTGCTGGAACTGTTCCTGCAGTAAAGATATTGTTGAAGCCTTCTGTCAACTTTATTTTAAAGCAGGCGGGAGCATTTTTGAAGAACTCGAATGATATTTGGTCTTCTCCTGGCGCTTTATTGGTTTTACTTTTATCGATTGCGTTTTGCACTTCTTCTATCGTAATATCTCTATCTAAAGATTCTTCGTGAGTTGCAGGGAAGGCAAACTGGTAGGAAGACGTAGTGAATTGTATATTCAGAAGCGATTTGAAATGAGTTGCTAACACATTCGTCTCTATATTTATACCTTTTACATTCTTGGTACCATTTAAAGATCTTATAATTTTCCAATAAGTTTTTGCATCATTGGTATGCGCAAGTTCGCAGGTTAATCTATTTGTATATTCTAAACGCTTTCTTCTGCAAAGTTCCTTATAAGATTTGATACTTTCCTGGTATATCCTTTTGAACAAATCGGTGTTTCTTTTCCTAGCTGCTTTTAAACATTTAAATGATTTTTGTCTGGCTTTCAAGCAGTCTAGATCGAACCAAGCCTCCTTGCCAGTGAAAGGCGATGACTTTTGCATAGGACTCGCCGCATTCCTGATCGCCGAGACAAAAGTAGTTGCAAAGTTTTCGGGAACTAGGTCATCTATTAGCATTCGGTTAGTTTCACTATTTAAATTTTGTTGATAAATTTCACGTTTAGAGTCTTTCCATTTAAGTTTTGGAGGCAAACTCAGGGTATTGACTGAACTCGGACCTGCTGCGGTGTTTACGGACGTTATCAATGGCATGTGATCAGAATACGTTTGTAAATCAATTTTGAAATCGACCAAGTATTTTAACCAAGAACCTTTTACAAGACATAAGTCAATGGTTGAACAACTCGTGCCCCTAATAAATGTGAAATTGCCTTCTCTATCACTTACGCTTCGACCATTCAGTAAGATTAGTCCAAATTCTTCACACATTTCTATAAAAATTTTGCTCCTCCTATCGATCACTTTATCTTGAGTTCTTCTTAACACAGTAAACTTTGAGTGTAGAAGTTCGTATTCATAGTTTAGTATTTGTGATTCACCAATTCTTATGTTACAGTCACCTATGATCATTACATTTTTGGGGTTGAAGTTTAAGAGAACATTATATAACTCATCGAAATCTTCCGTCCAATGTGAGCAATTAATATAGACTGGAATAATATGTAATTTTTCGTTATTTAAGCAGCATTCAACTAAAGTTGTTCCGTTGATTTCAATAAATTTGCATAACTTCTCATTATATAACGTTTTTTTAATACCATATAAGGAACCCCCACTTGCCCTTCCTCTGGTATATAATCGGGTTGCTGGAATCCAGTGCAGAAAGTAGTTTGTGAATTTATTAATGTGTAAATGTATATGTTGTTCTTCTAAAAATGTTTCGTACAAAAAAAATACATCATAACCTCTTATAAAATCAAAAAAATCGTTAAATAATAACTTGTTTTTGATACCTGATACATTATATGCTACGATTTTAAAAAAATAATATTGACTTAGAGTTGCGGTTTGGCTGACGGCACTATTATTAAAAATTATTTTGTAATTGACGAACAGAGCTTTGCACATCTCTACCTCCATTTGCGATTGTACTAGATTTGCTGGTACTTTGGGCATCAAGGCTCAGCTGAATGCTTCCGTTGACTGGTGACGTTGAGTTGTCATCTAACAGCTGGGTAAGGACTGACATTCCGTCCGACGTGTTACATTTTAATGTTTTTCCGTCATAATAATAGATATATTCGCCTATTATGAGCTTTTCACCAGCAATTTTCGATTTAACGGATGGTTTTTTTTGTATATTTCTGTTCGTAGTTTAATCATATTTCGCCTCCTTTCTCTTGCTGCCGCTGGATAGTCTCTGTGTATCGATATTCCCGTGGCTCGGAGTTTACTTGCTGATTGTAGTACTTTTATTGTCGATTCTTTTCTTTCCATTTCTACGACAATGTTAAAAATATTTTCGTTGTTTGATGGTAGAAGTCGTGCGGTTGAAACAAGTGATTGATTAGTAGAATCTAGTAAATCCAAACATATGTCTTTAGCTCTTTGAATAGGATCAACATCACTACTCGCGGGGATGTGTACAATCAAATTTTTTTCATGCAAGATCTTTGAAAGTTGTTCAATCTGCCTTTCTAGCGCTTGATTTTTTTCCTCCAGTACTTGGTTATGCTGTTTAAGCGTTGTTATTTGCATATTTATCTGTTCCAAGTCGGTTTTGGTTACAAGATCTTTCATTTTCTCATCTAAAAGACCAGACATGCAGGTTGTCATAAGCGACATCAGTTTTTCGGCGGACATATTACCAACGCTCATTTTGTTATTGATGTTTTTTGTTTTTTTTTTTTATTAGATGTAGGTATATATGTATTTATATAATTAGGTATGTGTTTGTACTGTACTTTTGTCTACCCCTTTCATGTAGCAAAAACAAAAATTGAATAAAAGGAATTATTAAACTCACTTGGTTTGTTTTTCTTATTTTAATCCGAAGGAGTTAACTTTATTTAACGTTTTTATCTACTTTCTAAGCTTCTTTTGCACTTTTTTTTTTATAATTAACGACTTTTTTTCAGAGCACCTTTGTAACTTGACCTTCCTTTAATCGACCGATCTGTCAATCCTCTGAGTAATAGATCCGAATCTAGCCTAAAGTCAACTTTAACAAAGACATTCGTA
Organism: Dasysyrphus tricinctus; assembly: GCA_963921185.1. Taxonomy (NCBI): domain Eukaryota; kingdom Metazoa; phylum Arthropoda; class Insecta; order Diptera; family Syrphidae; genus Dasysyrphus; species Dasysyrphus tricinctus. Next base: position 204,216,921 of record OY992531.1, read on the forward strand.
GATATAAAACACAAATTTCACCGCTAAATGCTTAGAAGCTTCTCAAGCTAAGTTTAAAATGATCTAATCTAAGCATTTAGAAGTGAGAATTGTGTTTTATTTCTACGGATGTTTTTGTTAAAGTCGACTTTAGCTAGATTCGGATCTATATTATTTCATATTTTATATTACTTTCCTGAATAAGAATTTTGAAAAAATTTGAAGAATATTTTGTGGAATTTTATAAAGTTCTCTTTTTGATATTTTTTTCAGGAAAACCAAAAAAGACATTTTCTAATTTAAAATTTACAACCAATCATACTTTAAAAAAGGAAAAAAAAAACGACTCTAATCATGTGATGCCGAGTGTAGGTTTGGATGGTCGGTCGAAAAGAAACTCTTGTGTTAGGAAATATGAGTCAAGTCCTTATACAAAAAACATCGCTATATAGGTATCTCTTTGTAGTGATGTACATATGAGAGAGAACACGAAGAGTATGAGTGCAACAGAAGGAGGAAGTGAGTATAATTGTTACAAATTATGTTAAGGCTATGTGAAAGGATCTATTAGCCCCCCGGGTATAACAGAAAATGTTTTGTGTTCCCGTCTGATACAATATGAGTTAGGGTAACTAACAACTAAAGGTAGAAGTATATAGCTATATCTCTACACGATGTTTGAGATCCTTCTTAACCACAATATTCTACCTATACTTCCTACATACCTTCATCGCATCGTGCAAAAAGGATTACAGGATGTTTTATAACTTGTTAACCATTGTGTTTCATATTATTCGTGGAATATCTACATTTTGGTTTTATTATATGTATAAATTCTGCTTTCTATGGCAACACGAAAATAATATAAAATAACTATGTTCAAGGAACCAGGGAGTTTTGTGTGGGAGGGGGGTACAACATACCTTACCTACATAAAGAATATTTTGTTGGGAAAAGAATTTTTCATTCTTTTCGCTTGAATATGAATTTAAACTTGTATATTTTCTTTTTTTGTATAAAAAAAAGGTTCATGGTCGACATGAAAAAAAATTGTTTACAAAACTAATATGAGAGTTTAATATTGACTGTTTCAAAGTATAAAGTAAATTAAGTTAATACTCTGTAAGAGTAAGGGATTATCCTTTCTTTTTTGTTTTTGGTTTTAAGCCCTTCGAAATATGACCTTTGGGGGATGTTTTTGAGGCTTATGATTAATCGGGTAAAAGTGAAATTACTTGTTTTATTATTTTAATATTTGCCTAGAGGTTTTTGATGTGCGGTGAACAGAAAAAGATATAGAACTTAAAATGAACAGGAAAATTCTATTCTTTCCCATGGGGTTATATAAAAGGAATATAGGTACCTACTAGTTTTAACGATAACCAACCACATTTTTTTTAAAGAGGCTCGTAAAAAGTTATGTTCTTAATTTTTTCAGAAGGAAATATAATAGTAAAATTGGGTTTTGTTGTATAATAATATCAACAAAATAGTTTTGATAGTTATTGCTTAAATGTTGGGCTTACTTTGAGATCCTATGGGAAGATTAATAACTCAGTCCCTTAACCCGACATTACGTCTATTAAAAAACAACAACAAAAAAAATCATTTTCTCAAACGATTTAAGTTAGCTTACAGCTGCTGCCGTCAAATAAAATAATGTTTCTTTTCTGTCTTTAGGTCATCATTTGACAATTAGACATTTAAGAATCCTTTAAAAAGCTATTCAGTAGTTAGGTACTTAGTTCAATAAGCCCTATGGAAAAAAAGCCAGACAAAATAATTGCTTTTTATGGTAAGTCCTTCGAAGGAATATGAAATAACCGTTAAAAGCCATTCTACTTTTCGTATTAACTACTTTTCACAGCGTAAATCTAGGCAGAAGAACATGGAGGGGAATTCAATAAATTTTCGATATCAGGGAGAATAATTTATTGATGGGAAAAAATTTACAAATGTAATAATGTATTGACATTACCTCAAGGTCTGAATATGAAATTCCATAAAGTCTTGATGATTTTGTTGCTAGTTATTTTTAGTTGGCGAAAATCGGAATGGCCGACTTGACAATGTGGAAAAAATTGAACTCTGAGCTTTGATTAAATTTCTTACAAAACGAGGAAAAAGTCAAACAAATATTGAAGATGGTTCTTTATCTTTACAAAATGTTTTCGCCTTAGTTTTCTAATCGGGTCAAGAGAGTTTTAAAAGACGCAGCGAGAGTTATTGGCGAGGACAGAGATGAGCAAAGTCGCGAATTTTCAAACAAAGTTAAGCCTGGTGAATGTGATTAACAATGCACTATGATTGTGATTGCACTATGCACTATGATTGTGATTGAAACTACCTAACTTCTCACCTCAGTACTGCCCAAATATCAATAGTAATCCGCATACGAGGAGAACTAATCAAACTTAATTTGATGCCTCATCGAGATGACCTTCCACTACACTGCAGTCTTCGCAACACAAGGGAATATGAAGATGTGATTCATTTTCTCGGCTCCTGCCCTATTTTAAAGGAAGTAAGACGAAATCACTTTGGAATGGACGTAATACACATAGAAGATATAAAACATATCCTGAACGATATAAACCACTGGACTTCACTGGCCTCATATTGTCAAACTGCGCTCAGTTATAGAACTAGAATATTAGATGAAAACTTTTAAAAATTAACCCAGCTACAAGTACCTTATAAGTCCTTAATTTTCACGTTTTTAAAGTAAAATTGTTTAAATTAATTGTCTTATCTCGGCAGACGGCTGAACCCTGCTTAAATGTACAATTTGTATGCATAACATTGAAGTTTTTTTTCGATTCAATAAAGTACCTTAAACTAACTAAACTAACTATGATTGTGATTCGCGACTTTAAGCAAATCATATATGAACAAAGGAATAAGTTATGGTGGCTTCTTTTCTTGCTTCTTCTTCTTCTATAGAAAAACTCAAATATAAGAAAAGTAGAAACGTGGCAGAGGGCGGATTTCTTAAAGTTTCACATGCGTGCTGAAGATAATAAACACCTAGATTTCAGTGTGCTATGCCAAATTTGTTGCCTATATTTCTAAGAAAAGTAGGCGTGGCACTAGTTGGGTTTCGAAAAATTTCACTTATAATTCTAAAGGTTTTAAACAGCTTATTGATCAAAATTTTAGCTCTCTAGGAAAGCAGAATAAGGATGAAACTCAAATAAAAAAAAATGGTTGAAGTTTCTAGACAGCTTATTGACAAAATATGAGCTCTTAAGAGCAACGGAATTTAAGAGAACACAAATGTAAGAAAAGAAGGCGTGGCAGTGGGTGGATTTCTATTTTACATACTGTGTTTAAGGTTCTAATCTGCATATTGATGAAAATGACAGTTTTCTAGAAAAATGAAGAAGGGAAAGAGCTTTAAATAAGAAAAATAGACGCGACATTCAACAGAATAACAAATAAAAAAATCAAATATAAGAAAAAAAAGGCGTGGGAGTGGATGGATTTCCAAAAAAATTAAATGTTCTGCTTTAGGCAACAGCTTACTGACGAAATTTCACTTTAAAAAAAAAACAGAAGATGGAGAAAACTTAAATACCTATAAGGAAAATAGGCGTGGCAGTGCAGTGGCTGGATTTCCAAAAATTGTTTATGTTGTGCTTAATGTTTTAGATAGCTTCTTATTGAAAAAATTTCTGCTCTTAATTATAAGAAAAGTAGGCGTGGCAGTGGGCGTATTTATAAAAATTTTACAGTTCTGATCTCATCAGCTTATTGATGAAAATTTCAGCTCTCAAGAAAAATGGAAAAGGGAAGAACTTCAAATATGAGAAAAGTAGGCGTGGCAATGGGAACAGAATAAGGAGGAGATTCAAATATAAGAAAAATAGGCGTGGCAGTGGGTGGATTTCCAAAGTATTCAACACATGTACTGTGCTTTAGAATAGCTTATTTTCAAAATGTGCGCTCTAGAGCGACGGAATATGGATAAAATTCAAATATTAAAAAGTTGGCATTGCAGTAGCCGGATCTCAAAAAGTTCACATTTGCCTTTGGTAGTCAGCTTCAGAATTTTCAATTCCAAATCGGAAAACAAAATCTATCAAAGCATCAATCCACAACAAAATGTTAAGAGAAAATAACGCCATATCGTTATCGTTTACATTCTTCATACTTTCGTCTTGGTCTGTGGGATTTTTAGATATCTGTCCTGTGACTTTATTGTCAGATCGTTATTTTATACATAAATTACAATAATTTATCGCCTAAATTTCTATTTTCAAATTGTTCCTTTTCGTAGTGATTTAAGCATTGTGGTTGTGAATATAGATTCAGGTTTTCCACAGAATTTATGAAATTAACACAAACAACAACAAATCAAATCGCATTTAAGGCACTCACAGCTTATTCGCCAGTCATTCACGATTTTCTACTGACAGATTGGAAAACACAGATCATGATTTTTTGCTCATCTCTAGTAAAACGAACTTGGCTCAGGTGGTGCCATTTCAGAATTAACGGAAGAAAGCGTAGAATAAGTCCGAAAAATAGTACTTGAAAAAGAGGATGACTGAATGGTGGTCAAAATGATTGCAGAATATACTACCTTTTGACGTCCTTTGTCGAAAGTCAGTGCATGATGGGTGCCTTGAATGCTCAAAGAAACTCAGAAAATAGTCTTATCGCAAGAGGATCGCAACTGTGCAGCGATGTTTAAATATTTTAAAAAACACATTTTTCAAAACTTATTTAAAATCCATTAAGTTCAAATATGGCATTTTCAACGACTTTGGAATTTACAATAGGCGTGTTTTATTGGCAAAGCTATCCGCAGTACAATGAAATTTTATATGAATTGCAAAAACAACATCGGCAGCAAAATCGCTGCCGATAAAGCTTAAAGTAGAATCCTGCTGCCGATAAACTTTTGACGTTTATTCGAGTATCGAACTCGATTTAAAAGGATTTTAGTGTGTCGTCATTGGTACGATTGGTATTTTTATGAGTCTCGAATTCTCGATGGCTATGTTCGTAGAGTAGAATTATGTTGAATGAATGGCCCTGTTTAGACTGTAACTTTTCACTTCGTCATGACCATATTTTTGTAGAAGAAATCGGTGAGGAGAAAATTTTACCCATAAATTCATCGTCATGGCGGCGGCGGCGTAGTGAACAATTACAGTCTAAACAGGGTCGATCGTAAGTGCATGGTTGTTTTGTTTTAGCTTTTCGACAAAATGAAAAAATGATCCTATCCTATGCTATGCTAAAAAAAACACGACCTTAAATTAGTTTAAAGTGTAAAATTGACCATTTTTATATTTTATAACTGACAAACAAGATATCTTCTGCGGACTGTCAAATGATAATTCGCAAACTACAATATCAAGACGCATTCCACAAGACATTTATCTTCACATTTTCTTAGCACACATTTTACTGGGTTTATATTTTATGGCAATTGACATCTATAGGCAACCAAACAAATTACTCAAGTGAATGGAAGGTAAAAATTCACGATCATTCCCATTTCACAATTCACTATTCGCTGCTCATATGAAAAGCTCTTTATGTAAACCTTGGTCTATAAGGACCAGTTTGTACAAAAATGGTTCAAATTTTGATCCGATGATCAGCAATTTTAAGTCAGTGATTTTGGTGGATTAAAGGCTACTTGTACAAACGTGGTTCAAGTTTTGATGGGTGGTTCAATTATTTTAGCTTACTGATTTCGGCAGTTTAACTGAGGTTCAACAATGATCAAGCTTGAAATTGTTATTACAACATACTTGAACCTTGAATCATCGTTGCACTTCAGTAGATCCGATGAAATCGATGAGTCACAAATGCTGAACCATGGATCAAATTTTGAACCAGTTAGTACAACTGCAACTAACTGAAGTTCAAGGAGGGTTCAAGCATATTTGACTATTAACGTACTTGAACTGTCGTTGAACCTCAGTTAATCCGGTAAGATTGGTGAGTTAAAAAATTTACAACTAGGTAAAAGCATTAGGCGTGTCTCAACAAATAAAATCTCTGAGCGCTCAGAGATTTTTTAAGTGAGACAAAAAATCTCACCTGAGCCCTGAGATCTTTTTCGGAGATTACTAAGACGAAAATTTTTTGGATTAATTTCTCAATCTTCTTTCTCAGCGAAAACAGCTGTTCGTTTGACAACCAAATTTGTAATTTCTCAGTGAAGTGCAAATACAAAAACAACAAATAAATACAAATAAAGGTTCATAAAAAGGAAAATAAATTGAACTTATTACTATTTTTCATTCATTGCATAAAGTTTTGTGCTTTAACTTTTAAATATTTTAAGCAAAATTGAAATTTTGTTCCCAGAATTTCAGTACAAGAATTATAACACATGTTTTTTTTTTAAATTGAAGGGAGAATCTTGTCCACTTGTCCCAAAGCATTCCGCCTCCGTCGACTTGACATTGAGCGCTCAGTGAGACTTTATTTGGTGAGACGCGCCTATTAAAATTAGCCATACAATCATGTCCTTACCATTGCCATGTGTGCCACCGCACACGGCCCCGCACTTAAAGGGGCTCCGCAAAGGCTCAAAAAGTCTTCGCTTTCAAAGTTAACAATTTTACGTGAATAATTTAACAAAATTCAGAAGCTTTTGTCACACTTGCCAACCAAAAATCAATTAATAATTTAAAAAGATTTACACACAGTCATAAGAGTGGATGAAAGCAGTTAATAGACCCGATTTTATTAGACAAGTCAACAGTTAAAAGCATAACAGATAACGACCTAAGACAAATTTAATAACCAACTTAGACTGAGATCCAACTGTCAACGACATCAAAAGTCAAGTCATTTGCGTGTAAGTCAAATCAATGGATATCTTTTCACGATATTGATATCTTTTTACCTACATTAGACTAAAAAATTGAATTGGATTCAGTATTCACATCCCACTTCTCTGAAAGAGTGGGAGCGAGATGTGAATACTGAAAAGTAAAAAAAACTCCAGTTTTTCAGTCCAATGTGAGCACCATCTTTGAGGTGCTGAACCAGGTGGTGTAGATGTGTTGAACCAGGAGCCGCTTGTCAGCCTGCCTAACGCAACCAACAGGTGTAAAATTTGGCGTAAGGGTCTGAAAACGAAGCAAGTCAAATCATTTTGCGTAGGTTACGTTGGTAATTTAAACCCAAATAGCTAATATTCGATTTATAACCAAAATCAAAATGGCAGATTCTTCTTTCTTTGATTGAAAAGTGTTTGCAGAAACGATCAATAGCGAGAATTAACTGAGCTTAGTCAAGTCATTTGCGTAACTTTTGATTGAACGCCATTCGCTTCAGGACACTCTCACAGGTGTCAATCCAAAAAGGCAGACAAGAATTCCTTGACGAACATTCCGGCATTTGGTAGACATTTTTTTTAATGAACATTTAAATATATAAATATTTAATAGATATTTATTTAAATGATAAATATTTTACAAAATATTTACGAATTTATAATTTAGAACATTTAAAACAGGCCTGGACAATTCCGCTTGTTTTCAATTTCAATAATGGCCTTTTCGATTGGCAATCCGGAACACTGTTTCGATACGTGTGAACCTTTCTGGTTTCGATTCTGAAATCAAATCCAGAACAATTTTCTCTTCTATTCTGAACAAGAACAAACTGTCATTCTCCTCCCAATCGAAAAGACCATAAGCAGAATAAGAAAATATTCTGTTTTGTCAACTTGTTGCCACCATGCCGAAGAAGAGAACATTTAAACATTATTTATTTTTTGTATTTTTCTTCATAAACATATTTTGAAATGTTTGTGTGATTTAGACTTTAAAAATGCAAATCTCACCCTACTATAAAAATGTTCGTGCGATGTCAAAGTGTTGTTTGACTGTTTCATAATTTATTTTAAGTCTGAAAAGAATAATTAATATTTTATTATCATTTCCTCTTTCGTATACAAAATGACTTCTCTAATTGACATAAGTTTTTATCAAGAACAAAATGAAAAGTTCCTGTAAAAGAAGAAGATTACAAAAAGAATTTTAAACTTTGAAGCTATTTTCAAATTAATTGCTTTTAAATGGATGGACAAGCTAGGAACGTTTTTTTTTTGTATGGAAACAGAAAAAGGAATAAAAATGTTATCCAGGATTATGGTAGACAATTCTTTAAGAAAATAATATTAACTTTTTACTTTAATTTTTTTTTCAAAGGACTTGATATTTATAATTTAATAACAGACAAAAAGTAGATTGAAGTTATTATGACAAATAAAAGTCAAGAAAAGATATAAATTGAAACTTTTACAGGATAAATGAAGTAGCACTTAAATAAACAAAATAATAATTCATCTCTTATGCAGACAAAAATATGAAAAAAAAACTTTCGACTCCTAAAATAAACCAAAGAAAAACAAAAATCTTCCAAGGACATTCGATAGTAAAATATTCTATCTCATTGACAACTTAAAAGATTTTTAAGGACAGAAATTGAATCCTCCTTTATATGTTAAAACTATCCAGACATATGAAAGTATAATAGCAAAAAAACAAAGTTGTAAAGCAAACAACAAAAAACAAAAAAAAAATATAAAAAACATATTTTAAAATCAATTTTTTGTAAAAAAAAAAAAAAACTAAAACAAAAAAGTGAATAACAACAAACTTTTCCGAAGTCAATTTCCCATGCGAGCATTTTTTTTTTTTATTTTTGAAGCTCGCGAGAAACTTTTTCTTTTTGCGATTCCCTCGCTTCAGAAAAATATATTTGTCCTTTTTTTTGTAATTTGCTTTCACCGACTGATATAAACGGGTAGTATACCGTTAAAAATGGAAGAAAAAAAAAAGTAAAACTGAAATACCTTAATAAAAAAAAAGTCAAAGTCATTTAGTGTCCTGGATTTTTTTTTTGTTTTTTATTTTCCTTTAAACTGTGATTTTGTGGTGTTGGCAGCCTCAAGCTAATAGAAAACTTTGTCAAAGCAAATTTTCATTTTCAACTTAAACTTCAACTTTGGAAATAAAAATCAAAGTAAAAAAAAAAAACAAAATGAGGTAAAACGTTTAGAAATACTGATAATCAGAGTTAAGGACTTACTAAATTTTTATTTTGATGGTTAAAGCTTTTTGTGGATTAAGATTAAATTAAGGGCTGGACTTATTGTGAGAGGCACAGATTAAGATGTAAAATCAAGTTGGGAAACAATTTGTTTTCATTCAGTTTTTACTAGTAGCTAGCAGAGCAGCGTTTAGGGAGTTAAGTGGCAACATGCGAAATGCTTTACCTCAAAAAGCAATAAATTTATACAAAAATATTATGCAGACAAAAAGAAAAATAATTTAATTTCTTTAAGAAAGACGCTCACACAATTTAAGTACGATGAATCGTTCTCGAGATATTGGTTAAAACTTAAAAAACATTTTTCAAAATGGCGGCCGAACCACAACAATTGGTGCAACACGATTCAATTACTCTATCAACCTATTCTAATAATAAAATCTCAGTGGTACACTTTTGGAAACGTAGAAATCTTGTTAATATCTTCCGACTAAGGGCCACTTTTTCAGTGCAGAGTTAACTCTGAGTTATTCCAAAAACTCAGAAACAGTTTTTTAGTTGAGGATTAACTTGATCTTGCAGTTATTAAAAATCTATTAAAATATGTGCGACACTATGGATTATTATCACCCTTTTACACCTTTCACTATTCATATTGAGATGGCACTACAATGGAAATTGCACTATCTAAAGGTTTCAATAACTTACATAAATAAAATGTTGTCACTGATTTAACTCACCGAATTAGGTGAGTTAGCTCGGAGTTAATTTTAGATTAAAATTGACTGAAAAACACGTTTTCTGAGTCTACTCGTAACCCCAAGACTAGGATGATCCCACATTGAAAAATCGGCCTTAAAACTATCGCCAAGAATTTAGCGACACAGCGACAAGTTCAAGCGATTAACGCCCATTTATTGAGCGACAATACTCTTGAACGGCGATTTTACTCTGAAAATGCTATTGCCTAGAAATTTTGGCAAACATTTTACTGGCTGAACAGAATGCAAAACGGAGCTGGAATAGATATCAAAAATGCTGCAGCCGGAGCTGCAAGAGTTGAACAATTTTTAACTTTTACTGCAGCATTTTTGACATCTATTCCAGTTGCGTCTTGCATTCTGTTCAGCCCAGTTAGCTGGTCTGAACTATATATCACTTTCTCGTTCGGGAATCAATGGAAAAATAGAACAGAATTTAAAGCAGAGTGAAGCCAGTCGCTTTGTCACTTAGAAATGTGAAATGTCGCTTGTGGCTCAATGACTACGTGGCCACAACCACACAATTTCATATATTTAAAATTTTGTTGTTTCTCTATGGTGTGTAGCTCTTAAGTGGCTGAGTACCAAGCGCCACTAATCTGTATAAGCAATTTTCAGGAATAATGCATGCAGTACTGCAGACAAGATTTCACCATTGGAACAAATACCTATATTATTATTTTTTTTTCAGCTCTGTGCTGAGTTTGCTTAATTAATTCTTTCGGAAAGATTTGGCATGATTAAATTAGTAAACAATAGTTGCAAGAATAAAGTAGTACTTCTCAGACTCTTAGCTGGAACTGCCTTATTCCCACACTACGACTAACGAAGACGGCCCACAAACATCTAAATCCACCTCCGATTATAAACATTCAAACCTTTTTCCGGCTTATGTATATTTTTATTTTTTTTTGTTTTCAGCAAAGAATTTAAATGACTTTTATGAGGTCGTAATAATGTCTCTACAGGGAGTCCTTGTTTGTCCTTTTTATATATATATACAATTTATGATTGCTATATCTCGATTGCAAATGGGAATTTCGGAGGCGTGTAAAGAAAAAAAAGAAAAAACTAACAAACTATTTACATCAGAAAGTTCTTAAGGGCGTGGGGGTTTCACTGACTGACTCTAAGTGAAAATAAAAGCACATAAATCATAAACAAAATTAAATGGGCAGTGTGGTGTGGTGTGGCAGTTTGAGCATAAGCTTGGAGGAAAGACTTAACAAATAAACTTGATGTCAACTGATGGTACGATATCGCTAGTGAAAACTATGTGAAAATTAAGTGGATGTTAATTATGTTTATTTTGTAAATAATAAAGTTTTAATTTTGTATATAATTTATTAACGGAAAGTAGTTTTTATAAGTGTTTTGTTTTTTAGTTTTTAAAGAAAAAAGTTTCGAGGAGGAATACAGATGGGGCTGTTTCTTTAGCTTTCCAATAGATTTTGAGTTTTTGAAGGATTGTTAATAATACAATCGTTTGTTTTTTTAAATATGTAGGTAGTCTGTTTTTTATAATAATATTTTTAAGTTTTGTTTTTGTTTAGAAACTAGATGAATAAGAGTATTGACAATCAACGCAAGTAATTGATCTCTAATTTGGTGTCCAAAAAGTTAAATTACATGCTTTGTACTTGAATGCGGGGATAAAAAGAGAAAGTATAAAATTCATAAATAGCAATTGAGCTCTAGATTATAAGCCCCCGACAGTACGTTGGAGCCCAGGAAAATTAGACAAAAAAATGCCAGAAGTTCGAAAAATTCCGACAAAGCTGAATTTTGGTGGAGAGCTTTGTTTTGACGTTTTAAGTAGTTCCAAAGAAGTTCCGTAAATTTGGGTCAGACCAAATTTTTTTTTGCACGGGGAAGGGGAGAGGCATAAAAGGGGGTAAAAATCAGTTTTTTCCAAATTTCTCGAGAACAATCAGTTTTTTTGAAAAAATGTAAAAATACAAATTAAAGCTTATGTAATTTTACACAAAAAAGAATAACATACTTTTTTTTCATACAATTAGTTCATTCAGAGAAAATCGTGCATGAGTTTCATGGTGCAGCAAATTTTGTCGAAAAATTCATTTAAATTTCATTAATCGATGGGCAAATTTGTTTGTACGATTAGATGTTTAGCTACATCTCCTTATTACACTTTTTTCGTAGGAGCAACAAATTATCAGAATAACGTGCAGAAACGTTATAATAAAAGCTTTTTACTGCAATGAAATTTGTTCATCATCTTCCCGAAAAGTGGTAACAGTGACATTTTACCCATATATGGAGATCTCAGAGCTGTACCGTATTTTGTTTTTTTTTCAGATTTTTGTGGATCAAATCGTCAAATCAAGTTTTTCATTTCTAAATAAAAGAATTAAAATACAAATTTAAATTGGAGATTAAACTTTTCCTTTTTACGAGTAAAATATTAATTAATTAATGGCGGTTTATTTAATAAACCTCTTATTATCTTTGAATTTTTATTTTCTGACTTTTTTGATACAGCTGTGAGCCCTCCATATAAAGGTGCGTTTACTTAACACTTATCTTTTAAGATATCAACCGTTATTTTCGAGACACGTTTGAACTCCAGAGGTGTTTCCCGAAACTATTTTTTACGTTAAAAACAACCAAAAGAAGGGGAAGTCCCACATTTTAACATTAAAAAAAAGTATGTTCCTGAAAAGTGGCAACATTGAGATATGAATTAAATGTGCGGTTACTAAACACCTTTTTTTTAAATATCAATTTTTATTTCTCAACACGCTTTTGGTATCTGGGGGCGTTTCCACTACTTTTTTCATGTTCAAAATATTAAAAGAAACCAGACAAGTGGAGGATCCGCCCATTGACATAAAAAGGGTATGTTCCCGAAAAGTGGCAACACTGACACTTTACCCGAAAGTGCGTCTACTCAACACTTACCACTTAAGAACATCAACCGTTATTTTAGCCATGGAAATTTTCCAAGTAATTTACAAGTTTCTCTTAATTTTACCATTTGGCCCTGATTGGACGCCAATTTTAAACATGGCATCCAAACGACAGGATTAAAAAAATTATGCCCACGCTTAATTTCATCCTTAGCATGTCAAAGATATATTTCAAATGTAAGATAAGATCCCCCCACACAAAAAGAGTCAGTATTTGGGTTTCCTGATCAGAGTACAGGTTGGGCGCCATTTTTCAAAATTGGCAGCCAAGCGACAAGATTACAAATATGACTTCCGGGCAAAATTTCATCACTATCACATCTCAAAAACAAAATCCAAACATAAAAATAGGTCCCCGCAAAAAATCGCACGGGATTCGGTTTCCTTACTGGACTATTAGTAGAATAGTTTGACATAAAAACAAAATTGGATAACGTTTTTAGCCCTCCACCTTAGCTCAAAGTTCTCCAAATTTTGTAAAAACAAAAAAACAATCACCTCTCGTAGTTACATAACCTCAAAAGGAGCAAAGAAACGTTTTTTTGTCATTTTTTAACGGTTATCTGAGTATTTGAGTTGGGAGTCCGCAAATGATTTAGGAAACAATCCTCACTGACTGTACTAAATTATCCGGTAATTGTGTGTTAGCCCCTTAAAGCATGTCAAATACTTTTTCCCTTAAAATTTTTGAAATATAATTCTTTATTTGAAAATCGACTTTATGTTTATTTTTTGAAAGCTCAAGAAACTATTCTCTTTTTTTTTTTAATGCTTTTTCCGATTTTTGTAGCTTGACCTGAAAATTTAATTTTTAATCCATCAACAGCTGAAAAATGAGACACGAAATGCACGAACGACTATGCTGCAGTGTAAGACAAGACCAGCGAGAGAGGAGTATTGAAAAAGGAGATGAGAGGAGAAGAAAGATCCTGCGTAGAAAGGAATTGTCGAGCACACCCAGCTCTTGAGATCTAGGAAACTTGAGATTTAAACAACACCCAAAAGTTTCATAAAAAGCAACACATCTGGCTGTTTGCCTCAACACCACCAGATTTGAAACAGCGCTAGGGATGATAAAATAATAAACCGAAGCAAAGAGAATAGCAAATGTATTGAAGCAACATTTCCGATAGCTGCTAAATGGGCATCAGGTAGAGGGAGAAATAGGACGAGAACAAACTCAACTCTAGCCAAAATGGAGTACCAGTAGCACCATTCAGCAAAAAAAAGGGGTAGATTTAGCTATAAAGAAGCTTGAGAACCACAAGGCCACCGACTCTGGAGATCTTCAAGCACGGAGAGGGCGCGTAGTAGGAGATGCAGGCAAGTGGAAGAAGACCTCAACCCACTTGGCGTTAGGGCTGGCCACGATACCAAACCAAATGAGACTTTTATTGGTAGTAGTCTAGGTATCGTTTAAATTGAACAATGTCAGTATCGTCTCGGTATCCGTCTCGGTCTCGTATTACTAAGTCTCGTTTCGGTATCGTATGACTAAGTTTGGTATCGGTATCGGTCTCGTTCGCATTCAGTGTTAGTAAGAACTAACTCCTAGCATTTCTTCCAAATCGCTTACAAACCGTTTACGAAAATTATGAAAATGTCATTCCAATCGTAAAAACAGTTCCCGAGAAACCAAGATATAATTAAAAATAGGCGTGGCAGTGGGTGCACTTTACTAAAATCGGTTCTTTGGCCTTCGTCTAGCTAAAAATAAGTAACTTTGAGAATATCATGCAAATCGTTAGAACCGTTTTCGAGACACCAAGAACAAAAAGTTATTAATAAATTTTTTCTACCGATACCAAACGATACCACCGAGAGTCTCGGTAAATTTCGGTACTTAAGGTTCCGTATATGGTCTCGGTTTGGTCTCGATATTGTTTGGGTGTTTTGAAGCTGGTTTGGTCTCGGTATGGTTTCGGTTTCCGATACCGATACCAAACGATACCGAGACTTTTCTTGTATCGTGGCCAGCCTAACTTGGCGTGCGAAACTGGAGACAGCTAGCTAGAAACCAAGTCGGCTGGAAGAAGCTTCTTGGTTAGGCCTTGGGCTACCCCAGACTGTAGCTCTACCTACAGCTCGTGAAACAATGGCTCTACTCTATTACGTGATACATTTCCTGGGACGAGTGATTTCTCGAAATGTCGAACTGGCCACCAAGATCGTGTGATATAAAACCATTCCATTTTCTTTTTACTTAAGAGTTAGCTCGAAGACAACGTTTAAGACAATGCTCCACCAACAATTTATGTACAAAAAAAATAACAATTTTGAGAAAATGTGGTGCAAATTTGGAGTAAAAAACCACCATTTGTAAGCACAGCTAAGGCAGCCCTTTCGGCAGATATTGTAGGTATTCCATTATTAACCGCAGAAAAATAATATACAACCAACAAATATAAACCTCATGTTGACTCGTTACCTACATAGCTGCTTTTCCATATCCTACCTCAATGACAAAAAAAAACTCATAAAATTCTGTCTTAATTTAATCAATCTCTTCCATGTACAAAACCAATCAAAATCAATGTGAGTAAATTTATTCTATTACCTACACACAATTTCTGTGGTGACAAAAAAAAAAAAAAAAAAAACAACAAAAACAAATGAAATATCCTTTTTAGACACGTAATACCTATAAGAAATCTATAAATAAGTAATTTCTATGTTTTGTCATTCAATTAAGGACATCGTTTTAGCAGAGAAGTCTTTTGCTAAAAAAAAAAATTAGGTATCTAATACCTACCCTAACGTTATGCGGGGTAATATTAATTTACATAATATCAATTCATGCTCCGTATTCTTTCTTTTTGAAACAAAAACAAAAAAAAAGGATCCACACGTTCTATACATTTTATATATTCCACAACAAATTACATATATCGCCTCAATTCAATTTCCAATCAGAATCACAGACGAATATTGGCACAATTTGCACCAACACCATCCCAGCCACTGATGCTAGCATAATTTTTTCAATATCATATAACCAACAACAACAATGAAAATGGCACGGCGGCGACGAGGTATATCGTCCTTAATCAGATTCAAATGAAATTACCTCAATTAGATGTCAGATCCTTTCATATTTACATCACCCAATGAATAAATATCATTTGTGTGTATGTGTTTTATTTTGTTGATATTGAAAACACATAATAATCATTTCTTATAACACTGGGACTGGATCTATACAAATCATGATACTCATATTGTAGTGTACTCACATTGACATTGAATTGCCTTCAAGCTATCACAATACTCATCGTCGCGTCGTGCGTCGTCGGTCTTCGTCCTTTTTTTTATTCTTATTTTTATTTTATTTCGAGACAAACAATACGAAAAGAAATAAATTTATGAGAATTCTTCGAAAAAGTATCTTGCTCCTTAGAGACAAAAGTCCTGTTGCTGATGATGTATGAATGAAGGTGTAGATGTATCTGTATATGTGCACTTGTTTATGAATCAAACAAGGACAACAAAAAATTCAAATTACAAAACAACGAATAATGATTGATCATATTTATGAACTCTCTCAATGCCACCACATCACCATCACCTTGCAAGGAGATGTAGTACAAGTTCAGCAAAAAAATGAAGTCCTTTTTACGTTGTTGCTAAGAATTCAACACAAAACAAAATATATTAATGTGAAGTTATTGCTTCGTGGGCAAAGGATGTTGCTAATAATAATCATAATTTCCAGATGGTGGATAAGAAAAATGATTATTGGTTTGAATATTTTTTTGTTTTTTTTTTTTTGGTCGTTACACATATTATACATCGTCATCGTCCTTTTTCTTCGTTGTAGCACAACACACTTGTTTGGTCTAACTAATAATTTATTAGAATTTTTGCTTCGTTAATATTTTTTTTTTTTGGTCGTGTTTTGGGTAGAAAAAAAATATTGAAGGATGTCAAAGTATTTTTATACAGACACCCACACTCATTGAGTCGGTCAGAGCTCCTGAACGGAAGGTAGTTTTGCTTCATTAATTATATCGAAAGGTTATATAGACCTTCCACAAAAAAAAATAGCCTTGAATTTGGAAATGAAGAGGTCAAATAAAAAAAAATTAATGCCGAAACTCCACTCTAACTAGAGTTTGCGATATAAAAATAATGACAACTTCGACGAATCTAAGAGGCAATTCAAGCCAAAATAATGTGTGTGTCCTTTTTCAGATCGATATTTAATGCTTGTTTTTTTTTTTCATTATTATTAAATTTGTTTTATCGATTTTTTTTTTATTTAGGACGATTTTTCTAGCAAAAAAATGTTACCACAAGAAAAATTCGGTAGGCATCACTATCACTATAGAGAGGAATGTTTTTATTTTACTGTTTTGATGATGATAAGATTTAATGAGATGGGATGTGATGTTCTAGTAGAGAAGATAGAATATTATAATTTCGGTCTCCCTAATAAAATAAGACATTTTCATATATTTTCGTGAAAAGATACATATTTAGTGGTATACCTAAATTTTAATAGACTCTTAATATAACTACAGTTATATTTTTTAAAGATTTTGATGAGTATTTTCAATCGACAGCTTTATCAATTTTATGGTAATTGAGCATTGAAATTATTGTTATGGATATTTGTCTGCCCAATAAAAGCCAAGTTATAAGTCTTGTCTGAATAAAATTTAGTTTTTGAGCAACCTTAAAATTACGTTAAAAAGAAATTGATTTGCTTCAAAATGTCTTATACAAATTTTGATCCGAAAGAAGAACTTTACACTCAATTGGAAGAGTGCCTCAACCAACTTGGCGTGAGAAACTGGAGACAGCGAGCTAGAAACCGAGTCAGCTGAAAGAACCTTATTAGTTGAGGCCTTGGTCTACCCTGGCCTGTAGCGTCACGTTAAAAAAGTAAGTACTTTACAATTTGGGTATGCGTACTGCAAATGACCCCCTCTGCCACATTCGGACAAAGAAATCAATGAAAGCAATGAACTTTGCATTTACTTACTTACTTATCCGGCCTCCAATCCATGAAGGTTCGCAGCTTAGACATGGCCTTCCATCCTCTACGATCCCGAGCTTGCTGTGATTTAAAGCGTTTCTCTTGGCTGGAGCATTAAGTTGTCTATTTGTTCCATGAGCCCGAACCAGTGTAATAGACGTGATTTGATTTTCTGTACTACATCCATATCTTGAAACAGCTCATAGAGTTTTTCTCTTATCTTCTTTTTCCATTTGCCCTCCTCGCCCAGAGAGCCAAATATCGGTCAAAAAGATTTTCTTTCGAAAGATCCCAGTATCAGCTCTTCATTTCTGCTTATCGCCCAACACTCGGCGCCAAAAAGCAGGAATCGCAGTATAAAGGTTTTATAGAGCGTTCACTTCATCTTTCTTGTGGAGGAGTTTTGAACACAATATGTTGCGCCAAATCGAAGAAGCACCGGTTTGCTAAGTTAATACTTTGGTGGATCTCCACTAAGATGTCGTTCGGCAGACTTACAAGGCGTTTACTGCGAGGAAAATGACTTCCTGAACTTCTTCGAAATTGTTGCTATCAACAGTCACGTTTTGTCCTAGCCGGTTGTCAGGGTTTCATTGTTTTTTGGTAGCATGTATTTGGTCTTGTCCTCGTTTCCTTCAGCATCAACTAGATTCGCCCGTTCTTTGGAATTGCCTTGAAAGAATCTATATAGGCCTGAAGCGGCCGATGATGTCGATATCATGGGTATACCACCCTAGAAGTTAGACAGATCTCTTGAAAAAGTGACTTCTGTGTTTATAGACCTAGGCAAGACATAGCCAGGGTCGTTGCAACTTGTACTAGCCAGTAGGAGAACATGTGGCGAGACTGGGTATTCCGTACAATACTCACTTTCGTAGCTGTGGGGGCCATCAAGAAAAAGGAAACAGTCTTCCATTTTCTTTGTAAATGTCCTGCTCTGGCCAGAATGAGAGCACAATCGTTTGGTTTGTTTTTTCTTGACGACCTAAACGAACTTTCCGAAATGAAGATCAGGGATTGGATCTATTTCCTCAACGCGACTAAATTGGTTGCTTCTATATCATGTTCTCGTGCGGACTCCCAAGACCGCGAGCCATCGGAATTCGGGTATCTGCAGGGGTGCGTGGTGCCCAATGACCTTAGGATCACACAGTTGGTTCGTTTGCGCTTCGTGGCCATTCTGCTACCTGCCTAGCTTGGCATAATTAAGTTGGCCTGGGGGCGGATGCAACCCAATTGCATGAGCGTCTTTTGACCCACCTCCTGTCGTTTTGTGCTAGCTCACAACACACCCTATTCACTCATTTGTTATAATTCAAAACAAGTAGTATATCTGGTTTCGGGAGTGGTTGGTGACCTTCGCTGGGAGCCTCACGTAATGCGGAGTGAGCAGACGGAGGCTCACGGTGATGTCACATCCAGTCATGCAACCCCTCGGGGACCGTTATTCGTGCTTTGAATAAAGGAACAAGCTGTCTAGTCTGGTTTTTTTGTTGAAAAATTCGGGCACAGAAGATGATCCTCAAAAAGTGTATTTCCACAAACCCTTACTCTAATCCACTTTAAACAACAGGTCAAACGACATATGTTATCAAAACAGCCCATTCCAGCGCTAACTGGGTCACCGAGCGACAGTAATGCTCGCGGCCGCCATTCCTACCTAAGACTTCCAAACTTCATTCCATCACTCTATTTCCTCCTTCTTTTTCCTTCTGAGAAGCCAGTGTTCCCCTCTCTTCTTCTGCTCGTAGAGCTCTCGAGCAGTACTAAGTCCTACCATGCAGCACCCCTTTGTATGCTTGTTGTTTTGCTGCAAGGATTCTTTATCGTACAAGGGATTTCGTTTTGGTGGTCGTACGAGGCCCAGCACGTCAGAGGCGGCATTTCTGATGGCTTTTTGGCAATTCTTCCACAGGTTCTCGATGCTTGAATTGGCAGCATAGAAGTATTTAAGAGGGCACGAGAGACTCGGGCGGAAAAGGACCTGGTGATTTTTTGTGAATGTAGCCGTCCGGCGTCAGATTTCTGCACAGTATTTCCCTGTTTTAGCTTTGGTCTGAATATTCGTAGCATTATACCTTGGCTCAAACGAGGCAGTGAATCAATTCAACGTTGGCTCCTGGGAACTTTGAGACACCCTTGATACTGGATCATCGATATCAATGTGTTCAATCTGTTGACGTTTGATTATTCAGGAGACCACCATATCCCCTTGTGGATATCGAGGTGTGGGAACTGCGTACTTTCTACCACAACGTTTCGACCCGCAGCAAAGTCAATTAACTTGAACCCGGCTATTGTCTTCCGATTATACCACCAAAGACGTCTGCTCTTTATAGTTTGCCCCATTGAAACCACTCAAGACGGTGTTAATGTCTTTCTAGGGCATTGCTAATATCCATTTGTTTTGTCCAGGAGCTGGTAGAACTGGTCCTCTGTGTCATCATCTTTCTCTTTTGTTTGGACATGCGTGCATATGAGGCTGATGCGAATTGTCATGAGGAGCTCGTTCACATAGTTTAAGCTCAAGACATCTTGCATTAGTCTGCCACTTATGACAAATCCACACCCGAAAAGAAGCTGCCTTTGTTGCACCTTTGTTGTTGGTGACAGTCACCATAGTAAGGTATCGAAGTTTTTCAGTTTTCTTCTTTTGTCCGGCCCATCCCATCACACTTCTTGGATGGCGGTAATATCTGCTTTGTATTAGTCTAGAGGGCCTCCGGTAAATGGTCGACTGCATCTAGTCTATATACCGACAGCTCATTGCACGTGCAGGTCCGAATCTTGTTGTCCTTATTTCATCTGCTAGATTCCTTGACAGTTAACCCGTCCATATCCAAGGCTTGTTGTTGCTTCAAAAATGAATAGCTTTATGATGACGGGAAAAGTCATCCCGACGCACGGTACGACCCCGAACCTGGAAAAACAGACCCTTTGTAGAACCCCAAAGGCGGGAAGCGGGATTAACAGCTCGCCTTAGGCCTCCACTTAGAATATGTCGAGGTAGTCCGTTTAAGGTGTTCACTAAGTAGTTCAGCCTGAATGGAACTGTAGACTCCACCGTTGATTCCATTTGAAGAATCCTTTCGCTACCGACTTAAAATGAAAGGGGGAGCAGCAGCGATATTTTAACCTGATCTTGCCATACGAACACCAGTTGGAGGCATCACATTAATATCCGGTCCAGAACGTTCAAAATCGATTTAGTTCACTATAGCTGTAAGGAATCGGGCTTGATGGTGACAAAAGCAGTAAAAACGAAAACTTTTCCACAATATTTCAACCATTTCTGTAGTGAATTTTCACTACTTTAACACGTTGTATGAGTGTACCTATATCAATCCATACTCAATAAATGCTTGGTTTTAACTTATAAAAATTGATCGCTTACCCCCAGTTTCACAGTCTCTTTTAAACCTTAAACCTTGAGTTCAATTGTTCTGCTGAACTTCTGCTTAAACCAAAAGTGGAGTTTAAACTTCCACTGTGAAACTGGGGGTTAATGTTGATATTTAAAAAAATACGCCAAATTAAAAATGAAACCTCTTGTTGAGAGATCCTATACTTTCTGATAAAATCGATTATCTGTCCTTCTGCGGCCCCTCCCCTTAAAATCTTTTGTCAAATATTAAAGTTTGTCCAATTTGCTTTGAAAAGAAAACTAACCTAGGAAGCTAAAATAGAAAAATATGTGAAGTAGGTACCATGTTTTTAGAGATCAGCAACTAACCTACAAATATGAAAAGAATTTAAATAGCAATTTTATTTATATGCATAGTTTTATATTTTTAATTTTAAAGATTTTTCTTTAAAGATATAAAAGACGAGTAGGTACACCCCTAACAACACTAAGCCGCCAACAAAATACCTAACCTCAAAACTAATCATCCAAACAACCTAGGGTGGTATTCATAAGAAAACTTTCAAACTCCCATAAAAAAAAAAAAAAAATCTGACACTCCAGAAGGAAGTGAAGTAAAGCATAAAGCAAAAAATAAAAAAAAAAATTGAAAATAACAATAAAATCCTCAAAGTGATATAGCAGATTGTTGAACATGACAGAAAATTAGTTTTCCTTCCCGAGGCGAACTGCAAAAAAAAAAGATGAAAAATAAAAAATCAACTCTAATCCCATCAGTTATTCCCTTCTTTATCCCTCCAAATTCCCTTTCCCTCCCTCCGCCCCCATCAAACAATATCGTGCTGACAATAAAACTGCAGGATAACACACATACACACACAAAAAAATTATATAAAAAAAAATATTTTCCACCCTCTTGTGTACACTTGTTGTACCAGCATAAAGGAAGGACATATAACAAACATCCCCTAGCATGAATATAGTTTTTAAAAAAAAACAACTTCCCTATAAAGACTGTTAAAAAAAAAAATGTTTTAAAAAAGTCTAGCAACTGGAGGTTGCGCCAAAAAAAATATACATAATAAAGAATGAAACCCGAAACACGAGAATGACATCCTGGGACCGCTAAAAGAAAAGGCTCTAACTCCATATCGCTGAGCTAAACTCAAAGCTCTCGCTATACCTACTACAAACAAAAAAGAAGCAAACACAAAAAAAAAACGAATAAATTGAATGAACTTAAGAGCACACTGACAGCAACGTGTTTTGTTTTTTTCTTTAAAAAAAAAAATAATAAAAACGAGTAAACAAAATGCAAAATAGTCCTTTCAGAAATTGTGGTGGCAACTATGGATGGCGGCGCAGCAAAACAACAATAGACAATGACAGCGGCCTCGACATACAACAATACAGGTGCAGAAATGTCTGTAACACTCCTGTTTTGTTTTTGTTCTCAGGGGCAATGGGTACTCCTTTGCCAAGTTTATGAATTCAGGAGCAATTGGTCATTCCAAAGAAATATCTGTGTTCGAGTGAATTAAAATTAAACCACGAAAGGTCGAAGAAACTTAGACCTAGGAAATTTCAACTGTACTCGTATGCTTCTAGTTTTCTGGCTGAGTTATATGATTTCAGTTAAATGAGACCAAAAGCTTAAAGTTGTAATAAGATTTTGAATTTCAAATCGTTTTTAAGGATTTTACAGAAATTTAATCAGACAAATTTTGTACTTGTTTTGGAGCTTTCAAAAAATTAGGAAAAAATGTTCTGAAATTCATGAAAGCTTTTATTTATAAAAACAAAACAAAAACAAACAAAAAAAAATTTGTGCCAATTTTTCAGCTTTCTTAAAATTAGAAAAAAAAGATCTTAAATCAAATTTTTTTACAGAAAATTTTGTACTAAAATTTTGTACCTACTTTAAAAAAAGGTACAGGGAATGGAAAACAACATTATTGAAATTTGTTTTTAGTTCAGGAATATTTTTGGTACCAATTTTAACGATATCGTAAAACTAGGAAAAAGTCCTAAGATAAAATTATTTGTATTAATATTTTGAATGTGATTTGAACTTTAAATTCACAAATTTGTACTAAACTTGAAGGTTTCATTAAAATAAAAAAAAACAAGGAAAATGTTCTTAGATCGAATTTGTTTACAAAAAGTTTTGTTCTAAATTTCAGAAATTTGTTTTTAGTTGTAAAAAATTTTTGACTAATATTTTGAAACTTGAATTCAGCTGTCTTATGAAAGATTGGTTTCAATACTTTAGGTATATGTAAAAAACATAAGGAGAAGATATTTATTTCACTCCAAATTGGAACTTCGCTCAAAACAACTTTTTTTGATGGTTTCAGCGGTGTTAAGAAAAGAGAGCTCTCTAAAGTACTACAGAGAGCTCTTGGGATGGTTAAAAGCCCCCAAGAGGCAGATTAACTGCAGGTGGCGGTCAACGGCATGATAGTCTGGTAGCTGTGGAGCCTTTTTTTGAAAGGCTAACGGCAGCAGCAAGTGGCGTTTGAAACCCCTATTGGGCAGCTTCAAAAGGCGTCTGCTTTCTGATAGTGGGTGGTCTTAATCAAGTATAAAGGGCGGGTGTGCCTGTCATATCTTTTGTTTGTTATTAGTCGTATCTCGGAAAACACCATGATGGAAGGAGAGATGAAAATATATAACAATAAATGAATCGTCAACAAATAGAGAAAGTCTTTCAAGAAGAGCAAATGTTACGTTTGGCTACCATATACGTACGAAAATCGGTATATGGAACGTTCGATCAGAGTACAGCCTGTACAGCGAAAGTAGATATGAGCAGGTTGAGCATGAAATGCTTCGCCTAAAGATCTATATTCTGGGCATAAGCGGACCTAAGTGGAGAGAAAGAACTGATAACAGATCTCTCTTCGGGGAGGTTGAAAGAGATGGTGGGCAAAGACTGCATGGTGTTGGAATTATGTTGAACGAACGAACAAGGCGTAGTCTTATTTCCTGGGCGCCCATTTCTGCGAGATTTATAACAGCAAAGTTTCGTTCAAGAATTCAGTACTACGCCCCCGCAAATGAAACGACCGATGAAGACAAAACCGCGTTCTACACTCATCTTAACTCGGATTACAGGAGTGTTCCGAGAGCCGATATCATTGTCGTCATGGGAGACCTTTATGCCAAAGTTGGATCAGACAATTACGGTCTGGAACGCGTGATGGGAAAAAATGGCTTGGAGTCACGGAATGAACATGGCGATTTGCTGGTCGATTTTTGTAACACTAACACTTCCCTTTCTTAAAAAAAAAATATTTTTTTTCGTCATAGTAAGTTCTTGAAAATGTTTGAATTCACAGTGCAGTAGTGAGAGATCGGGAATCAGTTACCGCATGAAAGTGGGAGAGGACTTCAACCAAATATGCTGAAAGCAGCCAGCTTTGGACACGAGCTGGTCGAAAGCCATTGATTGATTTCATTCCTAACATGGATTCCAGAATGGATGTTGGAATAGGTACCATGCCTCCTGAATCCTGGACTGGAATGTTCTGTGACTATCGCATTGATAAAATTTGTCGAGAAACGATAGAAATTGAAACAAATCGTAGGAGTTTTGTTTCATTTTTCAACATTTCTCGCATCTCGACTAATTGTATCGATTTGATAGTTACAGAGCATGGGTCCTGGTTTTATTGGATTATTCCTCTTTGCGTTATGGGGTTGGCAAATTGGACTTTCACGGTGGAAGTGATCGAATCGCAGCCCATATGCTAAAAATATTTTTTTGTCAGGGGTAGGGAGCCTCAGAACTCTCTGAAGATGGACAAAAACTCCTTTCAGCCGTTTGACCCTGCATAGATATGTATGTAGAAGTAAAACGAACAATAGTATTTTCACATATGAATTCCTTTAATTTTCGAAGCCTATACATGTCCTTCCTTAACTTGTAGAGTTTTCAACACAGACAAAAAAAAAAACTAAACTCTACAAAAGATAGGTATCAAGTAAAGTCCCTTGCAGCATTAGGGTTTACATATCAACACCACCTATAGTCAGTTTCCTATATGCAAAAAGGGAAATAGGATAGGTGTTCAACTAAGGTATATGAATTATTCATTTTTTTCTAAAATTCATCTTCTTGGTGTGTAATAAAAAAAAATATTCCCCATACATCGACTCACCCAGAGGAACACAATAATTCCTCGTCGTCGTCTTCGTCGTATTTAAGAAGCGCAAAAGCCTTTTCTTGTTTCATTTCGTAAGAAAAAAAACATAATATTACTCTCTCGCCCGATATGAGTGAAAGATGCATCAGAAAGTGGAGGGAAGCACCTGCTAACCGGAAAGGTTTATTAGATTTTTTGTCTGCCTGACGTGGCAAAGGGAAGCCATCAGGAACATCAGAAGAATACAAAAAAAAATAAATAAATATGTAGAAGCAGATTTTTCCTAGGAGAGAGTGAGTGTGGGTAAATTGAAGGATATTATAGGAGTAAGAAAAAAAAGGAAGAGGAGCAACTAATAAATACGATAGGGAGCTACAAACAAGGAATGATAAAATACTGTTCCTAGGAAGTCGTGTTTTTTTCATAGACTTTACTTATATTTTTTTATTTGTGTTGTTGTTCTTGTGTTGTTCTGACTTGTTATTTTTTTTTCATTCCCTGGGTTGTCTGCCTCAAATTTTATTGGCATACGAATGAGGAGGCGGAGGAGACAGGAAGAGGGAAGGCTGTTTTAATACTTGCTCTCTCTCCCAGAGATATATGATATGGTAAAGTAAAAGCTACTTAGAAGAAAAAAATACTTTTGCATGTCACAAACGATAGAGGGATTTGGGTAGTATGTCTATAGAAGTCGATGTACTTATATACATATGAAGACTTCCGCCATTAGTCCTTTGTTTTGTGTAAACGAGTATTCTGTTATTTTATCTTTTACGCTGTTCTATTAGATTTATCTTATACTCTTCTATTAGATATAAGGATTTAAGAAAAAATAAACAAAAATTTAGAAAAGGATGAAAGTGGAGACGAGTTATTAATGGACACCAATAAGTTTCCAGCTGAAATTTTAGGGATAATTTCACGTGACTTGTTACTCTTCACAAAATATGTATATTAATTGGAATTCAATTACCTTAAATATAACTTGTGGGTTTATGAAGTTGATTTTAAATGTTTCGGGAGAATAATTTGGAGTAAAAAGGTTAAAGAAACGGGAACCATTTGATTGCTTTTGGTTTTTCAAATTTTCAAAAAAAACTTCCACCTCTCCGATAGTAAAATTTTAAGGAGCAAAGGACGGCCTTATCAGTTGTGCATGCAAATACTGACACGACAAAAGACGAGATGCATGAATCAGCTCCTGGTCCATCCAAACCATCGACCAGCCGTTGCGCGGTGCATATTGCTCCAACGGGCCTGGAAGGTGGGGAGGTAACCACGGGAGTGGATGAGTTAGAGGAGTCGCACTCGGATTGCGTTCGGGTTCAGAACTCTGAATGTAGTACGGATGCGTCCACCTCTTCTCAGCCAGGGGATTGCAAACCGACCGACTCAACGATGGACTCCGTGAAGACTGTTTTGGAGGCCCGAGCTACACGTCGCAAGCGCAAGGTGAAAGGTCTCCTGGACGATAAACAAGTATTCCGCAGGCAAAATCGGAATGGTGAGAGGATCATCCGGCGGCTAGGTAAAAGGAATCCTGAATCCTTAACGGCCAAGGAAAAGCTAGCCCTGGATAGACCACTCTGAGACTATCGACCACGACATTAAGCACGGGTACGGACAGACGAACCAAGGACAAGCCGAACTTGAAGACTGCTCAAGGGGCGGTGAAGAAGGGAAAGGAAGGCCTCTTGCCTCCGCCTGGCTCTCACCCAACTGCGAGTACGTCCAACCAAGCTAGGCCAGACGACAATCCGTCAATCCGTTTGGTGGAACGCGACTGAGAAAGCAACAAACCTGAAAACCTTGACAAAAGTTCAAAGATTAGCATGCGTAGGTATTACGGGGGCGTTGAAAACCACTCCCACAGCGGGACTGGAAGCGATACTCAACTTGAGACCCCTAGATCTATTCGTGCAAGAATCTGCAGCATACAGTGCCCTGCGCCTAAGCCAGACTAAATGCTGGAAGTAAAGCACATCAGGCCATACTCAGATTCTGCAGAGATATGTGGGAAATAATGTTTGCACAGACTACACAACACCCCATTTAAACTTCAACAGACCCTTCACTACCTCTTTTCCTAATAGAGAGGAGTGGGAAAACAACCAACCTTTCAGTAATGCATCTACGATAACTGTCTTCACTGATGGTTCGAAGATGGACACTGGAGTTGGTGCAGGAATTTTCTCGGAAACTCTGGGACTAGCTAGCCCCTTCAGACTTCCGGACTTTTGCAGTGTCTTCCAAGGCCGAGGTCTTGGCAGTGACAAAAGCAGCTACGCAAATATCAATGATGGCGATACCACGAGCTGATATCACCCTCTTTATTGATAGCCAAGCAGCAATAAAAGCAATTTCTGCCACCGAGATACATTCGAAGCTTGTGACTTGCTGTCGCGAAGAGCTAAGGGTTCTTGGCATGCAGCATAACATTAGACTCTGCTGGGTTCCCGGTCACAGTGATGTACAGGGAAACGAGAGAGCTGATGAGCTGGCGATAACGGGTTCGTCGCTTGATTCAAGTCAAGCCGAACAACACATCAAAGTACCAACCTGTAGCATCAAACAGGATATTGGTAACAAAATATTAGAAAAAACCAATGAAAGATGGAATCTGCTTGAAACATGCGCCACAACAAGAAAGTAATTGCCAAATTTCAATAAGCAGAGAACAGACAAAATTAAGCAAATGGACAAGAAACATCTCCGTTCCCTTGTCAGCATAATCACCGGACACAACCTACTGAGATACCATAAAAAGAAAATGAGGCTCAGTACTGATGACCTTTGCAGAGGATGAAGTGACGAAGAACCACATGAGGATACCTTACACTTCCTTTGCCACTGCCCAGCACTCTGTCATTTAAGAAAGAAACACCTAGGAAATCATTTATATGACGACCTAGAGGAACTTTCTGGAACTTCGGCTAATAGCCTTCTGAATTTCATCAACGCCTCTAAATGGCTTGACTGCTAACAGAACACATAGGTTTTTACATAAAGTGGAATACAATTTCCTAGGGTATCACAACGGATCTACATAGATCTAAGTGTGACGGTAATGAGATCAACTGTCAGCCCTTCTACCTAACCTAACCTAAGGAGCAAAGCTTCCAAGACTTTGAAGTCCAGGGGCACCTCCCCCGGGTATGTACAACGCAAATAGTTATTTCCTTCTTCTGTAGGAAACTGCTGGCCTTATAATTCGGTTGAAATCTTGGATGAGCTTATCAGCAGGTGTGCGGTGGATGAATTCAACATAGAGAATCATCAACGGTATCACCATCGGTCAGAAGACTGAGATCTTACATGAGCTACTTAAGCATACTTAGATTAGGAACTTTCCAGGCTACTTAAAAAAGATGGTGGCGAATGAACCCTTTACGGGGCAACGGCAGCCTAGTGGGCTACTAGCATTAGATTATCCGACCTGCTGTCCTAAGGTCTTACAAGAACCTGGGTCTTTCGGTGTTGAGAGTTGTTATGAGAGATACACGTGGAGCCTCGGATAATGATAACCCTCAAATAGCAACAAGACCCGGCAGTTCAACGAATAAGGACTTGAGAGTATGTATTGGAACGTGAGACCCCTTTACACACCAGATGCAACTCAAAAACTTGAGTCTGTTCTAACGCGGTATTAGGCGGACATTACCTAAATCAAGGAGATTCGATGAATAGGATCAGGCATAATGAAAAGAAAAGATTGAAACAGTAATAACAGCTGTGATGAAAGATTTCACATGCTAGGAAGCAGATTTGTCGTTGGAAATCGGCTGACAAGCAAAGTTATCGACTTTTAACCGATAAGTGTTCAGCTGGCTGTGATCCGCATCAAAGCCACTTTCCAAAATACAAGGCTTATATATGTCCACACGTCCATCACAAAGGATTAAAAGCTCTTTTAAAAGATGAGTTTTATGACTTCCTGGACAGAGTTTACGGATCCTGCCCGGAGTACGATTTAAAAATTTTGCTCGGAGACCTCAATCCTCAAAATTGAAAGGAAAACACCGTCGGTGGATTAGTTGGTAGGCACAGCGTCTATGAAAAGTCTTATTATAGCGGCTTCTGACTAAGACCTTTCAGAACTTTGCAAAACGGTAATAAGTTCCATATAAGGTCTCTAAGGCTAAGAATCCACAAATGGTTAATACGCCAACTAAATAGTCGATACGCCAACCAAATTGACCATGTGCTATTGGACGGAAGACACATCTGTCAAATTAAAAGAAGCAACGAACCGCCCTAAAGAAGAAATTCGACGTTGATGATTTAAGCATACTTGGAGTGACTAGAGCTTACAAGTGAGCACCTGAATGAGAAGTTTTCCGCCGTGTCTTTACCTGCCACAGACGCCAACAACCAGTGGTATCGCGATATCATCAAAGAGGTATTCGAAATCACAAAAAGCTGCCAACCACCTCCGAAAAAGAACCCGTGGTAAGACGGTTGGACATGCGAACATGCTGCAGCGTAAAACAAGAGCTGCGCACGAGGAAAGCATCGAGCAAGGAGAGGAGATGAGAAAAAGAACCTGAGTAGAAAGAAGAGGACGTACGCAGCCTCCCAGCCTCCCAGCTCAAGGAGATCCAAGATTCTCATAATCGAAACAATACTCGGTCGTTTTATAAAAAAGCTAAGCAACTGACTGCTGGTATTAAAGCCAGAACGCAGGCTCTTCGAAACAGCGAAAGTAGCCTAGTCGCCAAAACACAAGGAATCATCAGCTCATCAACTAGGTTTTGGTGGATGGAAACATGCCTATGGACAGCTCCATATATCCCATCTACAAAAAAAGTGATCCTTTGTCCTAAAAGAGCACTATGGAAGCCTGAATACCTGATTATCGTCATATCGTCATATACAGAATTCTATCCAACGTATAGTTGCTGTGTTAGCGTTTTAACCAGTTCTGCAACACTAATCGCCAATTGGCAAGTATCAGTGCGGCTTCTAGCCAGGGAGATCTACCATAGACCGAATTTTCACTTTCAAGCAAATCTAGTAAAAGACAATGAATTTCAAGCCAGACACACCTTTTATTCATCGACTTTGAAGTCGCATAAATGATAGCAATTATAATCAGGAGCTCCATATGGCAATGGCTGAACTTGAAATCCCGAGAAAACTGATCCAATTGTGTCGCTTGAAATTGGAAAATACGCGATGCAATGTGCAATAAGGTAAAAGTTCTTCAGAATTATTCCAAACAGGCACAGAAAAAATTTTTCGACGGATATTTGGTCTTGTATGCGAGGAAGGCGAGTGGAGTAGAACAGTAGAAGACACAACCACGAACTCTATGAGCTGTATCCAGATGTGGATGTAGTCCAGAAAATCAAGACACGTCGACTATATTGGCTGGGCCACATCCAGTTAATGGACAATAATGCTCCAGCCAAGAGAGCTTTTGAGTCTAAGCCCCCAGGTTTGAAAGAACAAAGAAGACCGAACCTTCTCCGGTTTAAAGACCAAGCCTTCGCGGATGCCAGAAAGCTTGGTTTGGTTGACTTGAAGCAGCGTGCTCGAGATCAAAGAGGATGAAAGGCAGCCGTGTCTCAGGATGCGACTGGGATTGGGAGCCCAGTTAATAAATTGAGTAAGAACAATTTCTAGTCTTAAGCATACCTAGTACGCAGCTGAAGTGAAAATTGTCATACAAAAATTGAAACAACGAAATCATAAACGAAAAATTTCGTTTACTACAGTTCGAACTTCTACCTAAGCGTCGAACTTGTCGAGTTGTAGAAGCTGAGTAAGGTCAATGATTCTCGAGATAACCTCTCCAGATGAGTCCTGAAACCAAAGGGCGCTCCCCCAAAACTCCTTCCTCCCTCCCTCCCTCACCCCTCCCCCTCGGCGGTACGGCGAGATGCTGTCCAACGTGTTTCCCCCCCCCCACCTGAGGTACGGCGGTGATGCTGTACGACACTCCCTTCTCGGCGGTACGGCGATGATGCTGTCCAATGAGTTACCTCCCTCGTAGGTACGGCGATGAAGCTGTCCGACGATTCCTATCATATAATTCCTTTCTAGGCGGTACGGCGATGATGCTGTCTGTCGTCTCCTTTTCCCTCACCGGTACGGCGAAAAAGCTGTTCGGTGTTCCTTCCCTCATTCCTTCTCGGCAGAACGGCGATGAGGCTGTCTGTTGCTCCCCACATCATCATATCCTTCCTCTCCCCAAATCTCCTATATTGGGCTGGATCAAGGTGTTATACGACCCGTGCCGATGATCAGCCTGGCTGAGGGCCCAATTCAAATACTAGCTCAGTCGCTAACGGAGTATTCGGACAGATGGCAATCTTCGAATTAACTAGCCTTCTCTGCATATACGGATCTCTGTGCAGAGTGACCACCCCTTCTCCGATACTCGTGGGAATCAAATGAATTTTTCAAATGATGTTAGTGGTAAGTCCGGTTCTTCTTCAAGTTCGGCCGGCAGTGCGACTGTAAAGTCGTCTGCTGTACCTCCTGTCTTGCCTGTTGGTGGCGAAACCGTGAGAAATCATGGTCTAGTTGCTGGCAACAAGAACAGTGAGAGTAAGGTAGAAATACCCAATTTCAGTGGTGGAGGGATCGTGAAGCATGGCCCTTCCACCACTACGGAGAGTAAACCTCCCCAAACTTCGCACCCTCACTTTAGTGGTGGAAGGATCGTGAAGCATGGCCCTTCCACCTCTAACGTGAGTGTAGCTCACACGGGTCCCAGTGGGGGTAGGCGTAAGCTTACACCTGGTGGGTCCTTTTACAAGGATAAGCGGAATGCTGAGAGGATCCTGAAGATCTTTGGTGCGAGACCGAAGGTTGGAGGTGACTCAAAGCATGAAGCAAAAGTAAGGTGGGCTAAGAGCTTCTTAGCTAAACACCAGACCAGCGGCGACTCCACGTCAAAGCGACAACGGTCTATTGAAGGTACCATGCCTTACGCTAAAAGGACAAAAGTGCAAAACACCAGCACTCCCCTCAAACCCCCAATCAAATCTTTTAGAGATGTTCTAAAAGATAAAATCGTAGTTGCGGTTATTGATAGAAGCGATATAGATGGTACGATATCTTCTGATCATTGGCAGATGGTGAAATTGAAGCTCTCGGCTGGCTTCTTAAGTCTTATGAGGGACAACCCGGGACCTCCTCCAATCACTAGTGATGGCGGTTGGCACCAGGGCCATGTCAAGCTCATCGCCTGCGATGATCAGAGATCGTGCGATCTCTATAAGCTGGCTATCAGCAGGATAGGAGAAGTCTGGCCAGGTGCGAAGCTTGAGGTAATTGCTAAGGAAGACATCCCTTGCAGGCCAAGAGCACGTACCTGGATCCCGGCTGAACCCTCCTGTATGGATGAAATACTCCAGATAATCCAGCTTTCGAATCCATCCCTTCCCACTCACAACTGGAAAGTCGCGAAACTGGAGGAACAAAAAGGCCTTTACAGAGGCGCAATCATTGTGATTAATAAAGAATCCCTTGTTCCTCTGGCGCAGACTAAAGGTGTGATTAGGTTCGGGTTTGAGACAATGAACCTTAGGGTCTATAAAAAAGATGAGGTAGATGCAGCTTGCGCTCCTCCACACCCCCAAGAAGACGAAGCTGTGGTCGGGGACCCTGGTGTGTCCATCACCTTCCCGTGTTTGGAAGATGATGCATCCAGGGCATCTTCGGCTCCAGTGGAGTCCTCTCCTAACGTCGACAGCCTTTCCGACATGGAAACTGAAGACTATTTAAACAGTGTTCTTTTAAGTGAGGACGAGCTTTTAAGTTCGTCCTCTGACTTGGAAGAACCTGATAATACCGTGGTGGAGGCTGATCTGCCTAATTGTAGCCAAAATGCTGCAGTTAGTTCAGATTAACCTCCAACACTCCATCAAGGCGTCAGCCTCACTTCTTCTCCGAATATCCAGCAACGGAGAGGATATCGTCCTGATCCAAGAACCTTGGATTGTGAAATCCATCGTAAAGGGACTCAGGACTCCTGGATACTACCTACTGTATGCGTCCGGTAAAGGTGAACCTAGATCCTGCATACTAGTAAAAAGTAGCATTAATGTATATTTACTACCTAATTTCAGCGATCGAGATATTACGGCTGCAAGACTGGAGACGACCAAAGGCACACTTTGGATAGCATCGGCGTATCTCGGCCATGACCACCTTGGCCCTCTCCCAGGTAAAACCCTGGAGAATTTTATCGCTGAAGCAGAAAGGCGAAATATCAGCCTCATTATTGGGAGTGATGTCAATGCCCATCACACAGTATGGGGTAGTACTGATATTAACGATAGAGGTGAGTCTCTTTTCGATTTTATCCTAAATACTAACCTTATAGTAAGTAACGTAGGCAATGAACCAACTTTCGTTACCAGAAACAGACAAGAAGTTTTAGACTTAACTCTTGTCTCCGACAACATCTATCAGATGATTTTAAACTGGAAAGTTTCTAGTGATCACTCGTTCTCTGATCATAGATACATTCAATTCAGCTTGAACGATGAACCTCCTGGCCAGTTAACTTTTCGTAATCATAGGAAAACAGACTGGCCTAAGTACAGAGAAACACTTAAGAGACTTATTAAACCTGACATTTTAAGTGTTCCATCCAACAAAAACGATCTTGACAGCAAAGTCAATGATCTTACTTTAGCCCTAAACAAATCATTAGAAACCTCCTGTCCTCTTATTCTAATAAGGGGTAAAAGGAAGCCACATTGGTGGACTTCGGGGCTCGAACCGCTCAGAAAAAACTGTAGGAAACTTTTCAATCGAGCTAAAAGTACTAGAGTAATGTCCGATTGGGATTCCTATAAAGAATCATTAAAATTATATAAAAAAGAATTGAGGAAAACCAAACGATCTTCTTGGAGGACATTCTGTGGCAATATAGAAGAAGCCTCAGAAGCATCAAGATTAAGAAAAATCCTCTCCACAAATCCAGTTATGCCTAGCTGCCTTCAAAATGCTGATGGCTCCTGGACCAACTCTTGCGAAGAATCGCTCAATTTGCTACTGGATACTCATTTTCCAGGCAGCTCACAGACTGTTAATAGCACTGCCCTTTACAGGACAAGCGAAAAACTAACATTTCCACAAGGTCTGATTACAAGGGAAAAATTACAATGGGCACTCAATAGCTTCAAACCATACAAGTCGGCGGGGCCAGATGGCATCATTCCGGCTGAACTACAGATGAACTTAGAAGTAATTCTGCCGATTCTGGAAGTCATCTTCAATGGTTGCTTAAATCTGGTCCATATTCCGCTTCTATGGAGAGAAGTCAAAGTTGTGTTTATACCCAAAGCCGGTAAATGTTCCCACGTAAACCCTAAAGATTTACGACCTATTAGCCTATCATCTTTCCTTCTAAAAACTTTTGAACGACTGATTGATATCGAACTAAGGTCAAGCATTGATACGAGACTATTGTCTACAGCTCAACATGCCTATTGCAAAGGGAAGTCAGTGGAGACAGCTCTCCACACACTAGTTCGTACCATCGAATATTCCCTCCATTATAAAGAATATACAATGGTTGCCTTCCTAGATATAGAAGGTGCTTTTAATAACGTTGATACATCTGCAATCATATCTGCACTGGTTTCTCTGAATGTGGATGGGTCGCTTGGTGAACTGATTAATCAGATGCTTACAAGCAGGGTTATCAATTCAAAACTGGGCGGCTTTTCGGCAAGAAGATCTGTCAGTAGAGGTACACCGCAAGGCGGGGTGCTTTCTCCCCTTCTTTGGAATTTGGTAGTTAATGAACTGCTGAATACCTTAGAGGCAGAGAGCTACAGAGTGATTGCCTATGCGGATGACGTTGCTATAGCAGTATCAGGAAAACATCCTAACATTTTAAGAGATCTTCTACAAAACGCTCTAAACAAGCTAACACGATGGGCAGATCGATGCGGACTTGGAGTTAACCCCCATAAAACAGATCTTGTCCTCTTCTCCAGGAAATACAAAATTCCGCAAACAGACCCCCCTATTATTAATGGTGTTCCACTAAAATTCTCAGACGAAGCTAAATACTTGGGTCTCATCTTAGATAAGAAGTTAAGTTGGAAACCTAACATACAAGAAAGAGTGAAAAAAGCCACAGTGGCACTTTTCTCCTGCAAAAAAGCCGTAGGTAGTAAATGGGGCCTCCAACCTCGAATCACTCACTGGCTATACATTTCGGTAATTAGACCGATTCTAACTTACGGCGTGGCAGTATGGTGGACTGCCTTGGATAAAGCGACACATCGCGACAAACTAAGCAAAGTCCAAAGAACAGCATGTCTATGTACTACTGGAGCACTTCGGTCGACTCCTTCCGCTGCATTAGACACTCTTCTCCATCTGACACCTCTCGATATTTTCAGCAAACAAACGGCTGCGAGCACAGCCATTCGCCTCAAAGCCTCTTCACAGTGGATCAATAATGAGATTGGTCACTCCGCTATTCTGAATTCATTCGGAACACTTCCTAGTAACACTGACTACACAATCCCACAATTGAATTTCGATAAAAATTTTGAAGTGACCATACCTTCCAGATCCACCTGGGAGGATGTGGAATTCTTAGAAGGTCAATCAATTGACTTCTACACTGACGGATCGAAGACCAAAGATGGGGTTGGTGGGGGAGTGTACTCTGAAAGACTAAATTTAAGTCTCTCATTCCGTCTTCCTAATCACTGTAGCGTATTCCAGGCGGAACTTCTAGCGATAAAAGAAGTACTGTCTTGGCTCAAAGAAAACGTGATATCATGCTCGGATATCCGCATCTTCTCTGATAGTCAAGCCGCCATTAAATCCCTGGACTCTGTCCGTACAAACTCTATAACAGCCCTCAACTGTCGATCATCTCTGTTGGAGATGGCGAAACAGTTTAATATTCACCTTTGTTGGGTGCCGGGTCATAGTGACATTCCAGGTAATTGTAAAGCTGATGAACTCGCTAGAAGTGGAACATTACTACCCATTTTACCTGAAAAGGTAAACATTGGTATACCCATCGCTACGTGTAAGCTTTTACTGAAGCAAGATGCGTTGAAGAGAACAAACACAAGGTGGGAAAACATCACTACTTGTTTGGCGACAAAACAAGTATGGCCAAACCTTGACCTCAAACGCTCCAAGTGTTTAATATCTCTAAATAGAATGCATATTAGCTCTATTGTAGGTGTCATAACAGGACACTGTTTAATAGGCAGGCACGCAGCGCGGCTTGGCGTACCTTCAAACGATTTCTGCAGAAGCTGCATGGACGAGGAGGAAGAGGAAACGATTCCTCACCTTCTCTGCACATGCCCTGCTCTTTCCCTCAGACGTAGGCTCCATTTAGGAGTTTACTTCTTTAACGATCCTAGTGATCTGGCAAACACAGACATTTATAGTCTCACACGCTTCGTCAGGAGCTCAAAGTGGTTTTAGCGAGTAAGGAAAGAGTTTTTAAGATTCATGTGGTATCACAACGGACCAATTCTGGTCTAAGTGTGTCAGTACTTAGTACTGACAGCCACTTCTACCTAACCTAACCTAACAGTTCGACAGCAAAATGTCAATGAAACAGAAAATCGTAGTAGAATACTAGATCCAAGTCTCCACTTATTTTTCGTACACAATTATCCGGCCGTAACATTATTTCAAACGAAAATTTGACAGTTTTTGTTTTATTTTGCTGTTGGGTTTTCTTTGAAAATGGAAATTGAAGACAATACCTCCAAAAATTATTTGATTCAGCTCTAAGACAAAAAAGAAGACAGATCCCACTATTAATTTGAACAAAGACGATACGAAAACAAAAACTCTCCATTTCGCCTCAATCAAATTCAACGTCACTTCAGTTGCCTTTAAAGATATTAAAACACATTCCAGAAGCGTTCGCGTGAAGGATAGGTTTCAGTCTCGTTAAAATCTCTACGAAAGCTTATGGCTAGTTTGTCCATAGCCAATCATATTTAATTAATGATTATTGCAACTGGTTAATGATCCAATGTTCTTTTTGACCAAAATTGTAATCGTTATGTTTTTGTTATGTTTTTAATTTTCGATATCACTAACCAGTCGATTTTGGTCAAAACGTTTTAGCTATTAGAACCATCGAAAATAATATTTAACCCACTGTTAAGAAACTGGCCCTAAAAGTTAAACACAAAATCCCACTTCTGACTCCTTGTAAGAAAAATACTTCATACCAACTAGATAGCTATTTGTATTAGATACTATAATTTCTCAGCTCCAGTTTTTTTTCAGTAATGATGAACACTGTTCTTAAACAATGCAGAGGCAACCAACCCAAATGATAACTTGAAATATTAGAAGAATTTTTCAGTTTAAATTTTTAAAGAAAATTCTCAAATTAAATTCGAAAATAAAAAAAAAAAACAATAATATTTCAAATCACTCAAGAATCTTATTTCATTCGACGACAATAATTCGTTGAAAAATTAAAAAAAAAAAATCTTCATTATAAAGGACTATCACACAAAATCCAGGATATTCAACTTAAGGAAATAAAATTATTTATTCAATTTATATAGAAACGAAGACATTCCTACGTCTGTCAAAAAGCCAACACAAAGTCAGGCGAGAAAAAAAAAAACAGAAAAAACAACAGACACACCACTAAATTGGCTGTCCTATTTCAAGGATAAATGCTTTCAAGCTCTCTGAGATGACACCCAATTTGTTCAATAGCCATCCGTTGTCGTTTCCACGCATCCTATTACAAATTTAGATCTCTCATTTGCTGCCAAAA
This sequence comes from Dasysyrphus tricinctus, assembly GCA_963921185.1. Taxonomy (NCBI): domain Eukaryota; kingdom Metazoa; phylum Arthropoda; class Insecta; order Diptera; family Syrphidae; genus Dasysyrphus; species Dasysyrphus tricinctus. The sequence goes on from OY992531.1 coordinate 204,254,865, forward strand.
AATAAAATAAATTAATTTTCTGTTTTTTTTTTTCTTCTTTTGTTGTTGGTTTAGTCCTTCCTTATGAAGGCAATGTATACTTCCACCTCTAAGCTCTACCTATACATATATAACAACTCTCGAAAAGCAACGATCCAAATTCGCACACTCATGAAAGATTATAGCTATTTAAACAAAAGAAACGAAGATTTTTTCCTTCCGGTTTTTCTCTATAACTAACAGGGGCAATCATTTTTATTTTCACTTCTTGTTTCTCGTTTTAACTTTTGCCTTTTTGCCATTTTCAACAAGGCAAGGCGAGGCAGCTCTATCTATACACAGAAAGTCTTGAAACAATAATTTTGGGCTTTCTTTTTAGGTTTTTTATATTTTTTTTTACGGTCGATTCTATTATAACTTTCGACATAAATTTGAAAAGGAAGAAAAAATTAGGCGCATTGAAATAGTATAGTTGAGTCCTTTTTCGCGCTGCTTGCAGTATTCTATCAGCTTTATGTCGAAGTAGTATAGTGGATATTATAGTTTGTGGGCAAGAGGGCGCTACTATCTCATGCAGGAAGTTGAATTGGATCTAATATCGATGCCAATAATAATCGAAGGACACGTATTTTATGTGAATTTATCTATGGCGTGCATTTTTTGAATCTTAAAACACTCGTATAGTAGTTTTGTCATCGTTGTCGTATAGTCGTTGAAGTTGGTCAGAATCCTTGATTGTTTATTGCCTATAATTTACAAAACCAACATAATACACACACACACACACCCATTATGTATGTTTTCAGTGGTTTTGAAATTTACGTTTAACAATAGATTTGCGATAGTGGACGTGTGTGCGATTAAAAAGTTGGCAAGAGATGATGGCAAAATGGTTGCAAGGACGATGCATCCCGAGGAATGTTTCACTATTACATAGAGTAAAAACTATCATTGGTACATCTGTACACATACCTATGTATAGAAGGATACATGAAGTGCCTATATAGTTGCGGAGGAAAAAGGGCTTTATGGTAGATATTTAATATCCTTTTTTTTTTATATATTATGTATGTTGAGTTGCGGAAAGGGCATGTGTTGTTTATAAAGGACAAAAGGAACCGCGTACTGGCCGCGCATCATAAATGGCCATGTAAATCGAGTGTAAAATTTTAAAATTATGTAGTGGAAAATATTGCTATTTATGTAAAAAAAAAAAAATAAAAACAAAAACAATTCAGAGTAAAGTTTATGATAGGAACATTTATACTGAGTTTGCGGAAGAGTATAAAAGGATATACAAAAGGATAAACAATTTTATATATATTTATTCATATATACCAACAGAGATAGGTATAGATATTGAACATTGTATAAACGGAAATGAGCAATTGCTTGTGAACAGGAAGTTGAAAGGAAATCATTCAATTAACTGATTCTTATTTCAGATCGTGGTTTATAATAGTTTGAGTAGAAAATTATATAAAATGTGTTTTTTATTCAACGATAGAGTTAACCCGGACAAACTGAAAAGACCCATCACATATCTATCTATAGTCCTTTTGTGGAAAGGTTTAAAATTATGTAGGTTAATTCGCGCACAAACTCCGTTAAAGTAACAATGGAAGGATATGTAAATGAAAAAAAAAAAAATAGCAAAAACTAAATTAATTTGGTGGCACGACAGTTCGTGAAAACCCAGAACTGAGTGACTAACAACTCTGAATCATTCCTGAGTGCGTGATGTGGAGGAAAGGAGGAGACCGATACCAGGCACTTATTCAAGAAAATACTTGTAGAGATACTTTTGGAAGATTTGTCACTTTGTTTTTTACCGTGCATATGTCAAATATAGCAGCAAATCAAACTTCATGAAACACTGTGTTGGCACACGATCAAGAAAATCATAGAATTTTCTAACCTGGTAGAGTGTGAAATCCTTGACAACAAAAAAAAATATGGGAGACGGACACAATCCCGAAATTTTACATCCTGAAAACTCAAAGTTCCGGAAACACAGAAATCCGAAAACTCAAAATCCCGAAAACCCAAAATCCCAGAAACCCAGAATCCCAAAAACCCAGGATCCCGAAAACCTAGAATCTCGTAAACTAAAATCTCGAAAACCCAATCCGTAAATCTTGAAAAAAAAATAGCGCAAATTTTTCATTTTATGTAGGTATTTTTTTGAATTTTGATTTCGGGATTTTGGGTTTTCGAAATTTTGGGTTTTCGGAATTTTGGGTTTTCGGGATTCTGGGTTTTCAGAATTTTAGGTTTGCGGGATTCTGGGTTTTGGGGAATAAGGATTTTCGGGATTATGGGTTTTTGAGATTTTGGGTTTCAAGATTTTGGATTTTGGGATCTCGGAAATGTTCGGCTTTCGGGATTTTGAGTTTTTGGAATTCTGAGTTTTCTGGGTTTTCGGGATTTTGTGGTTTCGGGATTTTGAGTTTTCCAGATTTTGGGTTTTTGAAAATTTGGGTTTTCGGGATTTTGGAATTTCGGGTTTCTGGATTCTGACCCCAATACGAAAATGATCAACAATCTCAACTAAATCAACATATTTTGCAATTATAAAATGTCAAATATGTGGGAGTCATTGACAATATTTTTTTCTAAAAAACCTTAAATGTATGAACACCTATGTATACAAGCTGAGACTTGTCAATGAGATAGGATATGTACAATGCTTGTAAGATTTCAAAATACAATTCTTCGTAAGATTAAGTACACATCCAACATAACCAGTCTGCTACACAGCTGAGGGCAAAATGATAGCTAAACGTACAAACAGAAGTATCCTTTTTGCAATTGAAAGCTAATTTTTAAGTATTTTCAGGAGCTTTTGTTAAACAGCCTTGAGTTTGTTTTTGCTTTTTTAAAAGCTTTTTGAGAAAAAACAAATATTTAATCTTGTTTATATGCGAAGCTGGTTTATGCAAACTATGAAAAACCTGTGATAGCATTGAAGAGTGTCAGGTTTTTGTTCAAGCCAATACCACCAGGTTAAGAGGCAATTGTTTTAGTCCCCTTTCACACGAGAAAACTGAGTTGCTAGCAACTATTAGTTCCTGGTTGAGAAGGACAGGGGAAAAGATGGGTGAACAAAATCTCCCCGGTCGGGGATTTGAAGAGATTTTTTTGACATTTCCCCTCGTATTTAGGTAAAGGTGCGTTCAACCAATAAATTTTCTAAGGAAATTTGCAAAATTGCCTGGAGATTTTGTTTCCTCGTGTGAAATGTACAAGAGATTTTTAAAGAAATTAAAAGGAAACGTCAAAAAAATTTCGAGCAACTTGTTTCTTCGTATGAAAGGGGACTTAGCTTTTCTGTACTGACTATTTCTGTTAAATAGCAAGAATCAATAGTCTTAGAGCTAGCAACGTTTTCGAAAAGTCAGTTTAGTATGAATGATTGGTTTTTTGATAGTAACATAATCCGTTGGAATGCATTCGACAAAGTTACAAACCTTAAAATCATGACTAAGGTATAAAGAATGACATGCATTGGAATCACAAGGGCAATGAGGTCAACTTCCAAAGCGGATCTGGAAGTTATATTCAACTTAAATCCCCTAGATCTATTTATACAAGAATCGGCAGCCAAAATCACACTTTGGCTTAGCCAAACTGGTAGGTGGAAACACATTGCCATAGTTCATGCGCAGATGCAACAGAAATACACTGGAAGAAGGGAATGTACTGACTTCATAACACCTCGTTTAGATATGTAAAAGCTGTTCACGACCACCTTTCCTAGCAGTGAGGACTGGAAAATCAACGAGCCATCAACCATCAAATCAATGATAGTAATATACACCGACGGACGGTTTCAAGGTGGATACTGGTGTCGATGCAGGGTTCTTTTCAGAAACTCTTGGACTAGCCAGCTCACTCAGAATTCCTGATTACAGCAGTGTTTTCCATCAAGCTAAGGTCCTGGCCAAGACGAAAGCTGAGTCTCAATGATGGCAATACATGGTGGTGTCACATGTAATGAAAGCGCTGACGAGCTGACAAGGAGAGGATCAACACTTGATCATAATCCGGCAAATACAGCAGTTCAAGTCCCACCGTGTAATATAAGGCAGGTAATCGAGAGCAAAGCTCTAGCTACAACAAGCAAAAGATGGAGCTCGCTTGATAACTGTGTTACAACCAGAAAACTATGACCTGGTTTCAACAAACAATAGACCGACAATATCATCCAACTGAGAAAAAAGTCTCTTTCTCTTCTCGTGAGCATCACCACTGGTAACAAACAACTGGGTTACCACATGAAGAAGATGAACCTCAGTATATGGACGACTTATGTATGCAGGGTATGTGGTGACGAAGAGATAGACGATGATATTTTTCACTGCCTGTGCCACTGCCCTAAGCTTTATTTTCTGAGAAACAGGCTCCAAGGGAGACACTTCTCCAACGCCTTGGAGGGTTCTCAAACATTCTAGGTAAAGATCTGTTGAAATTTATTAACGGCTTGAACAATTCTGAGCTCTATTAACCAGCCAACCACGAGATTGAAAATCGCCTCTACGACAGTAATATAACCAAGGGAAACGACTGAACAACGCACGGGTTTCTTGCTGGAGCAACAACAAACGGGTAATGGGTACCTCACCTATACAACAGTTATTGCAGCTTCTATGGTGAACACGAGTGCCAGTGAGTCGATGAGGCCACATCTCCCTAAGATTGGAAAAATTCTCTTGAGGAAAGGGACAGCCCACCTGGCTTTTTCAGTAATCCTGACCAAACAAACCACATCAAACTCAAACTCATCAGACGTTGCAAAGAGCCACCTATTCCTACCGGTGATTATATGACCCTCCGACATTTCAGTCTATAGCTTGCTAAGACTTCAATTTGGTTCTATTAATTCAATTTGGTTTTATTAAAATCAGCCCACTATCACACCCACTTTTTTTATTTCTGTGATTATCGGAAACACCTCTCACGATTTGCAAAAATATTTCAGTTTATTCTTTTGAACGAAAACAAAATTCAAAGAAGAATTTATTTTAATCCGTCTACTACCAAGCCCACTTTTCTTATATCTTAATTTCTCAGAAACTGATTAAGATAAAATTTTTTGAGAGTTTGTTCAAAAATTTAGGGACCACGTTTAGTTTTGTGAAACCCACAGGTTGTCACGCTCCTTTTTCATATGCAAACATTGTTTTCTTGGAAACTATCCTAGCGCGTGAGGATTTAATTTTCTAATAAAAAAAATTAGGGTTAACAACACGTTTTTTTTTAAGCGGAGGTATCTCGCGATGTACCCGGGGTTCTTCCTAAAGATGTACGAAACTTTATTTTTAAGTCAATTTCTTTAGTGAGTTATAAATCCAGAATTTTCTTTATATGTATTTAATATTTATTATAATGTATTCGTTAATTAGATAATTTTATGGTACTGTTAGTCTTGCTGAGTTGTTACGGCTGATTCCTAGTGTTATTATAGCTGGCTACCCTCCTGGATTTCGTCCTTTTCACGGAAACTCACGTTGTATGGAGATATACCCACCCAGTGTGGCACGGATAACGTGCTGGGTCCAGTGAAATGAGCTGGTAGAATCACAGTAAAAACTGGTAAAAATCTCAGTACAACTGGTAAAATCTCAGTAAAACTGGTAAAAACCTCAGTACAACTGGCAAAAATCGGAGACGAACTCGGTAAAAATCACAGTAAGACTAGGAAAATTCTATGTACAACTAGTAAACATCTCAGTAAAACTGGTAAAATCCTGAGTACAACTGGTAAAAATCGCGGACGAACTCGGTAAAAATCACAGTAAAACTGGTAAAAATTTCGCAACAATTGGTAAATATCGCGAACGGATCCGGTTAAAATCTCAATAAAACTGGCAAAAATCTCAGTACAACTGGTAAAAATCTCGGACGAATACTGTAAAATCGGCACTTGGTTCTTTTCCTTTTCTAGACCCTTTACCACTGGTGGGGGAAGTCTTCACTTGGACTAGTTTAGCTGTGGTATCATTGACGGCGGTTACGACGTGCCACACAGCCATGATGGATATTCTGCATTAGCCATTATTTGAAGCAGCTACGAAAGCAGATCAAACATATCATCAAATCATCAAAAATTAGACCTCCTATGAACAAATGTTATACACAGCAAATCCACAGCGGATATATTAATGACGTTATAGTCAAAAGTTAGTGCTATAAATTGTGCTTTGTAATACAAAAAAAAAAATGGTTACCTTAGAGTAGACCCTCAAAAAATTGGGCATACCTACTTATTGAAAGGACCCTTTAATCTTTCTTTGAGTGAATTCATTTTCTTTTATTATTATTCAATAATTTCCTCTCTTAACCTTTTCTAAATCTTTAATAAATAAATACAAAATATATTACTTAACTTACCTGTATTGTGAATTCAATGGCACATCACCAATAGCAACATTATCAAATTGCACCGGATTCGCTGTCCATCGCGCCCAATAAAATGAGAAATTATTCGATTCATAGTGTTCAGTGAAGCGACATTTTAATGTCAAATCAGCACCTTCTCGTGTATCTAAGGATTCGTCTGCTCGAATTAATGAAGTGAAGATCGTTAGACCTGAAATGTAGAAGAAGAAAGAAATATATAAATAAATAAAACGAAATTCCCATAAACTAATTAGCAAATGAAGAACTTAATGAAGAAGAAAAAGGAAAAATATAATAATTATTCCTACGTACCTACATTTATGTTAGTCTTACCCTTAAAAAAAAATAAAAGGGTAAGCCCCAATTCACTCGCTTTAATACAATAAATTGTTCCTTTTGTGTTTAATTTTTTTTTTTCATTTTGTATTTCGGGTTCTTAGCTTTTATTTTTGCTTCTCAAAAATACCCAATTAGGTGCTACAGGCCAAAATATCATCCTTAAAGAAAAAGCAACACGAAGAGGATAGACAACATTTTTTGCTCTTACCCATCAGTCCTTTTACATTTTTTTTTTTTTGCACCTTACATCTCGTGTTTTAGCTCTCAAGGAGAGGACGCTGACTCTTCCTTCGAGATTAAGGTTATCTATATACATTTGGACATTATGTCAAAGCAGAAATGGTCCTTCGGGCAAGGATAAAGAAATAAAATGGAAAAAATAAAATATATAAATTCAAGGATATTTTCTTTTCTAGCCACCCACTTATACCTAGCTAAGTTGAGAAAATTAAAATGAGTTACTTACTCGTACCTACCCTATTCTCTTAAGGTATAGCTTATAGTACGAGTACCTACCTACCTATGTATATAGGGAAGGTACATATCTAATTACTTTAGATCCAATTTCTATGTCTTATTTAGTTTTCCTTCGCTTTCATTGTCCAAAAAATTGGTCGTTTTTTTGTTTGTCCTTGTTAATCAGTTACTTAAAGGTTAAGTTATGGATTTAAAAAAAAATTAAACTGTAACTTATGTCATGATAAAATCAGATCAATAAAGTCTGGATCTTGTAGTTCAACCTTTCCGTGTGAACCTCTTCATTAATACCTACTCCAAGATTTAATACCTATAGAAAGCTAGGAAGAATCCAAAACCAAGGATATGGCAACTTTTTGTCTTTTAAATTGTGATATTTAGAGGGATATTTTTCTTAACGGCCCTCACACCTAATGTGAGCAAATACTTGCAACCAACCAATGGTCATTAATTATTTCAAGGACGAAATTTGGTTTATGGAAGCAAACGAATTAAAAAAAATAAAAAACAAAAGAAAAGGACAAGGAGAAATGCAAGAATCAACTACGGGGATACAATTCTTATTATCTGTTTGCAAGTCAATTCGTAATTCGAGGACTTTTCTTACTTTGTCCTTGTTATTGTTTTATATATTTTTTTCTTCTAAGGATTTTACAAAAAAAAAGGATAATAATTATTGGCATGCTATGGATAATGAAGAAAAAAAAAAAAGCCAAACAGCAATCAAGGATATAATTAGGACATAGTTCGTTCGTTTCGAAGTTGTTGTTTTTTTTTCATGACGGTGATTAACAAAAATTAAAAAAAAAAAAAACATCTCTTTCAGGATAAGTGGCTTTTAAATTTTTGATTCAATATCAGAAAGGAAACAACATGTAATAGACAAAGAAAGGATTCTTGTATTAATAATAATTCTATAAATGTATCAATATGAAAGGACTTTTTATTTTGTGAGTTTTTTTTTAACTATATGTACCTTGTTTATAGGTACCTATGCCATTAATTGGCATTGAGACTGTTTGGAGAGATTGAATTTCTAAGACTAATGGATTTGATAATTTACTTACCAACTCAGTTTCAAAAAAAAAAAGATTAAAATAGTTATTTTAAAATTACATCACAAGTGCCAATATGGCTGATACCCTTCTCCATGTTGTTCTTCTTGGCTTTTCAACTTGCGTTTTATATTGAGACTTGCATGAATTATTTTCTTAAGATATCAAAAATTAACTTACTTATTTACTTTAAGAGGTGTAACTACTTTGGGTTAGTTTCGCAAATAAAAATCTGTACACGAAATCTCCCATTTCGAACCTCTCTATTTCGAGATCCAGTTTTTAATAATTTCACAACTTCAAAAACTAATTTTGAATAATCCTGCAAGCTAAAATCTCGCAAATAAATATCTCGCAAAATTTGATTGCATTGCAATAAAAACAGTTTTTTAATAAAAATTTCGCAAGAAATTTGAATCTGTGAAATTCGATATTTCGCAAATAAAAATCTCGGCTTTTGAACCCCACGCTTTCGATAATCTTAACTATAAAAAATTGTCTTTTAAACAAATTTGCAAATTAGAATCGTGCAAAATTGTATTGCATTGTAACAAATAAGTTTTTTAGTCGAAATTACTCAAAATAAAATATCGCAAGAAATTTGAACTTGCGCGATTCAAAAATTTCGCAAATTGAAGTCTCGCATTTGAAATCTCGCATTGCGGCTCTTTATACAATACCGATGCTACAAAGTCCCACAAAAAACTCCCGTCAAACTTGATTGCATTGCAATGAAAAACTTTTTTTTGTCAAAATCTCTCAAAATAAAATCTCGCAAGAAATTTCAGTTAGCGAGATTCTAATACTTGAGGTTTATTTATTACTTTTTTGGTTTGCAAAAAAATGGGTGTTCTGCTAGCTTCATATGAACTTGGCAGGGCACACATTTTTCGCAAACCTAAAACGCAATACAAATTTTTTTGCGTAACTAATTCGCAATTAATTAGTACTCAACAACCAAATTTTTTCAGCTCGATTATCTTCATTTTTGAGAAAGTTGTCCTGCTAAGTTCATATGAAGTTAGCAGGACACCCATTTTTTCACAAACCAAAAATGCAATTAAATTTTTTTTTGCGTAACTAATTCGCAATTAATTAGTTCTCAGTAATCAACTTTTTTCAGCTCGATTATCTTTATTTTTGAGAAAGTTGTCCTGCTAGCTAACTTCATATAAAGTTAGCAGGACACCCAGTTTTTCACAAACCAAAAATGCTATTAAATTTTTTTTTGCGTAACTAATTCGCAATTAATTAGTACTCAACAACCAAATTTTTTCAGCTCGATTATCTTCATTTTTGAGAAAGTTGTCCTGCTAAGTTCATATGAAGTTAGCAGGACACCCATTTTTTCACAAACCAAAAATGCAATTAAATTTTTTTTTGCGTAACTAATTCGCAATTAATTAGTTCTCAGTAGTCAACTTTTTTCAGCTCGATTATCTTTATTTTTGAGAAAGTTGTCCTGCTAGCTAACTTCATATAAAGTTAGCAGGACACCCAGTTTTTCGCAAACCAAAAATGCTATTAAATTTTTTTTTGCGTAACTAATTCGCAATTAATTAGTACTCAACAACCAAATTTTTTCAGCTCGATTATCTTCATTTTTGAGAAAGTTGTCCTGCTAAGTTCATATGAAGTTAGCAGGACACCCATTTTTTCACAAACCAAAAATGCAATTAAATTTTTTTTTGCGTAACTAATTCGCAATTAATTAGTACTCAACAACCAAATTTTTTCAGCTCGATTATCTTCATTTTTGAGAAAGTTGTCCTGCTAAGTTCATATGAAGTTAGCAGGACACCCATTTTTTCGCAAACCAAAAATGCAATTAAATTTTTTTTTGCGTAACTAATTCGCAATTAATTAGTTCTCAGTAATCAACTTTTTTCAGCTCGATTATCTTTATTTTTGAGAAAGTTGTCCTGCTAGCTAACTTCATATAAAGTTAGCAGGACACCCAGTTTTTCGCAAACCAAAAATGCTATTAAATTTTTTTTTGCGTAACTAATTCGCAATTAATTAGTACTCAACAACCAACTTTTTTCGGATCGTTTATCTACATTTTTGAGAAAGTTGTCCTGCTAGGTTCATATGAAGTTAGCAGGACACCCATTTTTTCGCAAACCAACAATGCTATAATTTTTTTTTTTGCGTAACTAATTCGCAATTAATTAGTTCTCAAAATAATTTTTTTTTAATCGTTTATACACATTTTTGAGAAAGTTGTCCTGCTAAGTTCATATAAAGTTAGCAGGACACCCATTTTTTCGCAAACCAAAAAAGCAATACATTCTTTTTTTGCGTAACTAATTCGCAATTAAGTAGCAACTAATGATAGGATAGTTTTTAACATGAATTTCCAAAAGTGTCCTGCTAACTTTATATACATAAATAAATCTACGAAATCTCGAATATTGAAATTCAACAATTACAAAATTCCATATTCCATAATTTTGCAGTTACTAAAAATTTAAATACGGAACTGTCCAAGCAAATACAGGTCACCGTAACTATATGGCAGGCTATTTTGATTTAAATCAAACGTGGCACTATGATCATAGGGAAGACGAAAAAGTGCATACGTCATGATGTACCTTTTTATTTAAGACTGAGGTAGATCACCGGTTTACTTTCTAAAGAAGTGCTAAGTCAATTCTTTATTAGGTTATAAAACCCCCAATATCTAGTATTTAACTATGTAATGTTGATACTGATAGTATTTTTGCGTCGCTTAAGCTGATTTCTTGTGATATTATAGCTGGTTACCCTTTGGCGTTCGCTCCTATAAAGCTCATGTTGTATAAAGATCCAGTTTGGATCCAAGGGAATGAGTGGAAGAAGCTGATGAGGATCTTGAAAAGCCCTGGTAAAAATCTCGGATGAATCCGGTAAAAATTTCAGAACAACTGTGTTTACCGCGGACTGAGCCGGTCAAAATCACAGTAAAACTGGAAAAAATCTCGGACGAATCCGGTAAAAATCTCAGTACAACTAGTAAATATCCCGGACGGATCTGGTCAAAATCACAGTAAAACTTGCAAAAATCTCGGACGAATCCGGCTTAAACCTTTGTACAACTGGTTAAAATTACGGACGAGTCCGGTAAAAATCTCAGTACAACTGGTAGAAATCGCGGGCGAACAGCGAATCCAGTAAAAACCTCAGTACAACTGGTAAAAATCACGGAAGATTTCAGTAAAAATCACAGTAATCTCGTAAAAATCTCAAAAGAATCCGGCAAAAATCACAGTAAAACTGGTAAAAATATAATACAACGGTAAAGATGGCGGACGGACCTGTAAAAATCACAATAAAAATTTAAGATGAATCCGGTAAAAATCAAAACAAAACGGAATGAATCCGGTAAGTTCGGCACTGGGTTCCTTTCCTTCACATGACCCCTTACCACTCACTGGTAGGGGAAGTCTTTTTGAGTTGTGGTATAGTTGACGGTGGTTTCCATACTGAACAAACAGTCAGTATGGCGGTCTCTTATACCACATTTCGGTTGAACCATACGTGAATTGTAAGGCTGCAAAGTGCACATTTTCTTGCTTAATAATTCACCATCCAAGGCCATCATTACTAGTAGCGACGTGGAGGCGGCAAGAGGATGGTGGCTCTTGTATTTGCTTGTCGGATAAACTCACCATCGATGTTCTTTATCGTCATCCATTTGCAGCTTTCATTGGAGTTCTTCTTCCTTTGTACCTCCTGCTGTCGGATGGGTATGTCTTTTCTACTTTTCAGGCGTGTAGTCAGGTGGGGGCATGAATGTAAGTAAATATGAGGGGTGGGGTAGCTATTTTGGTTTTGGTATGAGAATTGGTGGTTTGGGGAATTGTTTTTAGAATGGGGACCGGTACGTAGGTAAGAAGATGGGGCGGAATTGTAATGCTTCATTTCAGGGTATCAGAATTCTGATTGTCTCAACGACTGGATCGATTTTCTACAAACTTGGTACATAGAGTTTTGTGGTAAATCCATATTTTTCTATGAGGCAAAAATAAAGGTTCATGTCATAAATGTTGTTTACCAACTTATCAAAATTTTATTTTTCTCAAAATTGTCTCCACAAATTGTTCTAAAATTCAATAAAATAATTTTGGTAAGGACTTCATTTTGGCGAAAAGCTTTTTTTATGAAGAATGGTTATGGATGGTAGGTATGTACTTTCCAAGAAACCATTTTCTTAATTCTCGATTTTCTTGAAAAAAGTCAAAAAAATTAAGATTATATCGTCGTCCTTCAATGCAAACTCCCTTAGTCTATATTCCTTTATTTTGAGACATCTGTTCCTTTTATAGATTTTTACTGACAAGAATTTGAAAATGCTTAATTAAGGAAATTTTTCCTTTAGAAATAGATCAACATAAGATTTAGAGACTTATTACAGAACTTAAAAGTTTATATTTTACTATCACATTTACCTACGAGAGGTTTCTCGGTTTCGACAAAATGGACTTAGGGAGTTTTCATAGCAAAGAACGACGACGATATTATGTGCCAAAATTTACAATTTAGTTTTTAACAAATATTTCAATATTTTTAACAAATATTTCAATATTTTTTAAACTCAATCATCGTCTCTTTTAACCCCGGTTGGGGCATAGGGCGTCAACAAAACGTCTCCATTCTTCACGGTCTGCAGCAAGGTATTTTAACTGTGGCCACGATTTTCTCTGAGATTCTGCTTCTACTAAGACAGTTGATTTCCATGTTGTTCTTGGTCTTCCAACCCTCCGAGCGTCCTGAGGATTCCATTCAAAGGACTGCTTTGCAATTTCATCATTTGGTTTCCACAGTCTGTGACAAGTCCATTGCCATTTACACTTTCTGTTGTCGACGTCCAGCCACTCTTGACTTGTCCTGTGCCACAATTCCTCATTTGATATAATTTTTGGCCAGCGAATTTTTAGGATGTGGCGTAGACAGCGATTCACAAAAGCTTGCAATTTCCTCGAAATGGTAGACGTGACATTCCAGGTTTCACAGTAGCACAGCACGGATTTGACATTGGATTCGAAGAATCTCAACTTAGTGCGTAAGGAGATTTGTCTGGATTTCCATATTGGGGACAGAGTACCGAAGGCAGCACGAGCCTTATTAATGCTACTTTTAACGTCCAGATCCGTATCGCCGGATTAAAGACTATCATGCCGTTGACCACCACCTGTAGCTCTTCCGTCTTCTGGGGGTCTTAAATCATCCCAAGCACAAGTTTGTGCCCTGACCAGCATCGCTGGGTTGTCTGCTTATCCCGGCATCCATTCGGTCCCCCTGCATGTAGGCGTTACCCACTCTCTACCCACGCGGAGGTGTGCATAGGGATTTTTTGTTCATTGACCCTAGGCCAGGGCCGTAGTGACATCCTAGCACTCTCCAGTTCTTTAGAGAGAGGACTCAATACATATTTCAAAAAGGATATGGAAGATTAGCTTAAGCTTGATACCAAAAGGGGTTTGTATAGGGTTTCTAAGAAAATCAAGCATTTTTGAAAATTCGATATTTCAAAAATGGCATTAATGCGCATAAATAAATCCTAAAAATTTTTCGTGAAAAATCTTTTGAAAATTTTATAAATAAAAAATTATTTAAAAAAAAAAACAGTTGCAAAATGATTTCCAATTTTTTTTTTGCATAAATTATTATTTCTTCAGGAACTCAGATGAAATTATTTTTTTGTTAGCTAAAAGTATTGAGAGAGTTCTTTTGCCAATTAAAAAAAACGAATATCTTGCTCTTTTAACATTTTTCTCAATTTATATAGGTACCAAGGAACCTAATTCAAGTAAGAAGATCAAATGAATTCAACTCAAAGTCTCTTCGCCATCAAATTAAAATGGACCCAGTCGTGCAGTTTTGTATATAATGTCTGCTTTATGATATGGCACGTAGGTAATAACAACAATTCTTTGCATATTTTCAGCTGGTGGGGAATAAATACCTACTTACCTACACCACACAGCTACAAATACATATACCTATCCTCTCTAGACTTTAACACGACCATTTTACTGTGTGAAAATGTCGTGAGATTTCAAATCTCCATTTCCTATCTCGCATAATTCTTTCCACCTTCCAGATCAAATTTCATTTAAAAAACATTGCATCTTCTGAGGCGCATATAAATTGTGTATTTATCCATTAAATTATATTGCTCGCAACATCTTTTACCAGGAAGGTAGGTACACCAAAGGACATTAAAGCAACCAATCAATCTTTGATTACGAAAATTTATAAGTAGGCACACATACCCAATACCCATACCTATACCTACTTTATACCTATAAATCCAGGTTTTTTAATCAGAGAGAAAATCCCATTACGAAACGATACCGCACGATAACCACAAAATGAATGTGTGAGCATTAAATAATCCTTTCATCTACAACGCTGAGTTAAATCGATTAAACCACAAAAACCTTGATGAAAAACGAGCAATCGCATCGCACCACCACCGCCACCGTGGCGTGGCACAAGCTGAAGCTCTCAAACATATAAATACAAAAATATATACGTCTACACTATACCGACACATCCCCATTCAAGCATCCTGTGAGGCAATTGAAAAAATTCCTTTTTATTGTCCCACTTATATTTTTTTCCTCATTTTTTTTTTTTTAATTTTATACCTATACAATCTGACACACCTCGTTTCATGCTAAATGCTATACAATTTCTTTATGACCTAGAATTTGAGCTGAAATTATTATATAAATCCTCAACCCAAAAAATGCCAAAGGATCCTAGTTATTGCTGACATGACCTTAGCTTGTAAAATATTTCAACAACTTTATGTTTGTATCCCTTTTGCTCTGTGAGCCTGTAAGTAGGAAAAAAAAAAATAAAGAACGAAAAGTGTTAACAACAATAAATAAAAATACAGAAAAAAAGTAAAAGTATTTCCCCCGCGCTGCCATCATCACTGCCTTACATATCTACATCCCCACAGTTAAGTTGTTCATTATAAAAGCCTCCGACCCCGTTTAAAAAGACTTGACTTCTCTCTAAAGGCATCAACCAAAACCTACCCAGCTAAACCCACCAACCAACCTTCCTTAAAAACTACAATAACAACAAAAAAAAAGTTAAAGTTATAAAGCTTCGAGGTTGAAGGTAGAAATGAATGCAAATGATTTTATTCAAATTTTATTTCACCCAGTTTTGCCACGTTGAATATTATTCTACACAAATTCCTGCAGCCGCCTTATGCTCCTCTAATGTATTATACAACACTACGACTACATAATACACTCGCAGCACTCCCGATGCAAATGAAGTGAAGATGGAAAGCGACAACAGCCCCAGCGCGTCACTCTGTCTCTGTTTCTCTCTCTGGGGGGGTGGGTATCTTAAAACAATAGGCACTCCATTTTGTGCCAACTCTTCCATACACCAGGGACCATCATCATCAGGCAGGGCACACATTCGGTCTTCGTTCGATGTTGTGTGTTTGTTTCACACAAAATGTATGCGTTATAGCGTAAATAAATATAAATACATTCACAAGTTGGCAGGATATTTAGTTATGCATAGGTTTTTTTTTTTTCTGGAAATCTAGAACTAGCTAGAACCTCATTCCTCTTCAAACCCTCTACTAGAACGAACTTTATCCTAACACACACACTTTATCCTACCTACCCGTACCAACGCCCTTAAGTAATCCCCACAATGCGCGATGCATGGAAATGATAAACGGCAGCGTTAGCGAGCACAACATGCAAACGGAACTGAAACGCGTTTTAATGACTCTCAAGTGCACACTCTCAAGTGTCACATATTCTCACAAAAAGCGCGACTAAGATTCCCGCCGCCACCACCCGCCCGGCCCAGGGTTGGATCTGGATAATTAGATAACGCAAAATGGTAGAACTCAAAACCATAGGGGATTAAATTTATTTAAGTTTTTGAGGAATGTACCTGCTCCTGCCGAGTCCTGATCAATAAGATGATTGGGTTAAGGGCGTACGCAAGAGGGACAGGGAGGTGCTTGGCCCTTATATATTGGACAAAATTTGTGTTCTTTTTAAGGCATCTCAAAGCTAGATTTCTGTATAAAAACATTATCTTGATGAGTTTTCTCCCTTGATCGACATTTTGTCAACGTCCTTGAATCGTGTATAGATTACGGGGTTAGGTCTTCTAACCTACAAATTGGCTAAAAACCATTCAAAGGAAGGAGTTGTTCCACTTTTAAAATATATTGAAAACAATTTCTTAATTGGAATAAGTATAGATACAGTTAGCAGTGGCGGTTCCTCGAGGGGAGGGGGGGCAGAGGTTACAGTTTTTGACACAAGAATTGTCTCGATGGCCCAAAGTGTCATCCGAAAAATGATTTATTTTTATTGAACTTTACTAATTAATGAAAAGGAAGTAAGAGGCGATTGTAAATTAAGACTCCCCCCCCCCCCCCCCCCCTACTATTACTGAATCCTGGGTCCGCTTCAGTGCTCAAAACATGGCAAAGCTCTATCTAAGTGCTGTTTTCAGGCGCCATTTTGAGTTTGAAACAAAAAAAAACTTTGAAAAAGTCGATGATAAAAAATCGTTCGATGCAATGTCGAGTATACGAGTTAAAAAGTTGTACCCAGAGACTACAATACTTGAGTCGGAAAGCACAGCCTCCCCGAAATGAGAAAAGATATGGGTTTCCATTCCCATTAATTGCATTTGAAGTAGCACAAACTGGTTTTCCAAGGCTAATGATCTACACCTGGCGCTTTCCAGACCTTTAAAACACCAACCGAATCGACCATTATGCTAATCTCTAAGGCGTGCGCACATTTCAAGGGGAAAACGTGGTTTCTGACCATTTTCTAGTTGTGACAAGATTAAAAGCTGTCTAACATGAAAATTCAGCTGTCCGCTGTGCATTAGAAGCCACAGACGCCAACAACTAGTCGTCCCACTATCACGATATCATCAAAGGGGCAGCCGAGAAACCACTATAGGCTACCAGCTACCCCAGAAAAAGAGCCCGCGGTAGTATAATGCCGAATGCGTACAGCTGAAAAAGGTGACAGAAGATGCCGAAGCCTAAAATAGGAGCATTGAGAGAGGAGTATCAAGCATCAAGCAGTAGAGACTAGAAGATCAACCTGCGTAGAAAGAAGAGGGCGTATGTAGCCTGCCAGCTCAAGGAGATATAGAAGAGCCTCACGATCGAAACAGCACCCGGAAGTTTTATAAAAAAGCGAGGCAACTGGCTGCTGGTTTTAAAATCGGAACGTAGGCTCTTCGAATCAGCGATGGTAACCTATTTTCAGCAGCTGCTGAATGGTCATCAGGTAGAACGAGGAATACCTTACTCCAATCAATGAAGACCCAGCACCACCACACAGTATAGATGAAGTCGACTTAGCTTAGAAGCTCAATAACAACACCAGCGGAGCTCTTCAAGCACGGAGGGGATGTGTTGAAAGGGTGCAGGTGCATGCATCGATTCATTAACCAAGTTAAGGTGAAAGGAAGCATGCCCGCTGGCTGATCTATCAGTTTCATATAAATAAATAAATTGGGTGGCGCAAAAGCTCGCGGAGAACCAGGGCCTAGTGAATTACATTTCTCAACCATTCCTATGTGCATGTTGTTGGCAGAAAGGAGGGGACCTACAGTTTTTTGCCGAGTCCGAACGGCTAGATTAAAAACAGTTATATTCATGACAGTTTCATATATCCCATCTTCAAAAGAGGCGATCCTATGTCCTGCAAGAACTATGGAGGCATATTCTTCATAAACGTCGCATACCAAGATTCTATCCAACGTACTGCCTGAGCTTCTTAAACCGTTTTGTACTACTATAATTGGAAAGTACCAGTGCGGCTTCTGACCAGATCGACCATAGATCAGGCAAGTCCTGTGGAGAAAAGACAAACGAATTTGAGGTCGAGACTCTCCATCTATTCATCGAATTCAAAGCCGTATATATGATGGCATTCATCGTCCGGAGTTCTTTAAAGCAATGACTGAGTTTGGAGTCCCAAGAAAACTGATCCAGTTGTGTCACGAGACATTGGAAAATACGCGCTGCAATATGCAACTAGTAAACAGCTCTTCCGAACTATTCCAAACATGCACAGGATTTCGGCAAGGAGATTCGCAATCATTTGCGATTTCTTTAATCTCATTCTGGAGCAAATAGTTCGCAGGGCAGGCATTAACGGGGAAGGCACTATTTTCAAAATTCATAAAATCGACATATAATGTCGAGGACACGATACCAAATACATGCTATCAACTAGCAATGAAAGATCTGTCAACAAGCTGGGAAAAAACTAAGCTGTTGATAGCAACAAATTCGAAGTAGTTAGGGAGTTCATCTACTTCGGAGTTAACATTAATCCTACTAAAGGCATCACAGCTCTTAACGCTTTTTGTTTGAAAACTCGGGATTTGCTCAGAACTAAAAAAGAAAAACGCCTTATTTTGGCGCAATAAATGGGTTCAAAACTCCTCACACGAAAGTCGAAATGCACGTTCTATAAAACCATTTGTTATACTGCTAGGCCTGCTTAAAGGCTCCCGCCGAGTGTTGGGCGATAGGAAGAAAGAAAGAGCTGATACTGGCCTCTTTAAGAAGACAAAATTCTTCGACTGATATTTGCTCCTGAGTGCGAGAAAGGCGAATGGAGGAGAAGATTCAACCGATAACTCCATGAGCTGTATCAAGATGTGGATATAGTCCAGTAAAAACGAATGGAAATGCCCCCAGATTCGGAAAACGAAGAAGACCGAACCTCTCCGGTTTAAAGTTAAAGACGTCGCGGATGCCAGAAAGCTTGGTCTAGATGACTCGAGGCAGCGTGCTGTGAATCGAAGTGGATGGAAGGCAGTGGTGTCCTATACATACTCTCATGGATTGAGAACCTGATAAGAAGAAGAAAGTAAAAAAAAGCTCAAAAATTGAAAACAAAATTGTTTGGGTATAAACCGTTATCCACACAAGAAAGTCTTTGAATTTAGCCCCGTGGAACTGCGCAGTAGAGGAGTATAGCGTAAAATGTGGCGCACGCAAGTGGAAGAGGACTTCAACCAAATTTGGCGTGCGAAACTGGAAAAAAGTAGCTAGAAACCGAGCCAGCTGGAAGAAGCTTGTTGGTTGATGCCCTGATCCACTCCGGACTGTAGCAGAGATCGAGCCGGCTGGAGGAGGTTTGTTGGTTGAGGCCCGAGTTCACCCCCTTAAGTAAGTAAGTACAAGAAAAATGTTTTCATCTCGTTTGAATACAAAAAAGAATTCTAGAATCCGCCGTAAATTGGCGAAGATAGAACCAATTGACTGAAATCGGATGCAGAATCATAAAAACCGTTATAACTCCATAGCAAAGCAAAAAAATGAACATTATTTCATAAGTTTTTCGACTTAAAATTATTTCAGAAATCAATGGTTTTCGTCTACGGGAGTGACTGAGGGGCATCCTGTATATCGCCAGAAATAATTAAAGTTCTTATGGAGCCGTTTACGTTGCAACCTAAAGACTAAACCATAATTCTACATGCTTTACACTATTTTGTCCGACTTTGAAATATCATCACAAGACTAAAGACTTTTTTCGTGGACTTCTTGACATCTTTTGACATTTCAGAAATTCACATGAATGATTTTTCTACATACTTTCTACATCAGTTTACATTTCTTCTACATCTACGAGCAGATATAGGTATATTGGAACAAATCAATTTTTTCATTTCATCTTTTCTCTGCCAAAAAAAAGTCGCTCCTGCCTTGCACTGAGATTATACCTAGTAGACATACGACTCTACACGTTTCGTATATTATGTAGAGTAAAAGTAAACTTTGTACACAAGGATGATGCTACTTTACTCGCGCTGCATTTGCTTCATCTACTCAAGGATTAATGAGGGAATGTATATGCATAATACGAGAAGAGTATCTTTTGTCGTTATTGTTGTTATTGTTGCTGTTAGTAACTTAAATCTGTTGGTTTATTTAACATTATTGCCTCATTTATCTATGATAATCCATGTTGCTAATTAGATGAGCGATGCATACTCAGACATTATAGTAGAGCGTATATAACTCTTAGAAGGTCAACAAGCTTCTACTGGGATATACATAGATATGAGAGGGGATAAAGATTGTGTCCTATCGATGGATGATGATGGTGTCTGTAGCTTGTATAGGAATATTATTTTGAGCATACTTAACTAACATTAAAGACAAGAAGTTGAGCATCATCATCATTATTATCATTTTCATCGTAAATCAATCAATCAATGTCCTTTGCCCCTTGTGTAGTGTATCCGTGGATATATTATGTTTGTGTGTGTGTGTATATAAATTTGCAGCAAAGTGTAATGTATGTTTATTCTAATCGCTTCCCTAAAGGAATTTCAGTCATGCAAGAATCAATAATGGCGGAAGGCTTGATGACGATAAAACATCAACCAAACCAACCAACCAACCAGCTAACAAACCCATACACACACACACACATACATACATATGTATGTATAGAAGAGCAGAAGATGAAGATGTCCTTGATCCTATATATATGTATGTACGTTGCGACTTGTAATGCGTCAATTAATAGATTAATTATGGTGATCACGATTAATGGTTGATTACTCCTTGTTCTTGCTATGCTGCTGCTGCTTCTGGCGGAAAATAAATTTGACTGACATAAAATAGAGACAACAAAAAAATTACGACAATTTTCGTGGGCATATTTTCAAAATGTATGCCTATTAAGTCTATAGCTCTCTTTTTCAACTTAATAATTCAAGGAGTGTTCTATAGAAAAGCTACACTTTAATGCAAATTGATTCTCCTGCCATGGTAGGTATATAAAGTATAAAAACAAAAATTATTTGTCACGTTAAAACTGTGAACACTTCGATAAATTGATAAATTATAATGCAAAATGTTTTTTTCTAATTTTTGGGAGATTTTCAGTACAAAAAAGAGGCTTTACGATCTAAGCCTGTGATAAAAAGTTTTCGTATATACCACAACCACACATTGTGAGTATTTGATTTTTTTGTTCAGTTTGATAAAAAGTTTACACCACTGTTGTGTAAATTGCGATAGTACTGCGACGTATGTCTCGAAAAGACTTATATGTCTGCCATCAGTGGGATAAAAAAAAAACACAAGTTGAATTCGTTAAATGATTAATGTGTCATTTCAGTGGAAGATAAGTCACATTTAGAATTTTGTGCTTAAATGGGTTTCACCCCTAGTGTCATTTGAATTGTCTGACACGCACTTGACGAAAAAAAAAAAAAAGGATTTCTAAAGTTTGCACACAGTTAAATATCTCTGACTCCCGAAGAGAACACAAATTCAGATTCTTTACGAGTTATAAACTGATAATTCTTGGTTTTTGGTGAAACTATCACTCACCACTCACCACATTAATCTCAGCTGGACGTGATCCACGAACCAAACTGGTTCACAAAGCTTACTTACCCTTTATTCAGTGCTCCGAGTTTTTAATTTCTTAGCTGCTCACGGCCTGAAATGTCTATACAGCTCGACGATTGAATGGATTTAAATAAAAAAAAACACAAATAGAAGATCTCAGGATAGAGTTCCACATTGATGTCTAACAAGTGCTTAGGGCAATTAACGAAATTCAATTCGACCTCCCCACAGTGGTGTAATTTTTTTACATCGAGTGGCAAAAAAAATGTTTCCTATTTGGGATTCGATCTTGGGAATTGCTGTTTGCCACTTCAATACACTAACTACTGGGCATCAGTAGCAGAGATAGGATTTAGCTGTAGGGGCTTGAATCTTCTATTCTATAGACACATCATTAAAAAAAAACCTCAATCATATATTATCAATCTCCCTCTAACCTACCTTTAGGGATGTCACTGCAGATACGATTGCAGATGTGTCAACATTGTTAACAGTGTCCTCTATGTCTAAGAAAGCGGGTACCTATATGGTGTATTTTTTGTGATGAAGGGAATATTCGATAGTTCGTACTAGAGTATTTAGAGCAGTTTCCCCCGGTTTCCCTTGCAATAATAGTCCAGTCGAATTAGACATTGACCCGGACATTTGAAAAAACAAGCTGAAAATTGGTGAAATTGTTGAGAATGATGTCTTGAATGAAATATATAAAATCCCAAGAAATCCGACTTGGGGAAAATCCGTCATCTTGGAAAAACTTCCGCCATCTTGAGTTGTTCGTTTTTCGAGCATAGCTTTGGATCCAGTACCCGATTACGGTGGTTTTGCCACCAAATGAAAGCGTATACGTTTATTTATTGGTTAGAACACTTAAATATTGAAATAAAGATATTGTAATGACTTTCATATTTGAACAATAACGACTCCAAATAGCAAAAAACGGACACAATAGAGCTTAAGGTCCTAGTGCACACATACCCTTAACTAATTATAACGACTTTCAAACGAAGAAGTGTCATCTTCTGGATTATAGAAGAAACCCAACTGTCAAATTAAAGCTTTAGAAAGGAAAATTATGGGGAATTTCCCCCACTAAATGCTTAGAAGCACCTCAAGCTAAGTTTAAGTTTTATTAACGAAGTTTAAGTTTTATTAACGAACCTGAAAAAGTATTATATTGGTGTTAGAAGTGGAATAAAACTTAATTTATTATCTGTGCACTCAGTTCATTTATTCTGTGTTTAAAGAAAATAATTACGAAAAATTTAACGTTGACTGTGAAAAGTGAAAAATAAGAAAAGACAATGGGTAAATCTCTGAATGATTTAAATTTAGTCAAACTTAAGCCAGAACTGAATAAGCGAGGTCTTCCTACTTACTGCTGGAACAAAGAATGACTTTATAATTCGTCTGCAGGAAGGTTTAAAAAGACGTGGAGAAAACCCAGACATTGACATTGAAATGGAAGAAGAACAAGAGCAAGTAAGTACATCGGACATGTTAAATATGCTGTCTCAACTGCTCGCCAAATTTGATAGTCAGGAAAAGAAACTTCAAGAACAAAAGAATTTTCTAGAAGAACGATTTGATAAGCAAAGCAAAGAACAAAGAATCTTTTAGAACAACAAAGCCATGAACAAAAGAATCTCAGCAAAATAATCTGCTCGAAAAAAACAGAAGAAAAATCTTCTTCAACAATTTCAAGAACAGACAAATCTGCTCGAAAGTAAACTAGATGCTTTTGACAACAGAATTGTTGCTCTTGACGAGCGTGTCGATAAACAATTTACGACTGTCGAAGCAAATTTCAAAAAGGTGAAATAAAAAATCGAATCAATTACCAAGGAATTGGATAAAGTAAGGAAAATGAAGGTTCGAGAAAGTTCTGGTGACTGTCGTAGGAAAAAAGGAGATGCATCCACAAACCTTCGATGGACAAACTTCTTGGTCAATCAACAGTTTGAAGCAGCCCCAGCCACGAATAGCTGGTACGAGGAAGACAAATATATAGCAGACCCTTGCCCTCAGAGGAACTGCTGCTGAGCTGCTGCAAACCATACCAGCAGATAAGAATGGCAACTTCAGTGCTCTTGTTCAGGCTATTGACAAACGCTTTGGAGATGGCCATATGCAAGAAGTTTTCCGCGTCCAACTCAATTCCCGAGTTCAGAAAAGGGTAAAAACTCTGCAACAGCTCCAAGCAGACATCAAACGGTTAGCGCATTTGGCATATCCAGCTGCAGGGGATGAAATCATCAACCAATTCGCAACAAAAGCCTTTGTCCGTGCTGTATCTGATATCAACCTTCAGCTAGCAATTTGAACTGTTGGAAAACGCACGCTTCCTGAAGCATTGGTTTTTGCCCTAACTATGGAAGCAGCAGAACAGGCTTCTCAAAGAATCCACTGGGTAAGAGAACTAAAAATTAGGACTGTTCCTACCAGAGAACTGCATTCCAAAGGAGCCAGCGATATGGGCCTGCTCGGATACTTCCAACGCCAGTGCAGACTGCCACCTAGAAGACTTCCATGCTGGAATTGCAACAGGACATAAAGATAATGTTAAAAATACCAGAAGTTTCCGTTTGAAAAATTTAAACATTTAAACACTTCAACAAAGCACTTTAAAACGGCCTGCTTGCATACACCACGTGACTGACGTTTATGACGGCGTTGTATAAGGAACTATAGTATTTCTAGGAGCCGCTTGATTGTATTGTGCCAAAACAAAATTCCTACCATCTAGCGGTCAATGGAAGAACATTTGACTGTGGAGCGCTCTATTCGCACTCGGTAACGACGTCTAACGTATAATATTAATTGATTTAAATATTAAAATTGTATTGACACAAATAAATATGTGACTTTTAAAATCAAGCTGAAAACATATTAAAAGTAAGTCAAACCAAATCAAATCTCCGACGGCTCAGTGCCAAAAACGAAGCAAGCGAATCCAATATTTTCCTTCCTCAGTTATTTGACAGCAAAATTTCTGAGGAATCCTGTTCACGAGACTGAGATTGCTGAGGGCTCTGAGATCTCATTTTCCTGAACTCGCCTAATGTCTATTTATCCTTTGCTGACGTACGAACTCAATCACAAAAACTTAGTTCATAGCTTGTCACAGCAAAAGTAGGTACATATATACAATACTATATGTACATACATATACATATCTATGAACAGTTTTTAACTCTAAAATTCATGTTTTTTCGCTATGAAACTTATAATTAATTTGCGTTTCGTTAATTTGTATGTCTTGAACAATTGTTTAGCTTTAAACAAACATTCTACAACAAAAACGGGGAAAGTCTGGCGGTTGGTTCCATAGTTACAGTCAAAAAACGTAAAAATCAAGATGGCGACAGTTTTTCCAAGATGGCGAATTTTCCCCAAGCCGGATTTTTTGGGATTTCAGGGATCTCATATAAGACATCATCCTCGACATTTCCACCAATTTTCAGCTTGGTTTTTTCAAATGTCTGGGTCAGGGCTATTTTTTGTCTAATTTGACTGGACTATAAGCCTTTTGAGCAGTAGACAAAAGTCACGTGTCTAAGCTTGTACGCAGGTGGATATCGAAATTCAAAAGTTTTAAGAAGGAATGATGATTGATTATAGACTAATAGTTCTGGCAGAATTAAATCAATATTCACTTGGAGTTCAGCTGGTTGTGCAGATTTGTAGAGTTTGAAGCTTTTGAGTGCGCCATTGTATCTTGTCCCTAGTGATCAGACCATGTGAATAGCTTTTGGCTTATTTTCTGACCTATTTGATAAATGTCGAAGCTTTTGATATTTTAGGAGCTAACAGTACATAAGGTTGAGCGATTATTCGCAAGAGTTGGTTGATAGTCCATGAGCCATCAGCATTTTTTAAGCAGCTGGAAATTCGCATTACTGGATTTGTAGAGGATGATTTTTCTTAGTCTAGATACCTATGAAGTTTTCTCTATTTTTCCAAAATAAAATCTTCAGGAGGATCCCTTTGACTTCCTCAAAGCTTTCTTATATAATTTTCTTAAAGGATCCCTATCGAGTACTTTTAGCTGGATTGAAACATTTTCGACAATCTTTTCTTAGCGATTTATGTCCTGAATCTCACCAGTGAAATGAATTTTTGTAGGTATCGGACAGTAAAAAAAAACACTAGTTTCACACCCTGTTTAGAGGAATGCGTTTATTCTATACAACGTAAGACGTATTGGATTCAGCGACCAAGTGAGTTTGTGCCATCTGTGACCACTTCCAATTTTGGTGTATAGATTGCTCGAAAACTGAATAAGGTGTTATTTATTTCATTAAATCACACGGGTGGTGTCCAAAGCTGGGGGAATTAGAAAAGAGTGCTACCTATAATAGTAGGGCTCGAGGCCAAAGCGCTTAGATAGCAGTCAAATACTACATCCACTGCACCATTGCCACCCACTATTATATTACTATTTTACTTAATCATTGAACCTAATAGCCTGTTTCTATAAAACTTAAATAAATAAAGTAAACATTCTTGAAGTTTATACGTCTGCATCTTTTTTTCATTTTAATGGTTAAATTAAACCCACACTTAAAAGTCATGATATTTTTCTACGCTAATTACTGAGTTTGTTTAATTCTCTTCGTAATAATAGTAGTTTCTTTATATCTCTGATGCAATAACAACAGTATTATTTGCACCCAGCATAAATCCTATCATTAAGTCTTTATGCGCGTATAGAAAAAAAAACGGAACGTGACACATATATTCACTGTCGTTAATCAGGCTGAGCACCAACAAAAAAAGATTAAGATAAAACCAGCTAAGAATCCCACCACATTTACCACATTTATCCTTTTCAAGCCGAAGCCGCACACACACCGCAGATAATAATCATGCTCTAAGACAATGGGTCTTTATGACTTTTTCAAACTTCCGTTTTTGAAAAATAATAAAAAAATAAGAAAACTATGCCATCAACCAATTTTTTTATGTTTAAGAAAAAAAAAGTTAAGACAACAAAAAAAAGTTTTTTTTTTTTAAATAAATATCTACAAATGTGTGAGCTAATTTGTGCATTTTGCATTGTTTATCTTTGTATCTGAACTTTGAATTTGACTCGAATGGTGTTTCGCATAATTATGATCAAATTAAATGTCATTTATATATAAGTTTTGCAATAGGGAAGTGGCAAAAAAATATAAAGATACGATTTTAAAGTTGAGCTGGGAAGAAAAAAAAAAGTAGTAAAAAGTATCTATAGACATAATTTCACAAAGTTTTTGCCTTCACTACTATCATTCACTTCGTACCAAAATCATCATCCTCCTCCTATACTTATAAACGAACATTTTGAAAATGTAAATTAATGAAGGGGTTGAATTTTAAAAGGAGCCGTAAAATACAAGAAAACGGGAAAACAAAAAATAACGAAAACAAAAATAAACTCATGAAGGTTTTTATCTTTTGCGCGTTATCATTGCTGGCAAAAGCCTCTCTCATTCTGAGCGTTAAATTTGTGTGTTTGTTTCAAATGAAGGAGCATCTGAACAACAACAAAAAAAAAAAGAAAATAAGTTCCAGTTTTTGAAACACACACAATGATTCTTTTAAGGAAGGAACACATTTTTGAAGTTCTGCTGTCTAATTGGATGGAATTTTGTTTTGTTTAATGGAAGGCCCAGTCTCAGCGATGCGAGATGGTGATGATGTTGATGATGATGATGCTGATGACGAGTAGAAGGAGGATGGGAGAACAAAGAATTTTCTTCGGAAAGGATTTACCCTTCGTTCTTATAATTTTTGATAGCAAACACCCACAACTGAAACGCGCGACTCGTCCGTCGCCGCCACCCACACCCGTTTACCGATGCAATGTCGACGTCTCAAAAACTCCGATGAAAAGCAAATGAAACGTTAGTTGAAATAATTTTAGCGAATTAATTTTCAATTAAAATTCATGCATAAAATGAAACAATACGATAGAGGTACGATATAAAATTTAAGTAAACAAAAATTACATTTTGTTCTTTGGAAAAAATAGAGAAAGAGAAATATGGGAGGGTGCGAGTACCTAATTTCTAAAGGACTCTTATACTTTATCAGCTAGCAGAGCAGTGGAAGTTTTTTTTTTTTTTTTTCTTCTTTATGAATTTACGAAAAGGTGTGAGACCTAAAATGTATAATGTGCAAATATTGGGGTTGATTGAGGTGGTAGTTACTTTTTTTTTTAAATATTTAATAATTGGGATGGGATGAAGGGCTCATAAGCTTTTGTTTGATGGCTTAATATACCTACCTCCTTAATGATGAGTAAATATGTTTTTGTTGTGGTTATTTGCAAGTGTTTACGTGTAAGGAAGATAATTATTCTTGCTTTCAATCAAGTGCCTCACAACGGTGCGGTCGGTGGTTAAAAATCGATTTTGTATGTAAACTTTATTCACAACTGCTCTCCTAACGCCCTTAGGTACCTACTACCTACATAGAGCTACTCAAATGTATCTTAAAACTAGAGCAGTAGATATTTTCCGCGTTTTGAATTTGTTTTGAGGGGAAAGTCAGGACTCTTGGGTCTTGACGGATCGGGACCATACTAAGTTATAAGAAGTTAGTACCTAAATCAAAAATTATCGGATTTAATGAAACCTAAAATAAAATATATATATTTTTTTTCGTAATCACGTTAAGAAAAAAAAATCCAATTTTTATTAAATCTCTTCAAGAATGTGTGAGACCGACTTATCTTAATTTTATCGAAATTGTTGAATATTGATGATTTGTTGACTTTTTTGTGAAAATTGGTTTAAATCAGCGAATCGTTTATACCTTTTTTATATTTTAATTAATTTAATTTAACTTTACTTTATTTTATTTAATTTTATTTTATTTTATTTTATTTTATGTTATTGTACTTTATTTTATTATAAGCTATTTTTGTTTTATTTTATTTTATTTATTTTATTTTATTTTATTTTATTTTATTTTATTTTATTTTATTTTATTTTATTTTATTTTATTTTATTTTATTTTATTTTATTTTATTTTATTTTATTTTATTTTATTTTATTTTATTTTATTTTATTTTATTTTATTTTATTTTATTTTATTTTATTTTATTTTATTTTATTTTATTTAATTTAATTTAATTTAATTTAATTTAATTTAATTTAATTTAATTTAATTTAATTTAATTTAATTTAATTTAATTTAATTTAATTTAATTTAATTTAATTTAATTTAATTTTATTTAATTTTATTTTATTTTATTTTATTTTATTTTTTTTTATTTTATTTTTTTTTCTGTTCAGTTCAGTCAAATTGTGTATTTACCAGCCAACAATGGTGGAGTGGTTTTGATTTTTTTTTCCTGCTTAATGTTTTCCAGGTTAAATCCGAATCTGAGGATTGGGACTAAATTTTGGTGACGCAACATGGAAAAAATTAGCAAAATGCATTTTTAGGGAGCTTTTGAGTTATAGCTCAAAAACTATCAACTATTCGTAAAATAAATCAAAGTACCTAAAATTTATTGAAAGATGCAATTTCCATAATAAATCTTTTTTAAGGATTTTTATCTTCGACAACCCATTTTGACTCAAGCACTAGTTGAAAATTGACGTATTTTTACTGTTTCCGAAAATCCACTCGAAAACACTAGGTAATTAGTTAGATACCTACCCTTTTGACAAATTTTGAATTTTTGTCTTAATATAAAACGAAATATACTTTTCTGATGGTCTGAGTTCGAATCTGAACTCAGAATTTTTCTAGAACGTCACATTTTTGAGATATTCAAATCTAAATTTAAAAAAAATGCGTTTCTTAGGCAAATTTGTGGTTATACTTTTTTCTTTGTCGAGCTAATTTTGTATCGTCATTCTGATGTATGAACATTTTTCTTTGAAAGTAAACCTAAGACTTTATGGTAGCCTTTAATTGAAATTGTTACAGGTGTGACAAGTTTATGTTACGCGTGTGACAAAATATTATTTTTTTTTAGTAAGATTATTAGGTATGCTACAGCAGAAATTATTGCGGTTGTGACAAGTAAATGTTAGGTTAGGAGGGGTGTGCACAGCACAGAGGCTGTTGCGTACACGGGGGCCTGTTGGTCCATTGTGATCCCCTTACAAAAAGGAAAGCAGAGATGCTCCTAAACTTATGATTCAGATAGACTGGCTCATTTTCGAACCAGCCTGTGCTCTCTATGAATTTCCTCCATTGAGACTTGCGCTAGATCGTCCAGTTCTCCAACAAACCTGTTTCCCAAGTAACGGAGGCAGCTTGTTTGGAGGTTTGGACAATCGCAGAGCAGGTGTTTAATGGTTTCTATTTTTTCTACATCCTGACAGCTCCTACAACAGTCGGGTGGGAGTACACCCAATCTGGTGGCCATTGTGCCAATGGCGCAGTGACCCGTTAGTACACCTATCAAGATTCTAATGTTCTTTTTACTCAGCGATAGAATATACTGAGTTTCCTTTTCATTAATTCTAGGCCATAGACTTCTAGAGATAACGCAATCATTCTTGGTAATCCAGGATTTATTGATTTGCTCTTTCGTTATTAGGTGCATTTTCGTTTTAATTACGCCGATCGGGATGTCTAGTCCCGTGTCTAATTATTGGCTACTACTGTTTACATTTGATAATGACCCCTTCCTTGCCAGTTCATCTGCTATGTCATTCCCTTCTATATTGCTATGTCCAGGAACCCAGCAGAGTTTGACTCGGTTAGTGTTGCAAATTTTGTTCAGTATGCCTCGACATTTTGCCACTGTTTTGGATCTTATGGTCTCACTGGCTATTGCTTTGATCGCAGCTTGGCTGTCCACGAAAAAAGTGATCTCCGACGAGATCAGTTTTTTCTTGTGTACCAATTCTGCCGCTTTTTGAAGAGCATAAATCTCAGCCTGAAAGACACTACACTCAACTGGGAGTTTATATGACTCTCTAATATTAAGGGCCATTTTTGACCCGTCAGTATAGAAGGGGATACCCTATTCACTAATTAATGAGTTGGGTTCTCATCCATGTCATGTTCCCATCCATGTATTGAAATAGAGAAGTGTTTGTTAAAATCCATTAAAGGTCATCACATCAAGTCCAGCCTCTGTGTCATACCTTTGTAGGATAGACCCATGACCATAATTTTAATTTTGGTGGGGGCAAAAACCCCCATTTATTTGGCTTAATACAAGCTAATTCTGTATCTAACTTAAAAACTAAGAACTTAAGCTAAGTTTCGTGAGGCGTTGATCGGTTCAGAAGTTTTTTTTTTAAGGAAGGAGTACTTAGGTTAAAGTCGAAGGAGGACATGTTTGAATTAACAGCCCGCAGCATACGAGAGATTGGTTCGTTGGAGCCATAAGAGGTGGGTGGGTATATAAAAAGAGACGAGGATTACGTGTATTACAAGGGTTAGTATTAAAAGAGACAGAGTTGTAGAGACATATGCAGTCAACGGAACCAGAGAGAAGTCGATAAATGAAGAGAATATCTGATATTTATCTTCGTTCTTCCAACGAATTGAAGTTTGTTAGTTTAAGGCAATCTAGATAGGGAGGCAGGATCAGAGGATTGTTTCACGATAGACCTCGAAGAGCAAATCGTAAGAAACGACGCTGGATGCTCTCAATTCTTGAAATGTGAGTAAGTTGGTAAGGCGACCAAACTTGAGAGGCGTATTCTAGGAGAGGACGAACAAATGATATATATAAAGACCGGGTAACATAGGGGTTGGAGAATTCTTTGGACCATCTTTTGACGAAGCCGAGCGCTGAGTATGATATCGTCTATGTGAGTGAGAAAATTAAGCTCTGGGTCACATAAACTGCCAAGGTCGCGAAAATTATCAACTATGGGTATAGGTTGATTATGGAGCAAGTAAAGACGGGGAGGAGATTTGATACGTTTGCGTGAAAAAGTGATAGATTGGCATTTGGCGACGTTAAGCTCCAAGCAATTTTTTAGGCACCAAACTGAAAAACTGTCAAGATCCTGTTGAATAAGGGAAGAGTCATGTGTTGAGGAAATGGTCTTGAAGAACTTGGTATCATCGGCGTACAGAGAGATAGAAGAATGTTTGATGACCCTTTCAATATCGTTAATAGCGAGAATAAATAAAAGTGGGCCTAGGTGGCTGCCTTGGGGGACACCGGAGGTAGCTAAGAAAGGGCAAGAGGAGGCAGATCTGAATCGAACGCTGTAATAACGGGTTTCAAAGTAAGAACAAATCCATTTTAACAAAGATGGTTCAAACCAAGAGTGGATAGTTTGAAAAGAATAAGCTTATGGGAAATTTTGTCGAAGGCTTTACTGAAATCTGTTGAGATATCATCAACTTCGTAGCCTTTCTCTAAGGCTGAGAGGGTGAAGGACACAAATTCAACAAGGTTAGTGGTTGTAGATAGGTGCTGTGCTTCCAAGAGCCCAGTTCTTTGAGTCGAAATGCGCTTTTGGCTGCTGTGCATCTAGTGTACTCGTCAAGGGCTGGAAGATTTAAAATAATTTCCAAGCCTGCCTGTGGCGTAGACCTCTGTGCCCCCGTTATTCTTATAAAGGCTAGTCTCTGTACCTTATTCAGGTTTTTGAGATAGCTTACTTTTTCAACAGCTTTCCACCACACTATAGAACCATAGGTAAGTATGGGGCGAACTATCGTCGTGTACATCCACTGGATAACCTGCAGTCGCATACCCCACTGTGTACCAAAGGTCGTTTTGCATGTGTAGAAAGCGCATAGTGCTTTTTTCATTCTTTCCTCTGAGTTACGTTTCCATGTTAGCTTGGAATCAAGGATAACTCCAAGATATTTAGCTTCCTTAAAGAGTTTCAGAGGAATGTCATTAAGTCTGGGAGGATTAAAATCCCCTAATTTCTTTCTATTCGTGAACAGAACTAGTTCGGTTTTTGTAGGGTTAACCCCGAGACCGTTTTGTACTGCCCAAGAAGATAGTTCTTTAAGTGCGGATTCCATAATATCTTTGATGGTGGTAAAATACTTACCCGATATCAAAATTACTATGTCGTCTGCATAGGCCACGATTTAAATGCCCTGGTCTCTAAGTCTTGTAAGAATTTTATTAACAACTAGGATCCAAAAGAGAGGTGAAATTACCCCTCCTTGTGGCGTGCCTCTTGTAACTGATTTCTCAACAATAGTATCTCCAAGTCGCGAGTTTATGATTCTGCCATTGAGCACGGTATAAATCCAGGCTACAATGGCAGGCTTAACCCCAACCTCTTCCAGAGCAGATTTAATGGACTCCGCCTTTACGTTGTTAGACGCTCCCTCAATGTCCAAAAATGCTGCCAGGGTATGTTTTTTGTGCTCGATAATTTTCTCAATTTGTGAAACGACTTCGTGCAACGCAGTCTCCACTGACTTACCCTTAAGGTAAGCGTGTTGGTAGTTGCATAAAATGTTTGGATTGAGAAGGTCTCTAACATGCAGATCAATAATTCTCTCCAATGTCTTGAGGAGGAACGAAGAGAGACTTATTGGTCTGTAATCTTTTGCGGTCGTGTGTCGGTTTCCCAGCTTTTGGAATAAAGACAACTTTAACCTTTCTCCAACTGGTAGGGACGTATCTAAGTTTAGCACAACTTTTGAAGATTACCCTAAGCCATGGGGTGATTATCTGTAGAGCATGTTGAAGTAATGCCAGAATTATCTCGTCTGGTCCAGCGGATTTAAAGGGTTTGATTTGAACGAGTTTATTGCCCACATAATCTTCTGCTCTGTGATAACCTGATCCAATTCTGGTGTAAATGTAAATGTTACAGAAGTGACTATTATTTCCTTAATTTGAACAGAACACAAAAAAATTGTATTAGATACGTTTTAGTTTTATAAAGGATTGTACCACAATTTGAAGTAATAAATTTATTTTAAAATTGACATGAATGTGACAAGCCCTGTTTACGGATGTGACTAAGTATGGTGTTTTTTTAACTATTAGAATTTTACAATAGAAATTGTTACTATTATGACAAGTATACAAATGTTACGGAAATGACTTATTTTTAAAGTTTAATAATTTCTCTTACGAAATAAAAAAATCGCTCTTTGGAAAGTAAAAACAAACTTTAAATATTGTAATAATGTATCACTCTTTTTTTTTTATTGTGAAATGTACCTATTCATAAAATTTCCAAAGGCAGGACATTCCTTGAGACTATGATTCCATATCAATAAACAAACAAACTAAAAAAAAAGCAGAATGATAAAGTTTTTTAATGCAACAATGTTACGGGAGTGACACAACCATTAAATTCGGAGTCATTCAAATTTTCAAACTCAATAATGATTTCTGTGATGAGAAAAGAATATTTTTAATTCTCACTTCGTTAAGTAAAAAAAGGCAAAAAATTGTTTTTAGTGACGTTGAGTTTTGTATAGTTAGAAGCAGCATATGGTGCAATATTACAATCTTGAGGAACTTCATATAAGACGTATATATTTTTCGAAGATTGAGTTCTATATAATTGGTTATAGAAATTAAAATAAATATTCCATTCAGTTGATTTGAATTGGCTATCTTGTGTTTGTTGAGTTTTTTTTTGTATTTTTAACGCTTACTTACTATCAAACTGTCAATATAAGTGATTTTATGTCATTGCTAACACGAAGGCATAAACAATATCTTCAAAAACCATATACCTACACTGAGAAAACTGAACTATGAGTTATTTAAATAGATGCATGTTTGATTATATGTTTAACTTATACAAATAGAATTCGGTTTGAACCTAATTCTAATCTGTTTGAATGTGAAAATACTATTATTTTAGAGTAAAGTGGGCTTAAGTCAAACTGATTCATGTTTGAATATTTCATTAGAACCTGCAAATATTTGTTATATGTGATTCAAACTAGTTTGACTTTGATTTTTGAAATATATGTTTAATTATTTTTCTCAGTTGAGAGTATTTAACATAAAATGAATATGAACGAGGTTGTTTTAAATATGAACCCACTGAAAATGTTAACAAGAAAACGAGATCGAACAAAATCTTAAATTCAAACTCAGATCAGTTTGAATTGAACTTAAACGAAGTAAAATTTAGGATAAGTTAACCTTGTGATGATGTCATTGTTATTCGTTTTGAGAAGATGAGAGATCAAAACCCAAAATAAAATTTTTGGAACACTTGCAATCTTTAAAGTAGGTTTTTGGTAAGTAATATTTCTTTTATTTTAGATATTGATATGAAAATTAATTCATGTTTTTTCTCCAGAAAAAGAAGAATAGCCTTTTCAATAAGTGTAGTGGTACAGCTATTTGGGATAATCTTGTGAAATGCTGTCCTTTAAGGCTCACTTGGGTGTTTGAAGTTTTAAGCCAAACATTTGTCAAAAGTAAGTACATACATATCACATAAAGAGCTTATCTTTCTTTAACTTTTAGCAAAAAAGGCTAACCATGTAATTTCACATATAGGTGCTCCAAAGATGCCCCTTCCACATCAATCAACTGGAATACAAAAATACAATTTAGAAGCTTAATTTCACTAGTTTAAGTGGTTTTATTTTTAACTATAAATTTAATGTTTTTGCTTGACATGTTCGATTAAAGATTTTAAAATTTTCATAGACTTTTTACTGTTTTCTTGTGTGTTTTGGTCAGATACCTAAATGGAGTAAAAATAAAAAAATAAGTTCGGGTAAGTATTTGCATCTTTATACACATTTAAAACAAAAAACATAGTTAATTTAAACACGAGAATGTTCAAAAAAAGTAATATGATTCTATTTGAAATAACATTGAATGAAGTTAATTAAAACAAAGAGAAATATGTTCAAATCAAATAGAAAGCATATTTAATTTAAACAAAAACTCGTTTAAATCCAGTCTACGATGAATAAATACGTTTATGTTAAATTCAAACAGAAATCGGTTCCATGCCAAATCATATGTGTTTGAGTTTGATTCAAACATGAATATATTCAATATTTTTCTCAGTGTAGTCATCCTTATACGTTTATGTGTATTTGAAAATCTTTCCGCTACGCATACAAATAACATTGAAAATGGTACCAAAAATATCAAATCAACAACAACAGACAACAAAAAAAGTATGTTGGCCTATCTCAGTGAACAAAAATGTAAAGAACCAAGGATTTCTATACTATTTGCATTGTGGGTGAATTTACTGACTGAACTTTTATAAAGGTTTCTTTTTTTCTGGGCAAAGTGCAGATAATACAAAAAAAAATCAATTTGAATGTGCATTTTATTTAGAAATTCAAAAAAAAAAAACGACCATCAGATTGACTTTTGTACCAGCAAATACTGTATTTCTTTTTTTTTTAATCTGCCGAAGGATATGGCTATCGCGTTTTTGTTTAAGTTCATAGTTTTTTTCATGTTTTGTTTTCATTTCGATTTGAAAAAGAGAGAGACATTCAGATCCATGTTGCTACAACTAGCCGATTGATATCTAGAAATACAGTAGGTTAGACAAGTAAGGAACAATACTGAAATTATTTATTTTTCTTGAATTTATATTTGAAAATGCCGCATGAGCCCACAAGAAAAAGGTGAGTATTTTAAGGAAATGTAAAAATCTTATCATCGTTATCAATGAGTTACAAAGGTTCTCCAAACTTACCATGGGTTTGGTCATGTCCCCCTCTTTTCATAAGGCAATCGGTTCCTCGAGGCTTTAATAAAAACACACTTTTATCGTTTTTCAAGAAAACTTAAACAAAACTGTCTCTATTTTGTCCAGCCCGACTGTCTCTTTTGCAGTGTCTAAAGCTAGCCCTAAACGACGAACATGCTCGCCGAACTTGTTCGTGCTCGCTATATATTCGTCGTGTAGGGGATGGTTCGCGAACGGCTCGCTGTTGGCGAAAAATTTCGATTTTGTCGTGTTTGTTGGCTTCGATGTTCGCCATGTAGGGCCATGTTCGCGAGCAAACCTCATTTTTGCTGTGAAATTACAACAACGCAACGACTTGCGCTTCTTTATCGCACATGCTTACGCTTTGAAGAATCAACACGAAATGAATGTTCGCCAAATGTGTTCGTCGTGTAGGGGATAACGCAAAAGAACAAGTTCGGCGAGCATGTTCGTCGTTTAGCGCTACCTTAACGCATGTTTAGGCTCTCAGAAAAAAAGCCTGTCACTTAAATAAACAAGAAGAAGTCCCTTAGCAGGCAGAACTGGTACATACATAAACAATATTGTATTCACTCTTCTATGCGGATTTCCATGCGAATGAACTTTGAGCGCACGAACTCTTTGCCCGCTATTCTTTTTTGGCAGTTATAACGAATGTGTATACGAAACGGAGTGAATGAAAACACAACAAAAAAAACGAATAAAGTTACGTGATACCATGGAAATTTATGCCATACGCAGAGAATGACTTTAAAACGTGAGGTTTTACCCTTCAGTTGCGGGCATTTCTGTTCGGTTTTGATTATTAATATTTTTATTTTTATCCCATTTTACATTTTCCTGGGATCGTTTGGGGGGTCACCTTAAATTCCTTTTCTATTTTTCTTTATATATCGCTTTTTTAATGTTAAAAGAAAAAAATTGAATTAAATATTAATCCAAGTTCAAAAAACGGCAATTTTTATATAAAAATTTATTTATTTTATTTTTCTCAAATTTAAAAATAACACCAATTTGTAACGAAAAATATGAACGTAAAATCCCAAAAAGAGGATTTTAACTTTAACAATTTTTATCGTTTATAAAAAAACAAAGAAACGAAATGAACATCCTGAATTAAAAAAAAGGATATTCCAGGATTAAAATACGTATGTTACCCCCATTTTCTATACAATGCCTTTACCTGTTATGCACATGCAATTTTCGATTTGTGTTTGTATCGATTCAGCATTGTGAATGTGATACGAGGATTTGTGAGACTTGATTTTTGAAAAGGCATATTTGTTGTCAGTTATGTATATGTTCGATAAAAATAAAGCCCATTTCTATAATAAAAAAAACGATGCAGTTAAAAGGAAAATAATTAAACAAAAAATTTAATTGCAAACAAACAATGTAGGTATTCCACGAAACAATAAAGGCATATTTAAAAGTCCCTCTTTTTGATTTTTTGTGGTAAAACGTTATTTTAAGCGTATCCCGATTGGGTTTCCTGGAACACAAAATTAACTTAATTAACAAAGAGTCGTTTTGAATAAAGCCCCTCGTAAAAACATATCGGGTTCTTTTGCGGAAAAAGCAATTACGGTCGTGATTGATTTTTAATTTTTTTTTTTGTTACTTCGATCTCAGTTCAATTCAGCTTTGAGTTGTCGTCATCAAAGGGGTCTGAACATAATATTTGTGATTGCAAAAGAAATCGAATTTGAAACTCCATTCAAACTTTGCAATCATGAATAAAATAGAGGGTTTACATCACTACAATAACATTTACCAGGCTTGATTAATGATTTAATTGTGCAGTACCTAACATCTTGCATACAAAGCAAATAATGTTTTCCTTTTATAAAGGGTGTTTTTTCTTTTTGAGGTATAGAACTTTAAGTTGGCAACACTATTTTAACTGGCAGCCATTTTGTCAGCTGTCAAGTGATTTATTTTTAGTTCGGTTTGGCATTTCAACATGAATAGAAATGCTTCCAAATTGTGCAAATTTATTTTCAAAATCATGGTTCTGTTGATGAAGCTCACTTTTGGTTAAATGAATACGTCAATAAACAAAATTGCCGTATTTGGAATAATGATAATTCTCAAGTACATGTTGAGACATCGTTAAATCCACAATAACTTACTGTTTGGTGTGCTTTATGGGATGGTGGAATAATTGGTCCGTACTTCTTTAAAAACGATGCTGACCAGAACGTTACAGTTAAAGGTAACCGCTATAGAGCCATGATGACTGACTTTTTCGTTCATCAATTGAACAACCATGATGTGCAGGAGCTGTGATGCCACAATTGATTTTTTGAAGGAAACGTTTGGTAACCTCATAGTTTCACATTACGGACCCAAGATCGTGCGATTGACTATTTTCTGCGGTTATATATTATGAGAAGTCGCTAGTCTACGCCTATAAGCCCGAAACGTTTGACCACTTGGAGGACAGCATTCGCCGCGTTATTGCTTATATACGGCCACAAATGTTGGAAAAAGTCCTCCAGATTAGATGACGACGTCCGAGCCAGCCGTGGCGGTCATATGCCAGAAACTATATTTAAATTATAATTATAATGCCAGAAGATTATCTTTCAAATAAAGTTATTTAATGGTAGTTTAAAAAAATCATTTTTGTTTATTCCATTTCAAAGTTCTATAACTCTAAAAAAAAAACCCTTTACAATTTTCTAAAATCCATAGCGTCAAACTTAACAAAAACAAAACATATTTTTTTATGTCATCATTCTCACTCCTATTAAAACTTTATTTCAAAATCTTCATCACTTACTTACTCTCTACTCTCATAGCAATGCCCTAGCTATGACATTAAAATTGTCTTGGGTGATTTTAATGCCAAACTAGGAAGAGAAGACGTCTTTGGTGGCACAATGGGAAGATACAGCCTGCACGACACCACCTCCGATAACGGACTCAGGCTAATCGACTTTGCTGCGGGGCGAAACGTTGTGGTAGCTAGTACGCAGTTCCCGCATCTCGATATACACAAGGGGACGACATGGCGAATTCCTGGTCAATCAACCGCCAACCAAATTGACCACATTGCGATCGACGCAAGGCACTCCTCCAGTATTAAGGATGTCCGAACGTTCCGAGGAGCCAACGTTGACTCGGACCACTACCTCGTTGTAGCAAAGGTAATGCTACGGATATCCAGACCAAAGCCAAAACAGGGAAATACTGTGAGGAAGTTCGACGTTGGACGGCTACAGTCGCAAGAAATCGCCAGGTCCTTTTCCGATCGAGTCTCTCGAACCCTCTTAAATAGCCATATGCCACCAACTGCAAGTATCGAGAACCAGTGGAAGAATTGCCAGGAAGCCATTCCGCTAACATGCAAATTGCACCATTCAACTTGGACGACGTAGGCCAATAATTCCGTCCACCCGATCTTGACGAAGTGAGGATAGCCATATCTAAACTTAAGTCCAATAAAGCTGCTGGAGCTGATGGCCTTGCGGCTGAACTATTCAAAGCGGCTGGCGATGAATTGGTTAGGAGTATGCACCAGCTCATCTGTAAAATATGGTCGGAGGAAAGCATGCCCGATAAATGGAACCTCAGCATTGTTTGCCCGATCCTCAAGAAAGGCGATCCTCTGGACTGCACCAACTACAGAGGCATCAGTCTTCTTAATATCGCCTACAAGATCTTCTCTGCCGTACTTTGTGAACGCCTGAAGCCATTCGTCAACAACCTGATAGGTCCATATCAGTGTGGCTTTAGGCCAGGAAAGTCCACCATCGACCAAATATTCGCACTACGGCAGATCTTGGAGAAAACCCAGGAGTTTCAAATCGATACCCACCACCTTTTTATCGATTTCAAGGCCGCGTATGACAGCATCTATAGAGACGAGCTGTATAGAGCAATGTCTAGTGCTAAGAAGGCAATTGAGAAGCAAAGCCCTCTCTCGAGCAACTAAACTGTCCCTGTATAAGAAGCTTATCATCCCGGTCCTAATGTATGGTGCAGAGGCATGGACACTGCTAACGGTGGATGAGAACGCGTTAGGCTGTTTCGAGAGGAAAATTCTCCGGGTGATTTTTGGTCCCGTCTGCATAGATGGGGAATGGAGGAGAAGATACAACCACGAACTGTATGGGCTGTACAGCGACACCGACCTAGCCACAAAAGTCAAAAGCCAACGACTAAGATGGCTGGGTCACCTAGAGCGAATGGACACCAATGCTCCGGCCCGGAAAGTCTTTGATTCCAACCCCGTGGGACAACGCAGTAGAGGTGGACAGCGTAAAAGGTGGCGCACGCAAGTGGAAGAGGACCTCAACCAACTTGGCGTGCGAAACTGGAGACAGCTAGCAAGAAACCGAGCCGGCTGGAAGAAGCTTGTTGGTTGAGGCCCTGGTCCACCCCGGACTGTAGCGCCACCTTAAGTAAGTAAGTAAGTAAGTTACTCTCACTTTTATGATTCTCATTTGTTCATTTAATTTCAAGTAGGTAACTGGGAGACGGAGCTTCGCTCGGCAAAACTTTGTTTACTGTCAATTTTAGATTGTTAGATTTTGTACCTATATATTTTTCATAATTTGTTTTGTTTGTAAGTTTGTTACTAACTATCAAAAGTATTTATGTTTTATTTATAAATGAACTTAACAAAATTGTGTGGTTCTCAAAAAGTATTCAACCGATTTCTATAAAATGAATATGGTTGGAAAGATACAACCATGTGTAATCAAAAACTTACACACTGTGGGTGCATTTTAGTTAAGAACAATTTTAAACTGCCAATCACAGTAGG
This sequence comes from Dasysyrphus tricinctus, assembly GCA_963921185.1. NCBI lineage: Eukaryota > Metazoa > Arthropoda > Insecta > Diptera > Syrphidae > Dasysyrphus > Dasysyrphus tricinctus. Next base: position 204,295,887 of record OY992531.1, read on the forward strand.
TAGGTATATCTTTGACTAAAGTGCGCAACTGGGTCGCACGTACTTGCTCTTATGTTCCAGACACTGCAGGTTTAAGAATATTGTCTATAAAAACATGGAAGTTATGAGAGAAAAATGTAGAGAAGCATGAAATACGACATTAAAATTCTAAAAACATTTTTAAGGGCAAATTTTGGAATGCCAATCTAAAGTATATTTTTATATGCCGATAGAACAAAATTTCAAAAAAAATTATCAACCCGTTTTTGAGATATCGAATTTTCAAAAAAAAAAATTTGATTTTCAAAAAAAAAATGTGAAACATATTTTAAAAATCGAAAAAATATAATTTTTTTCAATTTTAGTACATTTACCTACATAACTACATATTTATATTTTTTGAAAGTTTTTGTATACAAAAATTATTGAAATCAATTAAACCGTTTTGAAGAAAATTGAAAATGAAAAAATGATTCTTTGGGAGGTACCATTAATAAAAATTTTTTGAAAAATGGTTTTCCACACAAATTTTTTTGAAAAAAGTTAAGTTAAGTTAATTTGAGTTTTAAAAAAATGAAAAAAAAAACGTGTGGGTTTAATCACCAAAAAACCATTATGTACCAAGTTTGAAGAAAATCGATTGACGGTGTTCACATTGGACTGATTCCTCCTAATTATTTTGACATTCATGTAACTTCTTTTGTTCAGACACAAACTTATGTGAACACCAACAGACTCACCTTGAAGTTGAGAAGTCATTTAAACAAAACACAAATCTGAGCTCGTTGAGGTATTAATTAATTTTGTTTTTATTCTTAAATAAATTTCATTTATTTAAAATATTTTCAAATAAAATAAAACTGAATTGTGCAGTATTTGTCTGCCAAAGAAAAAGTACAGAGAGAGAAAGTAGTAATCACAAAAGAAAACGTCAACAAAAATCCATTGATTTTCAAAAAATTTAAAATATCCTGGCTGAAGTGGGAGTGAGCTAAGGTACGGAGACGTCAAAAAAAGTGAGAGGAGTCAGTCCAATATGAACATCGTCATTGAGCCGTTTAGGCTGTAGACGAACAGACATAATTGTGCCACCCACTTTTTTGGTGTTCTCTATCATCGTAATGTCATGTTCGATAGTTATCTCATTTTTTTTTATATCACAAGTTTCAAATACAAATTTAAAAATTAAAAAAATTTTGTTAATTTAAAACCTCAAAAGTTTAAGTTTTCTTGATATGGGTCTGCAGACTGCCCGGTTTCTTTCAAATTGGCATTTTTGATACAACAGAGCACAAAAGAGTTAATGCCCCAAATGACCCCGTGTTGATCCAAAATCTATTTAGGGGGTAGATCGGTCTCTGATCAATTTGAATTTTCCACCAATTTGAAATAAAAATGAAAGAGCCAAATGGATCGGCCCCTGAAAACTTCATTCAAATCATTTAAGTTGTAACCTTGAAATACAGAAAATGGAACAATTTTTCTGAGAACAAGAATTATTTAAAGTGGTCCAAGCAGTGCTCGGACTTTATTAAACTCAATTTTTATATTTTGTTCTCCTTTATTAAAACAAACTTTGAAAATTTCATCTAAATCGTTACAGCCTTTTCCGAGAGATCTAAAAATAATAAAAGTAGACGTGGCAGTGGGTGGTATTAACTGTAACCACTTTTTAATTTAATTTCTCGTTATAAAAAACAATGAAAATGTCATCTAAATCGATAGAACATAATCCAAATCTGAGAAATCAATAAAATAATAAAGTGGACATGGCTAGAGGCGAATTTTAACAAAAATATTTTTTTTTTATTTTGAACTTCTTTATACGAACAAATTTGAAAATTTCATCCAAATTGTTAGAGCCGCTTCTGAGAAACCAATGTGGCAGTGGGTGGATTTAAGTAAAATTATTTTTTGAGTTTTTTCTTCCATATCCCAAAAAAACTGTAATGATATCATTAAAATCATTTGACAAATAGAACTGTTTTCGAGAGAACAGAAAATACAAAAAATAGGCGTGGCAGAAGGCGTATTTTAGAAAAAATATTTTTGAAATTTTTTCAAGTCCATAAGAACAAATTCTGAAAATTTCATCCGTTTCTTAGAACCAAATATATATATATAAAAAATATACATATACATAAACAAGTTTAACTCGTTTAAAGTAATAAATTATATTATTTCAATTTTAGTTCAATAAAATAAAAACTTGATTTCACATAAATTTTTAAGTTTATACTTAAATTTAAACAAAATGTCCATTTTTAAATGCCTAAAATTCTTTGAGTGATGGAAATAATGTTAAAACAATTATTATTGTTTTTTTTTGTATGCATTCGGTTCTGTTATTGTTTCAAATGGAAATTTATTATATGAATGAGGTATAGAAACGTGCAACGAACATAAACAGAAGAATCAAATATAAATCCATTGCATGAAATTGAATGGAATATTTTACTGTACATACCTTCATAGATTTGTATTGTTTCTTTTTTAGTTTTTGTTTTTGTGTAAAATAAAATATTATTTATGTAACGACCATCTGTGCTCTAGATTTTATTTTATTTTAACTCAAAAATGTCTGTTTGATTTTTAAATTTTGTTATATTGTGTAATATTTTGTGATTTAAGTAATATTAATAAAATGCATGGATGAATTGCAGGAACATATTGTCTGTACCTACATGAGCAGGCACATGTATAATGGAAAATAAAAATATAAAATATAGGTACCTAACAAATCATGGATGCATTTTATTAAAATACTCAATTTAAAGGAAAATTTTAATAAATCGAAAAATGTCATGGGCTTTTCACAGTACACAAAGTTTAATTTTATTAAAATTTTATTTAAATTTAAGTTTTGTTTAAAAAAAATTTAGATTAAAACTATTTCCCCTATAACGATTGCCAATTTTCAAATTGATAAATTATAACGTTTTGAAATTCGATATTTAATAACCCAAATGATAAAAGTTTTTATTCCTGCGAATGTTGCCCACCGTTGCGAGCTACACTGAAATTTGAAATAATTTTAAAGGAAAAGTTGATTTTTAATAAATAATTTAAAAATATCAAATTTCAATAATTTTATCAACTATCAATGGATGCAATTGTGGATCGTTGTTACAAACATTTTCTTGCTTTAAAGTTGCTAGTCATTAAGGATCTAAAATAGGAATTAGTGTTTTAATAATTTACATTTAACATTTTTATTGTATAAAATGTGAAAATAAAATATATCCAACTACTTTGAAAATTAATTTTTTCTTTGATTATTTGTAAAGAAAAAATAAGATAAATTGATACTTTCAATACAGTCCATAAGTTTGTCTTTAAAAGGAAATAAAACCTTTATAAATAATTGATTAGTTTTATTTCACGTCATTTAAAGATCTCTTTTCAAATGTAGGCATCTTTTCTTACTGTTCTCTCAAGTATTCTCAAATGGTTCTGACAGTAAATTAATAAATTACTATACAAACAAAGAAAAGGATACTCTATCTCGGACTTTAACAAAGAAAAGATAATATCATTCGAATCACTGTAAGGTTTGTTACACAAAATTAAAAGTTTCAGTTTTGTTATTTTGCTTTTAAATATATGTAGGCATGGCTTTCAATCAATTATGGCATCCTATGAAAGAATTTGAAAAGAGTCGTAGTGTCCTTTCACAACAACAACAAAATGAGAAATTAAAATTCAGAACAATAGCTTCAGTTGAACTTTCAACATCCATATATAAGTAGATCGATGCGACATGAATTCGAATTTAAAATTAATCAGGCATTATATAAATAAGACAAAAAATCAATTTGTAATGTCCTTGATCTGTATAGAAGGGACATTATTTATTTAGGTTTAAAAATGCGTTCGAATATCAAAAAGTGACAAATACCAATTAAGTTATGTTGTCATAGTACAAATAGGGTGATCCGTGCGATTGTATAGAAAATTTTAATTGGGATAGAGTTAATTTAATTTGGACTGAAATAATAATTGATAAGACTGCTCAAAAAATTCTTAAAAGGCATGTATTCAGGTCTGAAATCATAAAAATATTTGTTGGTATGCCTCAAGGTTTCATGTTGTCTCCAGAATGAATTATAAAAACAAATACTTCAGACTTTTACCAAGGTTGTTTAGCATTTAATTACAGAATTTCAATATAATTTTTTTTCTTTTATTCTTTTTAATTTTATGAAAGGGCCCAGCTAAGCTTGCGGCACTACACCCTTTTTACAAGAACAAACTTTTAACATTTTCGACCTCCTTCTTACTTCAGTACAAATAAAGTTAGAAACAGGAGGTGTGGCATCCACCTACTTTCTCAAAATGTTTATGTATTATATAGAGCCCTTCCAACTGCTAGAACGCGACGTAAATTGTTGGAACGGTAGCATTTGAAGAGCACAAAGAGAAAAATTAAAAATTTGATATCTTCTATTCAGGAGGCGTGTAGCTTCTTACAAAAAAAATCTTAATTTTGAATAGCCCATTCTGCTAGTTTGGCTTTTACTCACTTTTTCAGAAATATAATTAATAAGAGGTATGCAAGATCCGATTGATGTAGAATAATAAAATTTATTAGAGCGGAAGGGCTTGATTTCCTCCTGGAAAAATTAAATCTTTGCAAAAAGGAGCGAAATCACAATAAAAACATAAATGTTAAGAAGGAGCCAAGTTTTTATATGTACCTACAAAAAACCAGCATGTAAGAAGTCAGCTATTTGCCAAGTTCTTCATTGTATTAAATATCTTAAGGAGTGTCATTTCGAAACAACTCCAAATTATAACAAAAATTTGGTATTTAATGATTACTGATTAAAATTTGGTGGATTTACTTGGTAGCCCAACTAACAATTTAGCTTGTATAAGGTAAAATTTTTAGAATTTGGCAAGTAATAGCTTGTATAGAGCTTGTGTAAGGCAATCTTGAGCAAGCCAAGAATTTCCCACCTGAAATTTAAACAAATAGCTGCTATAAGGCCTTAAAATATGACTTACACAAGCTATATACAAGGCTTGTAAATATAAGTTATAAATGGCTTGTATAAGGCGTTCCAAAGTTGTTTACTGAAAGTGGTTAAAATAATAGCTGCTATAAGGCTCTCCACTACAAGTCATTGCAAATAACTTGTATAAAGCTTGTTTGTAAAGGCCTTATATGAATTAAAAAAACAAGTGTGTCTTATAAATTATTGTGCTTATTAAAAAAAAATCAGATTAAGATAAATAAGAACGGTAAGTACCCATTGAACATCGTAAAACAGAAAAGAAGTGCTTACAGTAACATTGACGTGAACGTGAAGTATATGGTATCAACTTATTCACTTTTGATTATGTTTTCCTCAACAGCAAATTGGTATAGTGGTAGAGTGCTAGACTCGTACGAGGAAGGAATCGAGTGCAAATCCCAGGTAAAAAAAAAACTTTTCATTTTTATAATTAAACTAACATTTCACTCATTAGGTACAGAATACAGAAAAAAAGGTGTCGGAAGCTGACTGAGGAGAAAAAAATACAATAAAATAAAATGCAATACAAAAATACAACACCAGTAAAATAAAATAAAAACGGAAAAAAAATATTTTTTTTAATTTCAGAATCAGCTTTGCTAAAAAATTTTTTTTTCTCTCGATGGCAAAACAGATTTTCGCGAATCGCGACAGCGTATATTATTGCTTATGCAAAATAAATTTGGGTAAGGCCTTATATAACACCCAAGACAAGCTATTAGCAATAGCTGTCATTAAATGGCTTGGGTGAGGCCTTATATAAACATCCAAGGCATGCTATTGGCAATAGTTGTCAAAATGGCTTTCGTAAGGCCTTATATAAACATCCAAAGCAAGCTATAGCTTGTTCAGTCAAGCCAATAGCAGTTCTTGAATAGCTATTTGCTGCTATAAGACCTGTCAACAAAAGTCTTATGACAATTAATTAGCTTGCGTAAATGCACCAAAATGACTTGCATAAAGCCTTAAACTGTTTCTATAGCAGTCTGAAAATAGCTTCTATAGAAGTAAAATTGTTAGTTCGGAAATTTTCCTTTAATTACTTAGTAACTCATAATTAAGGTAAAATGTTTGAAAACGTTTCGATATAAGTTACTCTACTCAAGATATTTTACACATTAAACTTCATGAACTTAGAACTTAGAATATATTTTTTATCTCATTTCTTTTAACGGCTGACTTTTTAAGACCTGTGCTTAACATATAAGAACTTGGCTATTTTTTTACATTTTTATTTTTGTTTTGATTTCATTCTACTTTGTTTTATTCAATATTTAAATTTTACTTCATTTCTATTTTTATTTTTTATTTAGTTTTATATAATTTAATTTAATTTAATTTATTTTAATTTAATTTAATTTAATTTAATTTAATTTAATTTAATTTAATTTAATTTTATTTAATTTTATTTTATTTTATTTTGTTTCAATTTATTTTATTTTATTTTACTTTATTTTATTTTATTTTATTTTATTTTATTTTATTTTATTTTATTTTATTTTATTTTATTTTATTTTATTTTATTTTATTTTATTTTTTATTTGAGTTTTTATTTTTTTTTTATTTTTATTTTTATTTTTATTTTTATTTTTATGGGATATACTCATTCGTGTCCCAAAAACACCACGGTAAAACAAAGTAAACTACTTCTACTACATTACTTCTACTACAATTATTTTAAATATTTATTTGGTACCTAATTATTTTCCACTTTCACACTATTAATGGCTCCACTGCTTTGATGTCCATCACTCTTCATCGAGAATTTCGCATTCAGCCGGCCAGGTTCTGTCTTTTTTATCAAGGACAACACTCTTAATAACTTCAAAAGGAATACTTTTCGTTTTTTTTTTGTTGTTGTTGTATTTGTATCAATTTAAAGTTTCAGCCAATTGAAATAACTTTAACAACAACTTTTTTTGTCCCATTCAACTTCTCGAATTGATAAATGATTTTCGCCTTTGATTATCCTTCCTTTTTGATTTTTTCTTTTTTTTTATTTTCTTTTGAAATGGTCAATATTTAATTTTTTTTTTCTGTCCATTCATTCCACCCAGTCATTGTATCATCTGGACTCATCCGCAATTCCCGACGCGACTCGTATCCTGACAATTGTCATTCGTATATAGGCATTCATTCATTCGTTCATTCATCATTCAGAAATTGAACCATCTTAATGAAATTGATGTTTCATTTTCGGGGAACTTTTTTATTCTTTATTTTTTTTTTATTTTTTTTTATTATTTTTATTTATTTATCATACCCGAACAGAGCTTTTAAATAAGTTTTTTTTTTGTATTATTATTTTTAAGGACACAATACACACAGACTTTATTTCACTTTCAATTTAAGTTGAATCGTGAAAAATATGTTTCAAATGATGGCTGGAGAGGGGGGGGGGAGGGAGGTGTCAGTATGGAGGTTTGAGGGTAAATAAATTTTAGTAGGATTAAGATTTCATGACATAATCTTGCCAAATTGCTTATTTCTTGTTTATTACCCAAACGGGTGGGGCGGGAGGAGGTGGGCTCTCTTGTTATAGGAGTGCTTTATAGAAGGCGTTGTCCATCGTTGATTGTATGGGGAGCAATAAATGTATGTATGACGTCCTTTCTCGTTAAACGTTTATTGCAGTGTTATTTTTTATCAGTTTTTTGTTGGTGCAGTAAGGGAGGTAGGTAGGTACTTTGTAGAAAAGCATGCTCAACAAATTCATTATCCTCCAGGGAGGGTATAATAATGTTTTCGATTTTTTTTTGTTTTTTGCTTTTTAGGATGACAATTATTTCTTTTATTTTTTTAATGTATTGCCTGAATCGTGTGAAGATTAACAACTGGTATTTGCTAATATAACACCGTTATAGCTACCATAAGAGTGGCTTAATTATAAATGAATATGATTTTTTTTTAATTATGAAGCACGTTCCAATTTAGTTTTTTCCTCTCATGAAATTCTACCAGGGTCTTACTTGATTAATATATGGAAGCTTGAACAGCTAAAATGAGCTCTTGTAGTATACTACCAGATTCTCTTAAGAGTTAAAAACGTTAAACGGCCTAGTTACTAGAGGCAATATATTTTGTATTTTTTATTTTTTTTACCAGTTGGTCGAATGAAACGTCTATCATCCTATAACTCTAAGATTATTGCCATCTTGAAAATATATTCGACCTGAAAAATGTTACAATTTCTGTCACTAGCTGTGCGAACTTTGAAATTTGTTTAGGTTTTGGATGGGGGTTGTTGCTGCGTTACCCCAAGCAAGTATTCCATATTGTTACCTTGACTCTACCAAAGAATAATAAACCCGTTTTAAAACAGGTTCAGAGGTACCGCAAATGGCCCGCATATAAGGCCATTTTAAGATCCTTTCGTAGTTTGTCGATGTGCTTGTCATAGAGAAAGTAGCAGTCTATTACTACTCCATCTGAAAATCCAGTCGAATCCACTTACGCACTAGGTTGAGATTCTTCGAATCCAATGTCGAATGCGTGCTGTTATATGCTTGCGAAACCTGGAAAGTCACGACTACCATCTCAAGGAAATTGTAGGCTTTTGTCAATCTCTGTCTACGCCATATTCTACGCCGGTCACAAATTATATCAAATGAAGAATTGTGGTGCAGGACAAGCAAAGAGCGTAAATGGCAATGGATTGGTCACACACTGAGGAAACTAAGCGATGAAATTGCAAAGCAGTCCTTTGAATGGAATCCTCACGGTGCACGACGGCAGGTTGGAAGACCAAGGACGACATAGAAATCAACAGTTTCAGCAGAAGCAGACGTGTCTACATTTAAAAAATCTACCTGCTAGCCGTGAAGGATGGGAACGATTTGTTGGTACCCGATTCCTCAATCGGGGTTTCAAGACTTGATGATGATGATTACTTCTCCAAAATATTTGAAGTTTTCAACTATGTCCATGCATTCGTTCGAGGTATTAGGTTAAGCATAATTTCTGAAGTGAATCTGCTTTTCTGTCATTTTGAAACGTGGGCTTGAGATATGAGTCATTTTCGTTTCTGAAACATTTATCACTAATTCGTTGTCGTGACACCATCTTACGTCCGCAATTAATTTATCTTACATCACCATTGTCTAGTAACTAGCTAGTATGAAGGATGAATAAAAGTGGACTCAAATTAGATCCTTGTGGTACTCCATATTGCACCTTTTTTCCTCACATCTCTAACATTGACGCAGCACATTCTATTGCGAAGGTAATCCGTCATCCAGTCAGCCAAAGCACACCTCGTATCCCGATCCTTCTTAACGCTTCTAATAGATTTGAGTGATAAGGACATTTAGAGTCTCAAAAGCCTTGCTAAAATCCATGAAAAGACAAGCACATGATGTCCTTTACTAAGGCTCTCGTTTACACAGTTTGAAAATTCACCAAGAAGCCTTCCTGCATTTATGTTCTTTTGAAATCCGTAGTGTGAATTAGAGAGTGTTTTTCAATAAAACCTTGTAACCTTTGGTCAAGAACACCTCCTAAGCACTTTTCTACAACTGGAAGCCTATAATAGTTCATAGCAAGAGTGTTAAGGAATTTATGTGACATTTGTTATCTCCTTAAAAAGATTTTTAATTTTGTTTATGGGATGACAGATGTTATCTAAATTCTTGCTATGGGAGCCCGACTCTTCCAATTAGAGTTGCAAAAAAAGAAAATAGTAAATTACAAAAAAAAAACCTTCTCTCTTTCGTATATTTTTTTGGTAAATATAAAAAAATTAAGTAATGTTTGTTGGTGTTACGTCAAAAAACTAATAAGTACACAGGTTCTTTAAACCCTCTCCTTATAAGATGATGAAAATTTAATTTTTCTCCACATCCATTTACCCGAAGATTTAATTGCTTCTGAATTAGACGAGGGAAGCATTATTTTTTCTTTTCGTTTCACAGACATTTTTGTATTGTGACAATATTTTACTAAGATTCGAATTAATTGCAACTCCTATTAGCTTCTTTATATGTAAATATTTTTAAACTATATAGTGTCTGTAGTAGAGAATTCAAGCTTCGTAATAAGATTCTTATAAGACTTAAAGTTTATACACACCTACAAATGGAGACAAAATTGATCTTATAATAGGACTTAAGTACCTATTTGGAATGTGAAAAGAACATAAATCTCATAATGCAAATATAATTAGAGTAGAAAATTAACTTTCTCATGACAAGATGTTAATTATGTGAAATCTATAAGAGTCTTATGAGAGTAGATATCTAGATTTCGGGGGCATAAATTTATTTGATCTAATGTGAAGACGCTTTAAGACATATGACTAATCGCTGAAGTTTGAAGTTTATTTGTGCACATGTAAAGAATGTCAAAAAATTTTAAAGTATGCAAGAATTCTCAATAGATTGTATTCAATTAATAGATTTAAATGAATGGAAAAAAAGAATTAAATTTAATGGCGACTGCACAGTGTCAATCCGAAGCCTCAAAATCAAAGTCAATGAATGTAATCTTTTAATTGAATTCAAGGAATGATTCTTAAAGATTGCACTCACAAGAGATTGCATTCTTTTACAACCTTGATTCAGTACAGCACTATTAACTGCTTGGGAGAGTCCAAATTAAATTGAAAAAATAATATAAGTGACGTTATTCAAAGAATGAATCTCTTCATGCCAAAATTCATTTTATTCACAAATCAATTTCAATTGATTGAATTAATTGATTGAATTCTTGAAAATGGAGCAATTCTAATTTGAAATTATTATGAAATCCTTCCTCTTTACTGGCTGAACAGAATGCAAGACGCAACTGGAATAGATGTCAAAAAAGCTGCAGTAGATGTCAAAAATGCTGCAGTAAAAGTTAAAAATTGTTCAACTCTTGCAGCTCCGGCTGCAGCATTTTTGACATCTATTCCAGCTCCGTTTTGCATTCTGTTCAGCCAGTTATCCTAAATCTATTCAATGCATCCCGCAAAATACTTTGTCATTGTATTTTAAATGTACGTTTATTCTCTTCTTCGAAAAGACTTGGCAAATTCCCACACCATATATGTAGAGAGTGGTGTCGGTGCCCTCAATTTAACCAACGCCAAAAATGCATTTTAAGCTAAATCGATAAAATAAATTTATATAATTTGATTAAACTTTTGATTGACCGATTTATATCTTTCCTTTGCTTTTATATATAAGAAAAGTGTGTGTTTGCTGATTCGTGAATGGTTAATGTCGCTATCATTCTATTTATACTTTTTTTTCTACCAATTTCTTGGCATCATCACACTCTTCGTAGATTCGTATGTAGAAGGTAGGTATATCCTTTCCTATAGATGAAAATTTATAAAAGATTAGAGAGATATCTTTCTTGCTTGCATTGAGATAAACTTTTTTAAAGAAATTTTCTGACAGGATAAACCAAAAGAGATGAGATGAGAATATCTCTCTTTGAATAGCAAAAATAAAGTAATAAATTTAGTTTCCTTTAAATGGCGCCTCTGGGCATCATCATCATAGTGATGGTGAAAAGGATTTTGTGAGTTTTTTATTTTTGTCTTGTCTTCATAGAAATCATTATCATTTAAGGACATCATAGTAATTATGATCACCATCATCGTCATTCTATACAGATGTGTATACAAGAAGCTTAAAAACATCATCCAACATTCATTTGAAGAAAAATGACCAACTCGCCGCCGCTGCTGCTGCCATCGCCGATTCCTTGGGGCAGTTGCCGTTGTTTTTCTTTTTTTTTATGATTTTTCAAGAGACAGACATTCATAACCCGTTTTCATATTTTTGTTTCATTCATTTTTGGTCTTCTTCTTGTTCTTCTCATTTCATGTCGTTGTGTCTTTGTATCCTTTTAGCTTTTCTGTTGGTCCATCCATTTATACTGTAGGTCCTTTTGAGAACAAACAAATCGAGTGTCATTTACGGTCCTTACTGCATCAGGTCTTTAGTTTTTTTTCTTCTTTTTTTTTTTCTTTTGTATAGTAAGGATCTTTCTTTTTACAACTTGTCCCTATTTCAGAAATGAACAAACGAGTGCAATACAGACGGCTTGGCTGCACTTCTATGACATCTATATTGTATTTATATTTATAATGTCCCTTTTGATTTATCATTTTGTACCATTATGATGAAAAGAAGATTCGACTTCAATTTTTTTGTTTTCAGTTAAGAATTATTAGCAAAGAATTTTTTTTTTCTTATTAGTTTGTGTGGTTTTTGCTTTGTGAAATTATTATTTATTTGTACTTCCTTATTTTTGTTGCATATTTTTTGGCTGGATATTAAATTTCGTTGTGAATTATAAATTATTTCTTTTTTAAACTTTAAACAAAGGAATTATTTTGAATAACAAGAAAACAAAAATGTGAAAAGTTTTGAGTTTTTTGAGAAGATTAACACAATTTTTATAATAGAATTCAAAATTGGTGAGAAAAACAAGTATGATTAGCGTTTTATTTAAATTAAGAGCGTCGGAAAGAAGTTATAAGGATATTTGATCGGAGTTTATATATTTGAGTAAATTTTGTTTTATCTGCTGGGTCGGTTAAAAGTTTAAATGAGTAAACCAGAGCCTATCCTTATAGAAAACATCGCATGACAAAATTGAATTTTTCACAACTAATTAACGACTAATTAATGGCAAATTATTAAAGAAAAAATATTAAGTTTTGAAAGTTTTTACCACTTTTCGAAAAAAAAAAACATAGAAAACATAGAACGACGAATTCGAAACAACTAATTGACGGCTAGTTAATGGTTTATTATAAAGCCATAAATCATCTGGTATAAACAGTTTTTACCCCATTTTCAGGTGATACTTCGTCATCTTGAGTTCAAGCTAGCAAAGAGCCCAAAAAACATAGATATCATTGCACTACAAATTCAAAACTGTCACAACTAACTGAAGACTAGTTAATGGCAAACTATTAAGCCATAAACTAATCGATTCATTAGCAGCTTTAATCCCTTTTTAAGGTGGTGCTTTGCTTACTTGATATGAAGCTAACGAATAATTAAAAAAAACATAGAAAACATTTCACGATTGAATTAATTTTTTACAACTAATTAATGACTAATAACCGCAAATTATTTACCTACAAAACATTAAGTATACGAAGTTTTTCACACTTTTCGAGTTGTGTCAAGTTAGCAAAGAATTAAAAAAAACATAGAAAACATTGAACGACTTATTCGAAATTATCACAACTAATTAACGGAAAATTATCCACCTACCTATTTTTTCAATTTGTGAATGTTATTTTGCTAGTTTGAAACTCGTAGAAAACAAATCACTCAAAATTAAAAAGAAAACATTGCATGACGAAAATGAATTTGTCACCACTAATTAACGACAAATTACTAAGCAGTATTATGTATATTGAGTTTTAGCAGTTTTTCCCACGTTTCGAGAAAAAAACATAGAAAATATAGAACGACACATTCGAAACTGTCACAACTAATTGAAGACTAGTTTATGGCAAACTATTAAGCCATAAACTAATCGGTATTAGCAGCTTTAATCCTTTTTTAAGGTGGTGCACTGCTAGCTTGAGATGAAACTAACGAACAATTAAAAAAAAAACATAGAAAACATTGCACGATTGAATTAAATTTTTCAGAACTAATTAATGACTAACTAGCAAATTATTATTAAGCCACAAAATAACAAGTACAAGAAGTTGTTCACGCTTTTCGAGGTGTGTCAAGTTAGCAAAGCACCCAAAAGAACATAGAAAACATTTTCCGATAAATTCGAATTTGTCACAATTAATTAACAACTAACTAACGGCAAATTATCCACCTACCCATTTTTTGATTTGTGAAAGTTTGACACTCGTAGAAAGCAAATTACCCAAAAACACATAGAAAACATAGCATGACCAAATAGAATTTGTCACAACTAAATAACGACAAATTATTAAGCAGTTAATAGAGTTTTACAAATTTTTACCACTTTTCGAGAAAAAAAACATAGAAAACATAGAACGACAAATTCGAGACTGTCACAACTAATTAACGACGTACCCATTTTTCGATCCGTGAGAGTTGCATCAAAACAAAAAACATAGCACGATCAAATTGAGTTTTTCACAACGCATTAACGACTAATTCACGGCAAATTATCCACCTACTCATTTTTCGATTCACCAATGATGCTCTGGCTCTGCTTTCTTGACATTCATGTTTCTAAGTGATGTTGGCCGACTAGTACTTAGCGAACCACTTCAGTGTAGTCACAGGAAGCCAATTTACCAGACATTCTGCATCAAGGCTTGAGTCTAGAATGTTGGAATACCCAAAGACCAGGCCAAGTGATTCCCTCAATAGTCACAATCCTACCTAGAATACCAATTCGGAAATCAATAATATTGAACCTAATAGATTTGTTCATAAGAAATATTTTAAATAAATGCTATTTTGCAATTAGGGTTATTTTCCTTTTGAAGTTTTGTGTTTTCTTCATATCAGGGCAAACCAAAACCATACAAAAATTTAAATTTAAAATTGTTAATTGTTACTTATGTGAGAATTAGTAACTATTACGTTTCAGACAAAGTATGATTTGTACGCATACAAAATATAAATGAAATGAAAACAAAATGAGTAGCAAAACTAAAATAAACTTCCCAATATTTTTGTTTGAAATTGTTACGAGTGTGACATGTTACTGTGACGGTTGCGATCAAGTATGGTTGAATAAGCTGGTATTTAACAAATGAAGTTCTAGTGGGAAATTGTGATCATGATAGGTGTTAATGAAATAGGCTTCCATTTAGACAGCAAATATTTCAAACTTCAAAGGGATTCATTACTCTTCTTGCATTGAAAATAAATACAATAAAATGGCATCAAATTCTCTATAGAAGATATTATCGTTGAACTTTGTGAACCTAAAAATTATATCGAAAAAAAAAACAAAGATTAAATTTTGAAATACCAATCCGTTACGACTCTGACATAACGAAAAATATTTTGAACAGATAAATAAGTATTATTGTTACGGGTGTGACACAAACCACTTTTCAAGAGTGCATAAGATCAGTTTGTATTAAAAACTGAAGAAACAAACTACATACATAGATACAAAAACGGTCGCTCGGTTGAAAATAAATAAGACAGCTGGTGAAGAACGAAGGCCTTCAACAATTCCTGCAAGTTTTTAATAGTCAGAAATGGAGAGGATCTACAATTTTTGTTTGCCGAATCCAAATGGTTAAGATGAGAGGCACTTTTCCATGACAAGAGAGATACATTTTGAGGATTTGTTATTTATTAGCAAGGTGCCGTTTCCATAGGACTCATAACTCCTATGGTAAACATAGGGCTCATAACTCCTATAAAGCATTTTCAAGTCAGAACTACTCTAATCTCTGTATATGCAATTGAAAATGTTTCTAGACCAATCGTCCAGCTAATGCCTCTTAGGTATTCTCTTTAAATGGGAATTTGTTGGACCTAATAAAAGAACATTTTCTTATTCTCTTTTATGTTTTTTTTCCCAAGACTTAACTTTAAAAAGAACGAAAGAATATTTTAAAAATATCTTACGACTTGAGTTTTATAGAGAAACAAATTAATTTTTTATAAGAAAATGTTTCAGTTTTTATTTTTTTCTTTTATTAAGAAAAATAAAGAAAAACAAAAAAAAAAGAAGAACAAACTTGAATAACTATTTATAATGCACGTGGATGAAAGAAGGTTTTCTGCACCTCAATACTTCATAGACCCACTATACCTTCCCTTAACTTCTACATAGCTTATCCTTTAGTCAGTGTGCATATTCTTTTCTTTCCGTCAAAGATTTTTTTTTTGATTAAATTCAAGAAAGTTTTACCATTTTGTATTCCATTCTCGGAAAAGGATCTACCTACAAAAAAAACCTAATTGAAAGTATCTTTTCTTGATGGTGTGATAATCGCTAATGTGAATGCAGGCAGGCAGACCTAGTTCCGAGACGCGAGAAAAAAAAACTTAAAAACTACTAACTACGTATTCATTTTCATTTTAGGAAGACCATTTATTCTCATCGTTGCCGCCAACAACTAACGCCTTCTTCGTTGCGCCGTATCGTCTTGGTCGTCCTTATAACATAAGGATAGTTGTAGTGAATTATTGGCTGAACGTTTCCGGTGAGTTTTTATACCTTCATCAGAGGAAGAAGACGCTTTATACCAAAAAAAACCTTCTTCAAAACGAAAATAATATAAATTTTGTGTATAGGCATGTGTGTTTGTGAGTGGGTATGTATGTATTTGTGCACTTCAATCCATTTAAGTTTAATTAGGATTTCTTTACATCATAAAAGTTTTTTCTGTGTTCTTTTTTTCTTCTATTATTTTAAACGAACCGTTTACCTTGATAGATGAATGCCTTGAAAGTTCCTCAAAGAAGGAAGAAGAAGAGTTTTTTTTTAGTTTTTGCTCAACCTTACAATTTTTTTATTGGTTATACGACCTCGATTGTATGCTTTGCCAGCAGCAACCAACTCAACTGACTCTTTTATATTTATTATTATATCCTTGCACAAGAACTTCTTGGTTAAGTTTGAAATGATGATTTGGCGAATAGATTTTTCTACATCTATACAAGGGTAATAGAGCTGCTATAGAGGCTATATGTAGTATGTAGGAGGAGATGATAGTCGATTCGAGATGGGAGTGGTGATGGAGGGTTGATTTCAGATTGGTAAAGTATCGTATATAGCATTAAGAAAGTGCACTTCTTAAGGTTTAAGATTTATGTGTAAGCATTTATAGAGAAACACTCATATTATAGAGAGAAGCAAAAAGGATTTCGAATGAATTTAGCTCATATTAATAGTAGAGAGAAGGGGGTTTTATTAGATTTATCGCACTTAAATGGTGGGAAAAGGGTATTTGAGGTGGTAATTTATTGCCAATCGAGATACATGTTCATACATTTAACCAGAATTTGTATCATTGGGAATTTAATTAAGTAGGGTTTTAAGGTGATAAACAATATTATATACGTGCACTCTCTTCGATAAGTATAGGGGAATTATTAAGCTATACAAGAAGATGTGGCAGATTGACATAAATATGGCAGATTAAATGCGCAAATGGGGCAAATTAAATGTTTTTTTTACTTAAAAATGGAAGGTTTTAAGACAGTAGAACTTATTTACAAAATAAAAAAAATAAATGTAGGAACGATGAGTAGAGTATACCTACCCCTTAAATATATTAAATAAAATAGAAAAAAACATAGAAATCATTTCACGACAAAGTTGATATTATCACAACTATCTAATAAAAGATGTATTAAAGAAAAAATATCGAGTAATACACCAATTAATATAAGAAGGTTTTACTCCTTTTCGAGGTGATATTTTGCTTACTCGATATGAAGTAAGTAAACATAGAAAAAAACATAGAAAACGTTGCACGAAAAATTGAAGTTCTCGCAACTACTATCTAAAGACTTATTTACCACAGATAATTAGGCCAATCACCATTCGTGGTAAAAGCATTTTATACCTCTTTTTGAAATGGTGCCTGCAATAAAGTTAGTTAAAGAACAGAAAACGTAGAAAATATTGCACGATTAAACTAAACTTTTCACTAATAATTAACAACTAATCAACTGCAAGTAACTTAGCCCAAACCTCTAAATATAAGAAATTTTTACCGTCAAGTCAAAGTGAAAAAAGCACCCAACAAAATCATAGAAAACATTGAAACTGCCACGACTGATTAACGGCAAATTATGCACCTAACCATTCTTTAACTCGTGAAAGTTGCTTTGCCAACTTGACATCGATAGAAAACAAATTTCCCCAAAAAAATAGAAAACATTGCAAGATAAAATGTAATCTATTACAACTTATGAACGACTTATTACATATTTAACAAAAAATTATTAAGTATTGGAAGTAGTTAAACTTAAAAAAAAAAACATAGAAAACATAGCATTCTATACAAATTGGGAACTATCATAGCTAATTAATAATTAATTTAACTACATTTTGAGGTGGTTCCTTGTGAATATGTTATCATGCTAGAAAGGCAAAAAAACATAGAAAACACTGCACGATTAGATTGAATTTTTGACAGCAAATTAACGCGGTTCAACCCCAAAATAATTTTTATTTTTATAGCAAATTAACAACTACTACTACACAATAGTATATTAATTTTAAAAAGTTTTTAAAATTTTCGAAACAATAAACATAGAAAACATAGAATGACAAATTCAAAACTGTCACAGCGTATTGTCCTACCCATTTCTCAATTCGTAAAAGTTGTTTTGCTAACTTGTATGTTTCAAGTTAGCGAAGCACCCAAAAAACATAGAAAACATTAAACGCCAAATTTTATACTGTCAAAAATTTGGTGAGAAAACTTCAGATTTTAAATTACTGACAAACGTAGAGTTCAATCGATTTCAACCCAAAAACTAGATAAACTCGAAATAAAAAATGCTGTACGCCATACATTTCTGGCATCTTAAACTAATTGATAAAAATATTTCCACGGATTTAAATCTTTTTTCAAGAATTTTTTTTCCAAATGAAATACGTTCAGCTCAAATGCAACGTGGGAAGCTTTGAAAATATATGTCTGTACGTATACTTCCCTGGACGCTGGATCCGAAACTGTATTCAAGCGGACGAGAGTTAGGGAATCTTGGATATCCCAAGACACCTGGGATAAAATCGAACTTTGAAAATTGTTGAAAATGCAAATAAATGCCGAAGCAGATGTTTAAAGAAAGGTTGAATTGCGAAGCGAGTATCGCCGTGCATATAAGACGGTCTATGGCTGTCTGAGACATTGCAGATGGGTGAGGTGAGCTGCAAGAAGAGATGAGATATGCGGGAATTGTAACAAATCTCCAAAGATGTTATTGGGAAAAAAGCAACACCAATCATCCTTTAATGGATGTGGATGGCTCACTGTTGGTATCAATTGAGGATCAGCTAAGCAAATGGAAGGACCATTTTTATGCCCTGCTAAATGAGGATTCCTTTAGAGCAGAGCGCTGAAGTAGCCAATTTAACGAGATGCGCAGTTCTTATCGGGGTATTGACATCGAAACCCCTTCAGAATTAGAAATCCAAAATTCAATAAATCTCCTCAAGAACAACAAAGCAGCTTGACTTAATGGGATTCCAGCTGAGTTCCTGAAAGCAAGTACCGTAACAACGGCTAGTATTCTACATCCGTTGATACAAGACTTGGATAATGGGGTGGTTTTTAAGCTGCCAAAGAAAGATGACCTTAAGAATTGCAACAATTTGAGGGGTATCACCGATTTGTCCGTCTTCCAAAAACTAATGGCAACCTCCACTATCATTCTCCAGCGGATAAAGGATAGAATCGAGTCTACACTCAAGAGGCTTCCACATCCACAGTGGTCTATCGTCTGTCGACCATATCAACACCCTGCGTATCGTCCTTGAACAGTCCATGGAATTTCAATCACCGCTTTCCCTCATGTTTGTGGATTTTGAGAAGGCCTTCGATCGAATTAACTGAGAATGTACATACTTATATGGAGATCGTTGCTTGGTAGAAGAATTCGCCCAAAAATTGTTGCCATGGAGTCCTACAACAACACAAGGTGTTTTGTTTTACACAATGGGTAGCTATCCGACTCCTTCGTAGTGTAACGGGGTGTGAGACAATGGGATATTCTATCGCCTATTCTCTTTCTGCTGGCGATGGATTGTCGGCCAGTGTTTGTAGAGCTGAACGATAGAGCGTTCAATGGAGACCGTTCGAAATGCTCAGCCATTTAGACTATGCCAATGACATATGTCTCCTGGCAAATAACATTAGGGGGCTGAACGGGATGTGTCAAGCACTGAAGGTGAAAGGAGAGTCGAGTGGTCTAGAAATAATAGCAAAAAGACAAAAATAATGGTCACAGGCCACTCCACACATCAGCGTACGCCAGTTGAAGAAGGTGAAAAGTTTAGCTATACCTTGGCAGTATTGTCAATGGCGGTACGGATCTGTACGTTTAAAGTACAATTAATAAGGCTCGTGCTGCCTTCTTTGTCCCCAGTTTGGAAATCCAGTCAAATCTTCTCTTGATTTACTTGAAGTTCTTCGAATCTAATGTCAAATCCGTGCTGTTATATGCTTGCGAAATCTGGAAAGTCACGTCTACCATTATGAGGAAACTGCAGGCTTTTTAAATCGCTGTCTACACCACATCCTAAAGATTAGCAGTTGCGACGCAGGACAAGTCAAGAGCGACTGGACGTCGACATAAGAAAGCAGCGTAAATGGCATTGGATTGATCACACACTGAGGAAACCAAGCGATGAAACTTCAAAGCAGTTCTTTGAATGGAATCATCAGGGTGCATGGCGGGTTGTTTTAGTAAAAGCATAATCCCAGAGAGATATGGCCACAGTTAAAATACCTTGCTGCAGACCGTGAAGGATGGAGTCGTTTTGTTGACGCCCTACACGGACCCGATGATGATGATACTTCGAAGTTTTGAGAAGTACACGAAACACAGTAGTATGAAATGGGTAAGGGGAAGTAGATTAGATCATACATTTTGCATATACTGTAGGCCTGGCAATGTTAGATAGAAATAGCGACAGCGACCATGACACTCGCTCGATGACCCAATTAGCGCTGGAGTGCAACGTTTTGATGCCATAGCTCGCTTCACTCGTGAGCGGATTAGAGTAAGGGTTTTTGGGCATATCCTCTGAGTTTCATAGTCAAAGAATGAGTACGTTCCCTCAGAGGGTCATCCAGTTACATGATTGGATGTGAGATCAACGGATCACTATACATGATACGAGGTCTCCATTTCCAGGGAAGGTCACCCATCATCCACTCATGAAACCGGATATGTTTGAATTAAAACGGATGTGCTGGGGATGGCCACTGCAAACCAAAAATACATGTCTCAAAATCCTTGGAATGGTCAGCAGTTCCACGTGTAGATTCTGTGAGACTTATGAGGAGACATCTGACAACATATTGGGCAAATGTGGCGCACTTATATTCACCAAAGACATAAGCAAATAGGAAAACCCCAGATATAGGATAGCAGACTACCCTCTCTTCCAGTAATCCAAATACTCAAATTTCTTAAAGAAACTACCTTTGAAAATGAGCAAAACTCATCCAGCTCCAGTTGACGTACAAAAGATCTTAAAGGTCGCAGTGCACTTATTCCCAAATATAATTTATTCTTTCATTTATCAATGCTTGTAGTAAGTTGTCGTTGTGAGCCAGTACAAAAGAAAGAAGACCCAATTGGGACGACTCCCCCCTCGAAACTTATTATATAGGTACATAAGCTAGGAGCAAACGATCCAAGTGAGCAAACGATCCAAGTGAGTGACACTAAGGCCATAAACCCCACAGAAATCCAAATTCCATTATGGTTCAAGATCTTAGAAGTCTCCAGGGAAATTAATTTTTAATTTTGGTCTTAAAAACATTCCGTCGCGTTGAGAAAAAAGAAATCAAATCCTTGATCTCCATTTCGGAAAGTTGTATAAGGTCAGCACAGAGACCGGAAAAGTTCCAATCTCGACATATGGTTTCCCAACTTACTTCCATCAAAAACGAGACCAAGACAACACAGCAGCTCTTCTTAAAAAAAAAGCACTAAAAGCACTAAGAACTGCAATGAGATCGAGACAATACCGAAACGAGATAGAGACGAGACTGAGGCGAGACTAAGTTAAACATCACCGATATCCACTGAGATTCTGCAATTTTTCAGATTTTAACGATACCGAGACGAGACTTGTAAAATTCGTTCCGGACTCGTCTCATGATGGCCAGGACTAATATTAAATGTGTCTCCAATTAAACCGCCAAAGAGTCTATTTATTGTCCCAAAAAAAAATAAATGGGGTGGCGCAACAGCTCATGGGGAACCAGGGCCTAGTGACTTACAACTCACAACCATTCCTGTGTGCGTGTTTGTTGGCGGGAATGGAAGGGACCTACAGTTTTTTGCCGAGTCCGAACGGCTAAATGAGAAGCACTTTTTCATGACAAGTATACTCTTGGAGGATTTGTCAGTTCCTCGCAAGAGGCAATACCTCGAATAAAACATTTCTGTTTTTAGGTGACACGGCTGGGACTCGAACCCACGCCTTTGGCATGACAGTCCTACGCACTAACCATCATGCCACGAGGTACTACATTTTACTGTCCCAGGTGTAAGCAATTCTTAGCCGTAGCCGATAAGCTACTTTGCGCTTATGGATGGACTACCTTTGGATCTCTCAGCCTTCACCCATTTACTGCGACGTCACTGACACGTGATTTATGAAATCAAAACTCCCTCCCTCTAGTTGTTATTTTGTCCCGCTAGGTCCTCATGAAGCAATATTCCTTAGGACCTCGTTTTTCTTACTCCCTATCTCTGAATTCGAAATTCTTTAAAAACACCAGGAAGTTTTTAAATCTCTTTAAAATATCTTGGTACAAATTTTCAATCCCCCCTCAAACCTTACAAAATATTAAGTGTTAACTTTCAAAATTCAGGTAAGTACATACTTTCTACCAGGCTGTTCCCGGAAAAATTTGTAGCTTAAGACGAAGACAAATTTTTTCGTAAATGTCTTAATTGTATGACTTCCAAGATTTATATCCATTTCTTCCCCTAAAATAGAAGCTAAAAAAATAGAGAAACAAAAAGTGTATAGGTAGGTATTTACCTAAACACTTTGTTGACTACTTATAAAAGTAACAATGTAACAACTTGTAGGTATAACGTCCTCTCTCATAAAATACTCATTTAGGTATAAGAACTTGAGAATAGAAAATCTCAAGGTATATTATTATATTAAAAGAAAATCACTTTTGTCATAAAACAAAGTCAACTTTTTCATAATTTTATCTAAGTTTGTCATAATAGTTGGTTTTGTGTGTGTGTTTGTTCGTTCGTTTGTTGGTTGGTGGCTTGTTGATGGTGGTATGGTGATAAAATTTCCCATCCAGACTGAGGAGAGAAAACTTTATTTTATTATACTCCAAAAACTTTACAAGCTCATTTTGAACACCTCCCTCCCTCCCAGTTCCCGAACACCTATATATTCCACCACGCAGCTCTGCGTTGATGGTTTTTCTTCGTCATACCTACTTTGTATTGTGTTTGATCAAAATATATTTTCCCCCCAACAACAACAAAGTTCATCACACGTACTTTACCTACTTTTTTTGTTTTTACAAAGTTTCAAGTGTCTTTAAAATACAAAGCGGTATTAAATTGCCATTAAAGTGACACTATCACCATCACCCAAAACATAAACAAAAACAACAACAACAACAAGACCAACAGCAAAAAAAAAAACTCCAAAACCTTCTTAGTGATTTTGACAAGCTATAGAAGATGAAAAACTTTATCAATTTGTCGTACCTACTTTGTTTGACTAAACTCACTTTTGTTTTGAAAATAAAATTCCCTTTCCGTTTAACTACATCCTGATGTTGTGTCCTTTTGAAGGGAAGAAGTGACGAATTATAAATTTTCAAGAAAAATTTTCGAAACCAACTGATTTACAAATCAAATTTGTGACTACACAAATAATTTACACAAAAACAAAATTTAAAGAAGCTTGTGGGTATGGAGGAGTGTAGGTATCCTGGCAAATGAATATCCTTCAAGCCACAGATTGCTTCCCTTTTTTTTTCCTAGCACCTCCATAAATTTAAATGATAATTTTCGAACCATACCTCCTGGCGGAAAAATATTGTAGGAGGTAGCTATACACGATAAGAGAGAAAGGGTGACAAAAGGGGCGTTCGTGGGGTAGGGTTTAGGGAAGTGTATAGTCATATCTTCTTTCAAAATAGAAGCAGATTTAGTTGGGAAAGTTTTCAAAATCAAATTAAGGAATCCTTCGTGTACAATATCGTGCGAAATTCTCTTTGTTTTTTTTTTTTATTTTTTTTATTTTATTCGTCCTTAATCTCAACTGGTAATATAATTGTAAGGAAATAATATAACCAATTGCTTCCGAAAATCTGCTGGCTTTCATTCGTTTCTATTTCTATCCGCTTAATCGGTTTCCACCCTCTACTTTATTCATACCCTATTCCGATTCCCATCATCCGTTCTATAGTTGTTGTTCCATTTCGTCCCGTCCCTTCCCATTCGTCCCTATTTCCAACTGTGTGGGAAAGTCCTACATTTCGATAGCTGATTATGAAAATTATAGCTTTTTGCAGGGCTTTGGAAAAGGATAATGCTTTTGCACCGAACAGCAAACGGGCTTACATAATTATCCTATGGGCTATCACTGGGTAAGATATGTATCTATGTATATTCGTGTATGTGTATGTATATAAATTGGAAACACCCTACTTTGACCGCGGCAACAGCAGCGTTGGCGCCTCTTAGTGACATGGCGGTGGTAGTGCGAAAAACTTTTCCAACAATTTCTCTTTAATGGGCCTCTTCTACTCTATGAGTACATAATTTCGTTGTCGTTTGGTTCCGGTTGGTATCGTTTCGTTGGTATCGTCTTTAGCTTCCTTTTTTTTCTCTCGGCAACTTGTTGTGGGAAAAGTTACTACCCTAGATTGCCCGATTCCAACGCACTTGTAATTTTCAAAATCCCACTGCTGTTAGTACTTATACCTAAGTGTAAAATGTATATGTGTAGGTTTTTATTTTATTTTTTTTCCATTTTGACCACAGCGAAATCTAGGTTAGGGTTGAGATTGAAATTTGCTTGGGAAAAAAGTTTTTCCTCCTTTTTATCAGAGCCACTCTGGGTAGCTATAGAAGGAAAATTTTCAAGATTTGCAATCGGAAAACATTTTTATTTGCGCTTCGACCTAATAAAACCTATTAAAGTCGAAGTTATAAACCAACAATTTACCTTACTTCCCAGTACCTTCTAAGCGGGCAATCTACCCATATAATTTGGATTGGCCATTTAGACTTGGTTAGCTTCCTTTGTTGTTGTTGTTATTTTATGCAACAGAGAGAAAACGAGAAAAGTCAAATGAATATCCCTTAGCGGTGTTAAAGCTTTAGTGTTTTGTGCATGACCCATCATTAATCATCTGAAAAAAGGGTGTTTTAAACGAGCTATGTACATATACATACCTACTTGGTTGACTGTTAAGAAGGGTATGACTTTTCTTATAAAAAGGGATTTTGGATAAAGGCGACCTAAATCAGATAAAATATCTTTAAGATTTTGTGTGGTTAAATATTTTTTTGTATCTTTTCCTATTTTTGCTAACTTATTTGTTTCTGGTTAAGAGAAACTTTTCTCATAAAGGTTTGCTATTTTTGGCTTAAAGCTACTATTAAAACAAATAATAATTCCAAAGAGATTGCAAAGTTGAAATTAAAGCAAACATTTTGATAAAAATTAAAATCTATCTTCAGTGCTAAATTGATGGTTGTTTTAAAAAATTTTAAGAGGCAATAAATCTTTGTTAAACTTAAAAATAAAAAAAATCATACTTAAGCCATTTTCGTTTGGAAAAATTCTTAGCAACTTTTTTTAAGAAATTTTGAACAATACTGCTTGTGTATGAAGCGTTTTCGGTATTTAAAATTTAAAGCTTTGAGAGAATTGATTTTAGATTTAAGGGTAAAGGGTAGACACGATGCACTCAAGAGGACACAAGCGTCCACAAGCTTTTTTTCAAAGCGAACCTCTGTCTATCAACTCCTATTCTCACCTCTACCTATAACTGAAGATTTCCAATCCCTGTGGACAGTTTTAGGCGACAGCAAACGAGAGAGGGGGAGGATTGTACCCACCAAGGCACTTCTCCTTTATCCAGGCGGCAGCGAAAGAATTCCCCAGATGGAATCGACAGTGGCGTCAACAGTTCCAGTTAGGTTTAACTACTTAGTATGAACACCTTATAAGGGCTACTACAACCCATTCGTAGCTCAGGCTTATAACGAGAGGTTTATCCGGCTCCCCACCCTTGGAGTTATATTAAGGGTCTGGTCCTCCAGGTTGGGGGTTGTGCGTCGGGGTAACTTCCCTACCACAGAAAAGAGCAACGGTTCCAGAACAACAACAAGCCTCGGATATGGATGATTTTAATAATGATGATACGAACGATGCAAGGACAATGAATTTCAGATATGCACGTGGAATGTCCGGACCTTATATGTACAGTTCACATGCAGCCGAACAATTAGTGGAGAACCTGGATAGGCTAAAGGCTGATGTAACGGCCATCCAAGCAGTGCGATGGGAAGGATGAAATCGTGTGACATCTACTTTGGCGAGTGCTGGAAGGAGCAGGGTCAGCGGCTCTTTGGTTGTGGTTTTATGGCAGGGGGAAGACTTAGGCAGGAAGTCTTGGGCTTCAGAAATGTAAGCGAGCACCTGGTCACAATCCGCATCAAAGCAAAATTCAAAAATATCAGGTTGATCTGTGCCCACATGCCAACGGAATACAAAGATGACTTAATCCAAGGAAGACTTCTACGAGCTCTTCGAAAATAAACGTGTAGGTATGGTTGGTGCCCGAAGTACAACGTCAAGATCATTCTTGGCGATATCAGCGTGAAAATCAGAAAGGAGGGCATCTTTGGTTCGATAGTCAGAATACACAGCTTGCACGACAACACTTCCGATTATGGACTCAGGGTGATTGACTTTGTGGGGCGGGACGTAATGTCTAGTACTCGTTTCCCAAACCTTAATATACACAAAGGGCCTTGTGGTTTCCAGATCAACGAACCGTCAAACAGATTGATTACGTTGCGATAGATGCCAGACATGCTTCCAGTATCCAGGATGTCCGAACGTTCCGAGGGACTAACATTGACTGACCATTACTTGGTTGTAGCTCAAGTACGTATGCGGATGACGCCTCAACGCCGAGCGGATGCTGAGAAAAGATTTGATGTCGAGAAGTTGAAATCACAAAGATCGCCAGAACCTTTGCTGAACAAGTCCCTCTTATTCTTTCGGCAAGTCCGCCACCAGTACCAACTGCAAAGGACCAGTGGAAACACTACCAACAAGCCATCAGAAGTGTCGCCATTGATGTGCTGGGTTTCACTAGACGACAACGAAATCCCTGGTTCGATGAAGAATGCTGGCTGGCGCATGCAGCCAAGATCGAGGCCTTACAATCAATGCTGCAAAATAGAACCAGAGCTGCTGAGGGAGCAGCCCAGGAGCTCTATAGGAAAAAATGAAGGAAGGAAAGCTGACTTTTCAAGAGGAAAAAGAGAGAGCATGCGAAGCGGGCGGTCGACTATATTGAGGACTGAAGCGGTAGGGGGGATGTTCAGAAGATCTACCGAAGGGTAAGGCAATTTATCCAGGGCTACAAGGCCAGAACGGAAGCCTGCCGAGACGAGAGTGGGAATATTGTGGTAGACACACAGTCGGCGCTGAGGATCTGGAAACAACACTTTTCTAGACTGCTGAACTGCGAATATGACCAAAATTCCCTTGTTAGACAGAACAAAACGCATTCAACCTGGACGAGACGATGGTCAAAATTTCCGTCCACCCGACCTAAATGAAGTGCGGTTAGCAATAGCCAAGCTTAAAGAGTACAAGGCTACTGGTGCAGGTGGCCTTCCATCCAAGATATTCAAAGCAGGGGGAGATTACTAGTATTCACAAACATAAACTAAACTAAATATCTTCTAAATTTGGTCGGATGAAGGAATGCCCGATATATGGAGCCTCGGTATAGTGTGCCCACCCACAAGACAGGAGATGCTCTGACTTGTGCCAACTATAGAGGTATAAGTCTCCTAAACATTGCATACACAATCCTGTCATCTGTACTGTGTGATCGCTTAAAACCTTTTGTCAACGATCAGATCGGCTCTTATCAGTGAGGTTTTAGGTCCGATAAATCAAACGTGCGTCGGTCGATCAAATTTTAACACTCCGACAGAATTTGGAAAAAGCCCAAGAGCTTCCAATTGATACAGGTAACTTCTTTATCGATTTTAAAGTCACATATGACAGCGTAGATAGAGAAGAACTATACAGAGCCATGTCGGATCTCGGCATCCCTGTCAAAATCATCCGCTTGTACAGGATGACGATGGAGAAATCTCGCTGCTCCGTCTAAGTTGGTAAGAACACCACCAATCCCTTTGATGTCGAGAAAGGTTTGAGACAAGGCGACGCGTTGTCTGCAACCTGTTTGACATCGTTCTGGAAACAATTGTACGCAAATCGAAAGTCAACAACAGAGATACAATTCTTCAAAAGTCTGTTCAACTACTACTTGCTTATGCTGTTAGCGAGCTGATAGTGTTGAATCGAAGGCGGCGAAAATGGGTTTGGCTGTTAATGAGGACAAGACGAAGTATATGATATCATCGAGAAAAGAATCCCAACATCGTCGATTCGGGCGAAACGTCACGATGAATAGGTACAACTTCGAGGTCGTCAAAGACTTTGTCTACTTGGGCTCCACTACTATTACATCGCGAAATGACATCAGTGCAGAGATAAAACGAAGAATTATTCTTGACAACCGCTGTTTCTCCAGGCTAAGAAGGTATTTGAGTAGTAAGGTCCTCTCTCAAAGAACTAAGGAGACCATATATAAGACCCTAATCATCCCGGTCTTGTTGTATGGGGGACCCTGTCAAGAACGGTTGAGAATCTGCTTGGGTGCTTTGAAAGGAAAATTCTTCGGGTGATCTTCTATCCAGTACCTATCGATGGAGTACGGTGGAGAAGATTTAACAACGAGCTCTACGAGCTTTACAGCGACGTCGACCTGGTCAAAAAGTTAAAAATACAGCGGCTGAGATGGCTGGGACATGTGGAGCGTATGGACACTGTCGCACCACCCCGACAAGTTTCCAATGTCCTGCAAGAAATATCGAGGAATATCTTTGATAAAGCATGAAATATCTTATCCAACGTACTGCGTGAAGCGTTAAGGTCTTAAGCCATTCTGCGACATTACGATATGATTATGATACTAGTGTGGCGTACGCATATTATTATAGCATTCATCGTTAGGAGCCCTATATGGCAATGGCTGAACTTGAGACCCCGGGAAAACTGATCCAGTTGTGTCCCGCGACATTTGAAAATATGCGATGCAAAGTGCAACTATGCGAAAACTCTTTAGAACTATTCCAAACATATAAAGGGTTCCGTGGCAAGGAGATGCGCTATCATATGACTTCTGCAATTTCATTGTGGAGCATATTACACTGAAGGCACTTTTTTCAACAGATCTGTCCAATTTTTAGAGTATACCGATGATATCGACATCATCGGCCGCGCCCATTAGGCCGTCCTAAATATTTTCAATGCCAGGGATTAGGTGAAACTTGTTGGTCTTCAAGTAAACGAGAACAGGACCAAAAACATGCTATTAACAAACACAGATCTGTCAATCGGCTAGGATAACACGTCAATGTTAATAGCATTAACGTCGAAATAGTTAAGGAGTTCATCTATGTCAGAGTAAACATTTATCCAGCGAACGACATCTTATAGAAGAATTGCCCTAGGAAACTGGTGCTATTTCGGTTTGGCGTAACAAATGGGTTAAAAGCTCCTCACACGAAAGATAAAGTGCACGCTCTATAAAACCCTACTGCTGGTCCTGCCTTACGGCACCGAGTACTGGACGATAAGCAAAAAGGGACAGAAAGAAAAGTTCTTCGATGGATATATGGTCCTTTGTGCGAGGAGGGCGAATGGAGGAGAAGAAACAATCCGGATGTGGATGTAGTCCAGAAAATCAAAACATTGCGACTACATTCTTCAGCCAATAGTCTTCTAATCCCAGCCACTAGGTCCGAGTGAATAAAGAAGACCTAACTTCCGGTTTAAAGCCATGGCGGATGCCAGAACGTTTGGTCTAGATAACTGGGAGCAGTGTGCTCGGGATCGTAAAGGACGGAAGGCTGTCGTATCTAAGGCTGCAACCCTTCATATGCATTAGGTTCATAAAGTTTCTCAACCGATTTAATCGATGCAAGAGTTACAAAACGTGGACACTGGCTTACGTACATTTGTTTCCTCTGCAAAAAAGCGTCGTTCTGTATTTTATTTCCCCTCGAAGCACGGTACGGCTATGAAACTGTCTGGAATTGCAACATTTATTCTTTTCTCGACAGAATATCAATGATGCAAGTTTCGGTCGCATTTTCCCTTTTATGAGGCTTGAACAGTGGTGTTACACGACCTATGTCCATGAACAGTTGTACTGGAGGACTCTTACATCGATAAAATTCGTCGAGAAACGTTGAATAATGGGACGAAACTCTTGTGTTTTGCTATTAATTTTCAACATTTCTCTAGTAATTTTATCGGTGCGAAAGTAACAGCACTTTTGGGCACAGGACTCTTTAATTGGTCTTATGTTCTCAGTAACGGTTACATAAAGAAGAAAAAAATACATTTCGTATCTGTTTTGTATTGTTTCTATTTGTTACAGGTTTTTGACTTTTTGACATTTCTATAAAAAAGTGTTAACAAAATAATTATTCGCAATAAGCTGAATGTCTACATAAAAGCCAATTATTTTTAACAAATTTTAAGCTGACGATGAAAAAAAAGTACAAGTCCTTGTTAAGGATATAGTCAAATAAACTCTTTTACCTATCTCTCGAAAAAAAATTTACGAACAAAAAATAATAAAAAACTACAAAAACACGGAATAAACAAAAGCTTCACCATTTCAAAGCCGCAACAGGAGGATCATCAGGACTTTTGTTATTGTTACTACTCGTCGTTGTTGCTCGTATTTCCATTGCATTGTGTAGCAATTATGAATATGTACCTATTTTTTCCAAAGAGCTTGTTCTCTAAGTAAAAAGGATATGAAATGGAAGCAACCAGGCGCGAAACTGAATCAACCAAAAAAAAAATTAAAAAGAAAACAAAACAAGGCAGTCCTTCTAAATTTTTTTTTATCCGCGAGATGGCACTTTTTGTTTTGACAGGAACAAGAACACGGTACAGTAGATACAGTTGTGGGTACAGTACACCGGTCGACAGAAAAAAAAAATAAAAAAAAATGTAAAAGGGTTTGGTTATAAGGCAGGTTGCACTGGTGACAATGCATTTTGTGTACCTTTTTCTGTTTCATTTGTGTTTTTATGTAAGTTTCTTATTTAGGATAGAATTTTGTATATAGTTTTAGTTGGAAAAACAAGCCAAAAAAAATGAAAAATTACGTGGTTTTTAGAGATTGAACGATTGTTTTAAAAAGTTTATTTTTTTATTTTTTGAGGTTTTAAGTTTTTGTGTTTTTTTTAATTTTTTTTTTCAAACTACACCAGCTGTGGTTTTTCAATTTATCGCTAGGATTGACAAAGTATTTTGTTTTAACTTTCACAAATAGGTGGTTTTGTACGAATGAAATAAAAAAATATCTTTTTGATTTGTTAGAGGCTTTGTTATTACAGTTGGCGGCTTACGTAAGGTAGGAATAGGACAATAGTTAAATGCAGATGAGTGAAAATGTTTGAAAAAAAGGATTTTTATCTCCTTTTTGTGTATTGCTTTTTTTTAACTAAACTGATGGATGCATTTGGGGTTTCAGATAATATTTTTGTAAGGAATTTAACAGGTTGAAGCGAATAAAACAAACAACGAGTTTGAGTTAACAAAATTATTAGCTAGGCAGAGGTCAAGGGAGCTTGTTAAGCTCGGCTGAGGTAAGCTCGGCAGTGTCCAGTATTCTTCCCTAAGAACCACTGAAACTTGGATTCGAAGGATCAAATCTCTGAATGAAACGTCTTTGATTCCTCTTTTTTTATTTACATAAACTCTTTCTAGTTACATTTTGAGGTGCTCAGAGGAACAAAACGGTGTTGGGGATCCTTACCGGAAACCCTATGTCCTACTGTTGAAGAGTAGCTCAAAGGAACCAAACGACTGTCCCTGGCACAAAACAGGAAGAACAATCAAAGGATAATGTTGTTTAAGGAGTTTCTTGAAGAGGAGCTCAGAGTTTGAAAGTTCCCTCAAAGGACAGCCTTGTCGAATGACCTTCTGGAAGAGAAGCTCAAAGACAGAGGTCGAAAGTTCTTATGAAAATCACTTTAGAACTTATATAACTAGAATGCCTATACAATTTGCCCAACCTAAGTGGTGTTCCTTACCTTAAAGGAAAACTGAAAAAAAATATTGTCCTTAACGATTTTTTTTACATTCGTATGGAAGGTAACGATTTTTTTCATAAAGGTTAAATTTAAATATTCTAAAAAGTGTAAAAAAATTAACCTTAAATACGGAGTTTTAAAAAAATCGAACATATAGTTTTCAAAATATCAAAGGGCACGGTAGTGCCCAGCCAAGTTCGCGGCACTACACCCTTTTTACAGGAGCAAACTCAGGCGATTTTCAACCCCCCTCTAACTTCAGTACCAATAAAGTCAGAAACTTCAAATTCGCAGTATTTGCTGAGCTGATCAAACACAGGTGGCTCACCAAATTTCAACTCTTTAGCATTAGTAGTTCCCAAGATATAGGACTTCAAAAATCGCAAAAACCGTAACTGACTGACTCACTGACTCACTGATTCACTGACTCACTGACTCACTGACTCACTGACTCACTGACTCACTGACTGACTGACTCACTGACAGATCATCAAAATTATGGAGCACTTCCCGACATCGTAGAAACTTGAAATTTCGCACAACGGTAGGTCTTGTAGTGCATACAAAGGAAAAAATCGAAAATCTGCAATTTTCTATTCAGGGGGCGTGGCATCCACCCACTTTCTTAAATATTCTATAAATTATATGGAGCCTTTCCGATTGCTGTAGAACAATGAAAATTGGTAAGTTGGTAGGATTTGAGGTACTAAGAAAGAAAAAAATTAAAAAATTGGAATTTTCATGCAGGGGGCGTGGCATCCACCCACATTCTTAAAAATTCTTATAAATTATATGGAGCACTTCCGATTGTTGTAGAACGATGAAAATTGGTAGATCGGTAGGCCTTGAAGTACTTAGAAGAAAAAAAATCGAAAAATTGGAAGTTTCAGTTCAGGGGGCGTGGCATCTACCCACATTCTCAAAAACTCTTATAAATTATATGAAGCACTTCCGATTGTTGTAGAACGATGAAAATTGGTAGGTCGGTATGCCTTGAAGTACATAAAAAAAAAAAATTTAAAATTGGAATTTTGCATTCAGGGGGCGTGGCATCCACCCACATTCTTAAAAATTCTTATAATTATATGGGCAACTTCCAATTGTTGTAGAACGATGAAAATTGGTAGGTCAGTAGGACTTGAAGTACTTAGAAAGGAAAATAATCGAAAATTTGGAATTGTCCATTCAGGCGGGGGGGGGGGGGCATCCACCCACTTTATAAGAATTGCTATTATTTGTATGGAGCACTTTCGGTTGTCGTAGAATTATGAAACTTTGTAGAGCAGTAGGGCTTGACTTTCACCTGGCAAAATAAATCTTTGCAAAAAGGAGTGAAATCACAACAAAAACATAAATGTTAAAAAATGAGCCAAGTTCTTTTGTGTACAAGAAACCTGTGCATACAAAGTCAGCCCAAAAAAGTAATGAGATCTAAAATATATGCCAAGTTTTAAGTTCATGAAGTTTAATATCAAATATCTTAAGTAGAGTAACATCGAAACAATTCCAAATCATGACAGAAATTTGGTAATAAATGATTACTGATTAAAATTTGGTGGATTTACTTGGCAAGTTTTGTCTTAAATACTTACTTAATCAAAAATTTAAAATGTATGAAAACTTGACCAGTGAACCCACCAAATTTTAATCAGTAATCATTAATTACCAAATTTCTGTCATGATTTGGAATTGCTTCGATGTTACTCTACTTAAGATATTTGATATTAAACTTCATGAACTTAAAACTTGGCATATATTTTAGATCTCATTACTTTTTTGGGCTGACTTTGTATGCACAGGTTTCTTGTACACAAAAGAACTTGGCTCGTTTTTTAACATTTATGTTTTTGTTGTGATTTGATTTACAAAAAGAAATTACCAATCTAAAATTTCTTAAAAATCCAAAAAATATATTTTTGGTATTTTTTAGAAGCTTCTTTATAAAAAAAATATTATTAAAATCAGAAATACCGTTTTGAACAGATTCAAAAATGAAAAAAAAAAGGTTCTTTGGCAGGTACATACCATTAATAAACCATTTTTTGACAAATAGTTTCCTTTGCATAGGTACAGCCTAAACTAAAAGAAATGTTGTCAATTTCTTTAAAGAAAAGTTGTGGAGGCGTTTTAGTGAAAAACAGGATTTTATTAAATTGCTAACAAAATTGCATGTTTTCAAAAAAAATATGAAAAAACGGGCGGGAGAACAACCGAAAACCAATATGTTCCACGTTTTAACAAAATCGATCCAACCGTTTAGGCTGTAGCCGAACAGACCAGACAGTTAGAGTCTGTATCTTTGTGACGAGTAGTCGTATTGAGTTGAAACAAAAAGCATTTTACAGCTTTATGTTTTTTTTTTCGAGGTTTGTTTGCAATTTTTTTTTGAAGTACCCTTATTGTGTTATATCAAAAAATGAGGCAATACAAAAAAAAATAATTTTTTAAATTTTTTTGACCTCATTTCTATAGATACATTTTTTTGAGTCAATCAAATGTTATCATCAGATACCTTGTTTTTTCAGCTTCAATTCAGTTTTTTTTTTGTCGTACATTTTTTTTTCATGGTTATCTGACTTTGAAAGAAAAAAGATACTTTTAACCTTGATTATCAATATCTCAGCAAATAATGACGTTATAAAAGGTTAAAAGGTAGTTTTGAAAATTTGAGAAAGCGTTTTACAAGATTTTTTTAAGATTTTGTAGAAATTTTGTTTACCGTTCACTGTTAAGCCAAGTACGCTGCTGATGCGAAACGAAATTTTTAGTTGGTCTCCAACAAGACAACGAAATGCTTACAAAAACGAAGCGGAAAAATATTCACTGACAGTTGCACTAATTCAAAAAATTAAAACAAATGCAGATGTAAAAAAATCACAAGCATCAATGCTGTAATGAAAGAAATAGCAAAATTAAACACAAAAAAAAACACAAATGTCATTTTTCGCACACAATAAATGATCTGGGTAATTAATTTTGTGCGAAAAAAGAGTGTAGACTTCTCCAAATAATCTGCTACAATTATCAATTTCGCTCATCGAACAGCGTACTGCAGAACGAAAAGTAGAACTAAATTTTTCGTTTATGATTCATTGTGTCATTTTTGTATGAGATTTTTGGTTTCGCATCAGGAGCGTACTAGGCTTTAGTTTAAGAAAAGTACTAAAAACCAACTTTTTGTGGTCTTTTCGTAAATCTTATTTTTCTTTGCAAATATTGATTGGACGAAAACTAACAATTTCTCGAAGACAAATGGAGGTATTTGAAAGATTCATAAATAATTTTGATGTTAAATATTCATACTTGAAAAGAATGACCATAAATATTTTTTCGAAAAAAATTATCTCGATCAAAAAATACAACCCCAAATTTGTATAAGAAATGCATTTTTTTTTTAAATGTTTAGATTAGAATATCTCAAAAACGCGACGAGATAGAGGCCAGGTTCGAACTCAACACGTCAAGTACCATCAGAAAAATATTTCTTGGTTTATGTTACACACAAAAATTAAAATTTTGTCACACAAAGTCGTCAATTTTCGACTAGCACTTGAGTCCAAGTGGAAAGAGAAAAAATTTGATAGCATTTGGATAGAAGCCCTTATACATACCTAAACTTCATCTATTACAGGTACCACCGCTACTAATAAAAATTCTTTTTTCTTTTCTTTCTTTCAGGAAATTTTTCGTTCAACTAGACAACTGTAAGTCAAACATGAAGAGTATCAGAGCCAGAGTCGCCCAAGGTTAAAACTTGGCCCTTTTCTCTACAGCCCTATGACATCCGACCAACCTGCCCCAATTGGATGCGAGAACCTGCTATATGCTGACGACTCGCTCACCTATGCATCATCAATGTCACCGTTTATCGCTGCGCTGTCCGAAAAGTAGGGGCCCACATCAACAGACTCTTCAATTTCTACCCGAAACGGGGCATCCGAATCAACACTTCCAAGTCGGAAATTGTCTGCTTCAGAAGGCCTTCAACTGGTAGAGGTATTCGCACCGCAGCCACCTGCAGAAATCTGGTCTTGAGACTCCCTGACGGATCCACCATAGCTGCCAAAAAGAATGTGAAGTACCTGAGAGTCCAGTTCAATGAGTTGCTAAGGTTCAGCCCGCACTCAAGAAATGTACTCAAAATAGCCAGCTTGGCCTTTCACCGTCTACATCCATTGATGAAGAAAAGAAAAGGACTAAGCCAACCAACGAAGTTACTGATCTACAAGCAGCTCTTACGATCATCTACTCAGCTACTCCTTCCCAGTCTGGTTTTCAATCTCGAAGACAGCCATGAAGGAGCTTCAAGTATTTGAAAGGAAGATTCTCAGAATTTGCACTGGACTGTACTTCGACCGGCAGCGGCGGAAACACTACAGGAACGAACATCTCTACTCCGAAGCCAACATAATCCCGCTGGACAAATACCTAGTCCTTTCAGCGAAGACACTAGTACGGAACATCCTCGACCAACCGAATCAGCTAATGAGAAGGGTGACCATTGAACAACGACATCCGGAGCCAAGGTACCTCAGTGTAATGGAAACTCTTGATTCAAATTAAAAGTCTTGATGACAACATAATCATGGACACATGACATTGGGTCAGCCTTCTACCGTAGCTAAACGCCAACACTTCCCCCAACCTACACTAAAAACACCATTGACAACCGGGAATGAACACCCTGAGGACGATTAAGTCAGCCAACTTTTAATTTAAATTTTTTGACATATAGTTTATACATCTATAATTTGTTAAACTTAAGACATTGTATAACGTTAGGCCCCCTATGTGCCAACAAATGTAAATTTATCATAGTATCATTTTAGTTATAAGCCAGATTGTATATATTATGTTCAATAAAAGAAATTGAATTGAATTGAATTGAAAAAGTGTATTCAAAAAATTTGTTCTCAGTTTTTGGCAGTAAAAATTAGAAATCGTGTTTAAATTTTCTAAAACAAAACTTCGAATAAATAGAAATAGGTTTTTTGAAATATGAAATGCCATGTTTTTTATTTATTACTAATTTTTATATGCTCAAATGAAATAAAATTATGATCCTTTTTTTTTTTTAGTGTCCTCTTTTCGTTTCAATGAAAGTTGGGAACCCTTATTTCAAGTGGGCCGTTAGGGGAGATTTCGATTAGTGCTGCCAAATAAGCACAGGTCCTATAGTAGAAGGACAAAATATAAGTGTTTAACTATTTTAGAAGCTGGGTCTATCTCCTATCGTTTACGGAGGAGGGCCAAAACAAAGTACTTAAAACGCAAACATATTCTTAAAAAATAATGGAAAAAACTTAGAACGTACTACAAATACTTAGTTTCATAAGGGGGGTTTTGCTTTCATTACAGCTTAATTAATAATATGTGTAACTGTAATTTTTGAGCCGTCATTTTGTCACCTAAAATTTGAATCCTTCAACTTTGTCTATAGGAAGACTTCTCTGTTTCATTTAACCTAACTTAAATATAAATAATTAACCAAAAAAAAAATATTCCTTCTTTTTTTAATTTTAAAAGAAATTAATTCTTAACACGCAATCTACGTGCAATAATAATATTGAAACAGCTTGTTTCGGTTTTCCGTCGAACTTTTAATTGCTAAACTGTCAACTGCAGTTAAAGTATATTAAAAATATTTTCTGTTCTTGGTTCCTTCTATATAGCCTGTTAAAGAAAAAAAAAATAGGTATAGGTACAAAAGACACTTATATTATATAAAATTAAGTACCTAGGTATTTGAGATTATAATAAAAAAAAGTAAACAAAAATAACAATCCACGTGCAGAGAAATTAATTAACCTTTTGGTTTGCTTTTCAATTTATGTCTTTATGGTCGTAAACATTTAATGCGAGTTTTCTTTTTATTGTAAAAAAAAAAAAAATTAAAAGTAAAGTCCTTAAGTTGGTTGAAGGTTTTATTGCAAATATCGATTGTTCTTTTTTTCTATGAAACCGATTAATATCAGTTTTATTACCATGAAGTTAAGGTTTTCGTAGTTTCTCAATAAAATTCTACCCATCACTCAACTATGCGGATTACAAAATGGTCGGAGGAAGCTTCAGGCATAAGTAACATAAGATCAATTTTCAAGATTCTGAATGTATTTTTTTTTTTTTATATTTCCTTTAAATCATTTTCACAGACAATCTTAATTCGCATTTGATCTAATTAAGATAAACTAATGAACATTTCAAAACCAAAACAAACTATACAAGAAACAAAAAAGCGCAACAACCTCGCGCTAAAGACTTGAAAAAGAAAAAAAACAAAGACTAATCTCACACACGTAAGACGAAAAAAAAAATACATCCAAGAAAAAGTTATAACCTGAAAATGTCTCTTACAACACAAGACCGTAATCACAATAACAGCACCAGAAGTATAAAACAGCAAAAAAATAAAAAAAGGCTTCGTTTGTACATACACACGTCTTTGTGCTCTTATACCAAGTTATTGCCTCGAGAAGCACAATGCAATTTGCTACTGCAACTTCTTTTGCCTTTTCCGTTCCCAAACCTCTTTTGCCGGGATCGGGTTTAAAGTGAATTTGTAATTTGACTCTGTGTGATGTGAATGGTGCAACCAATAAAAAAAAACTATACCAAGATATCTACCAACACTATAATAAACGGGTTTCGACAGCTAATACTCGTATGGTGATGACGAAGGAGCTATATATGTAGAAGCATTGATGTTAACGCTAGAACCAGTTAAACTTGCTGGCTGATGGCATTTGAGATGCAAACAAGAGGCCAAGCGCAGGGTTCTGTGTTGTCTTGTCTGCACTAAGCCTGAGGCAATAACCCGATAGAACTATTACAGCAACAATTTTAAACGCAAAGAAAACAAATTGATGAACCATAGCTTGGTATGGTGGTCTGGTTATTTTACCCTTTTAGGTTCGGTTAAATGTTACACATTATTGGTTTTCCAAGGGATTTGACACGGTTTGTTTTTAATTTTTGTTGTTTTGTAGGGTAAACTGACTTAAAAAACTGCCTGGAAAAAATAAAACATAAGTTATAATAGCCCACAAAAGTTAGATTTTTTATTTTTAAGTGTTATCGAAAAAACTTAGAAAAAGTTGGACAAAGGCTAACGCTTTCAAGCAGAAATTCTCAAAGATCTTTAAAATAATTTCTTTAAAAATTTCTCGAAAACTAGATATCACTCATACTGGAAAAATATATTAAGGTAAAAATTGTAGTTTACTAAATTTTTCAAAAAAAAAAATACTATGCTTTTTCGAATTCATATATTTAAGAAAACGCGCAAGTCGAAAATTGCATTTTCGGTGTCCTTTTGTCAAGCATATCTAATTCATTAAAGTCTTTGAGGTAAGAAACGATTACTCAGAAGGCTATTAGTGCTGTTTTCTCGGCGTCGTCGCACACTGGTCCGTTTGCTGAATTTTGATGACAAAAATCACTTCTCACTCTAGTTCCTGATGAATAGGTATTAAAGACATTTGGTAAAAGGAATGATTTGGGGAAGTTGAGTTCATTTAAGCTGCCTATTTCTTTCAATTTCAAGAGAGGGTTTCAAAAATTTTATCAGAACTTAATTTCAAAATTAGAAAAAAAGCACTGCCTACGTCAGAAACTTATGCTTGAAATTTAGTAGAATTTGTGTAAAACTAGTCGAAGATGGTATAAGAGATGTTCCCAAGAGACAAATGTTAGAACTATTCTTGTATTGAAAATTGTTTTTAGACCTAATCTGATCGAATATAAAAAAGATTTGACAATTTTGACAGTTGAAAAATGTGAATTAATAGTTTAAATAGTGTTATTATGTTTTTGGTTAGTTGTATTATTTAAATCTCACGTTATCAAGCTAAGCATTCTGATAGTTGGCAGTTGGAAAAAATATTAACATCATTAAAACTATGTATTATTTCAGATAATTTTTGGTTATTTCGAATTTTTTGAATTAGTAGTTGAAGATTTTCTTCAAACTTGGTACATAGTGGTTTTTGATGATTCCCCCATACGTTTCTTTAAATATTTTTTTTAGAGCGAAAAAGCACGTTTGTACCTGCCATACAATTATTTTGTTTAGCAATTTTGCAAAATCTTATTTTTTCTTAAAAATAGCTCAATAACTTTTCTTACAAAAAAAAAATACTTTCAGTAAATGCTACCTTTGGGTGGGAAACCATTTTTCAAAAAATGGTTGGTCTGAAAGAACAATTTTTTTGTCCTCAATTTTGTTGAAACAATGCGACTGATTCAAATCATTTTTTGTATGAAGAAGCTCTCAAAAAGTTAAACTAAATAGTATTGTTTACCAAAACTTCCAAAACAATGTTTTTTGAATGTAAAAAAAAATAAATTATCTAGATACTTCTTTTTGGAAAACCCAATAATTTTAAAACGATCCAGTCGATTTCTTTTATACCCAATTTCTAACGGGTTTTTAACGCTTTTTTTGAAAAGGTAGATATTAAACAAAAATATTTTATGTTTTGGCAAAAATAACGGAAACAAATGTTAGAAAACCGTTGCTGAAAATCTCACGACTCCTACGATTTTCACAAAGTGTTTTGAGTGTTCTCGAATTGAAATATGTTGATTCTGGGTTTCCTGGACCTGAGTGGAAGTATTTTAGGGTGTGGTTCTTGAGGTTATTCTAAGAAACAAATTGTATGGGGGGAAAGTTGTATCTCCCCTCCCTGAGGCAGAGGGGCAGTTTCTGAAACATTGACTTAAAATGGGGAGATACAACTTTCCCAATTATACAATTTTTTTCTTAGGATAACCCCAAGAACAAAACCCTAAAATACTTTCACTCAGGTATGGGACACCCTGTATATTTATAATTTTGTTTTGAAAACCCGATATTTCAAAATCAGGTTTTTAAATTTTTTGGAAAATTTTATTTTTATCTTCAAATTAACAAAAAAAGGTTTTGAAATTTGTGTATAGAGGATGTCCGGTAATATATCAATAATATTTTAGGACTCAAGAATCATTCTTGAGTTTAAACTTAAAAAGACATCGTACCCCTGAGCAGAGGGGCAATTTCTGAATAATTGACTTTAAATGCAAAAAAAAGGTTTAAAATCAACGAAAGCACATTCAATAATGTGCTTTAGCTTTTTTAAAAGCTTATACTCAATTCTTTTTTTTTTTATTATTATTAAGTCGTCTTGTGAATAGTTTTTGAGCAATTAAAATTCAAAATCAATTTTTTAAAAAAAAATTGTGATTTTTTTTTTTTTCAATTTGATAGAGAAAAACCAGAATAATTACCACTAAAGGAGTCCGAAATCGAGATATCACTCGTGAAATAGGTATAACTCCAACCTTTAAACTTGACAGTAACACACACAGGTTGCTTTTGTTCAATCAAAAAATATTTAATATAAATTGAAGTATTCTTTGCAGGAAGTTAAAAAAAAAACTTCCATTTGGGTGGACTTCCATTACACACAAACCCCCATCCCACTGTTTTTTGGATATTATTAAAAAAAAAAAAAAAGTAAATATACACAACACAATTCTACAGTAAAGCTATAGGTTTCTTTGTGTTCCCACCCGGCAGCAAATTAAAGGCCTCCTTCAGTCCTGCTAATTGTTTATTAGTTGTGACAATTGTGAATTTGTCTATGTTATCTATGTTTTTTTTCGAAAAGTTGTAAGTACTTCTAAGACTTTATATATAATTGCTTAATAATTAACCGTTAATTAGTCGTTAATTAGCTGTGACAAATTCAATTTTGTTATGCACTGTTAACGACTGTTTAAAAACTAACTATCCAAAAACCCATTTTTCAACTTGTCAAAGCTGCTTCCCTAACTGACACTAATAGAAAATGTATCACCTAAAAAAATATAGAAAGCATTTTATTATAAAATCTAATATATCACAACTAATTTACGACTAATTAACGGCTAATTATTATGCAATTATATATTAAGTTTTAGAAGTTTTTGCTACTTTTCGAGAAAAAAGACTCATTCTGCTGTTCGGTCGGATTAAATCCGCACGGATTGAAAACGGAAAACAAAAAAATACCCAAATTAAAAACGTCAAAAAATGGCGGATTGTGCATCCGTTCATTTTGCCGAACGTCTATGAATCATAAATGTTCATCAAAATGTATGGATCTACATTACGCTATTTTTTTATGTTTTCACCTCCGGTTTCTTTTTGTTGGCCATTTTCAATCCGTACGGATTCAATTGAACTAAATATCAGAACAGTCCCCAACCATAGAAAATATAGAAAGACAAATTCGACCTCAATTTCAACTCCTCATCTTTTAATTCGTGAAAGTAGCTTGCTAACTTGACACTCAAAATTATCTTTATTTTCAAATACGCTTTGTTTTGAGGGTGAATATAAAATAAATTTATTTGGTTTGGTAACAGCTCGTGGAGAACCAGCGCCTTAGAACTCTCAACCATTCCTGTTTGCGTATTGTTGGCAGGAATGGAGGGACCTACAATTTTTTGCCGAGTTCGAACGGCTAGATGAGAAGCACTTATTCATGACAAGTATACTCTTGGAGGATTTGTTAGTTCCTCGCAAAAGGCAGTACCTCGGAAAAAACATTTCTGCTTTTAGGTGGCAGTGGCTGGGAATCGAACCCAGATTTTCGGCATGACAGCCCAACGCACTATAACCATTATGCCACGAGGGTTAATATATTTTTAAGGTAATTTAACTTCCAAAATGTCGCTGAAATCCAAATGTATAGGTATACATGACCGGACAAACAAATCTTATATTACCCTATGTTTTTAAATAGATCAACTACAGCTAGGTGACAGTCTAAAATTAAGTGTCTTTGTTTGCATGATGTTGGCTTTGCTTTTTCAGTGAAGGCATGACTTGTAAATGAAAAGTTGATGCATTAGAAAGGCTTGAGACAGCATTTTGGTTAAAGTTCGATATGGACCAATTGACACCACTAAATGAACGGATATTGGCAAACTGAGTATAGCTGTAGTAGTTGAAATATCGTAAATGCTTTGAATATGAAATTTAATACTTCTTCTTCTATCACATGAAGTTCAAGACAGAATTGATTTTATTTAACAAAAAAAAAACCTAGGCCATTCTTTATTAAGATAAGATAGAATTTTGAAGGAGTTTTGTAATATTTTTTATTTAGAGATATTTTTAACTTTATAGGTACCTACTTAAATATGTACATACCTATATTTGTATATGTACCTAAATGAACACACTTTGTATTTATCGGAAATTGATATAATTATTTTCAGTTCCTCAAAATACCACCTTTCCTGAGGCTGAAACTATTTTCTCCACCTTAAAGTAGTATATGGAATAGATTAAGGGCATAATATCCTAAGGCGGTAGAGAACAAATATTATTTTCCACGATGCAAAATTATTCGAATAAAATTTTACGATTATAAAAAAATATCTTCTAAAATAGAAAAAGTCTTTATCTACCTTCTAGGTTATAAAATTTACCTAACACTTCAAAACATGTCGTAGATCAACAATTTTATACATTACCAAACCAAAAAAAAAAAGCATTCTTCCTCCTGTCATAAGTTCTTCAAATTGTCACAATGCAGTAGGTTTATGAATTACTCAGTACTCACCTAGAAAGAAACAAAAGAATTTTTTTTATTATTTTATTATTTTTATATGAAAATAAGAATAACATTTTTAAATATTAAATTTTTTTATTTTTATGAACCCACAATATTCTCAAGATCTCAAGAAACATCATAAAAAAACCATTTGAAACATGGATAAAAGGTGAATACCCATTTGAAATACGAATGATGCCACAAAGATTATGTACAAACAAAAACAAAATAAGGAAAACATTTGTATGCATTGTGGTATATATGTGTGCGAAAGTATAATTTTGATTTTATTTTAATGTTAAAACATAAAGGTCTCTGATGGAGTTTTAAGTATTAACCATCTCATCAAATTTAGAAAACCCAGGCGGCATTTTTACATAATATATTTCTTAACCACAAA
This sequence comes from Dasysyrphus tricinctus, assembly GCA_963921185.1. NCBI lineage: Eukaryota > Metazoa > Arthropoda > Insecta > Diptera > Syrphidae > Dasysyrphus > Dasysyrphus tricinctus. The sequence continues at coordinate 204,339,898 of OY992531.1, forward strand.
GCCATCAGACTCCTCTCCTCAAACCCTTTCTATTTTAACTGTGTGATGATGTTTGCGCTGCTGTGTTGTCCAGTGCCGGATTCAAATCCAATCGGGCCCAGGTAATTCTTATAAATATCTATTTTGAAGTGTATTTTTTAATAACATTTTTTATAATTTACATAAACAGTAAATGTAAATGCAATATTTAAGTAATATTTTGTAATACGTTAATTGCGCTTAAGAGTTGTTTAGTGAAACGAATCACAAAATAAGTGTTGGGGAAGCAGGGGCATATACCAAGTCAGTACCTGGGGCAGAATGAATTTTCTTCGTAATTATCTGTTGAATAAAAGTGCAGCTTTGAAATACAATTTTTCACTTTTTTCTCATTTTACGAGGCCGGGTCAATAATTCCCTGAACATTTACACTTATGACCTTGCAATCTCAAAACCATAAATCAGGCTATCATAGAGGATATTTAAAAAGAATGTCCTGAAATTTGTATTCCTATCTGTTAAATAATTTTGTTTTTGTAGCGGTTTTAATCAGAAGCGGTCGAAATTTGTTCAACAAAATCGAGAAGTACGAATTTTGCATGCTTATAAAACAATATTTTTTGCGCAAGAAAAAACATTACAGAAAGAAAAAAAAGCTCCAAAAATATTACGGAGGATCTTCTTCATCTATCGGGACAATCCACAGTTGGTTTACTAATTTCACTGCGGACGCTCCAGAACAAATGACGCCGAACGCCCTGTTCGACCGATTAAGGTCACCACACCGGAAATTGTCTAAAAAATCCACGGTCTAATATTAGACCATCGGCGAGTGAAGGTAAGGGAACCCGAGGAGACTACGGGTTTGTCCCACAGCTCCATAATTACAATTTTGCACAAATATTTGGATATGAAAAAGCTTTCTGCAAGATGGCTGCCGCGTTTTTTTTTCCGAAAAGAGCGTTCCTTCTATCAATTTTCAGGGACTTACTGACCCGCCCTCGTAATTTTGTTAATATTTTTCTAAAATGATATTTTGTTAATTTAACAGTTGGTTATTTTGTTTAATTTTGATTTTTTTTATAAAATATTTGAAAGATGTGAAGTGTTGCTTGTTTGGCTTTTTTCATATTGGATTTTTAATATTTTTTATATATAAAACTTTGAACTATATAAAACTACTAAAAAACTACTTGAAGATGCATAAAGCCCCTTTAAGTTGATTATTTCAGTTTAAATTTCAGTTGAGCTATCGGTAAAGATTTCAGTGAAACTGATGTCTATGTAAATGCAAAAATTTAAGTATGCAACTGGAACTGATGGAATTCCCATAAGTTTTCAGTTCAGTTTAACTGAAACTGAAACGAAATGATCGTCTTAACTACTAACAAACTAACAGCCACGACAAGCATTAGTTTTGCGTTTTTGTGTGCGTTCTTTTTAGCGTTTGTGAGTGCCACCCTGCCTGTCTTAAAACTTATCACCTGGCTCTCCTGCCTTACCATATCCTTTCGGTCCCGATCGGACGCAATCCTACTGAGCTGAAGGCGCTCTATCTTGAGCGAGGACGTCTCACCTTTTTATCCTGGATTATTCATTCAGAGTTTAGACTATCCAAATGTAGAAATGCATTGGGCGGATTAAACCCACTTAGACACACTCTCGTCATAATATTCGTTAGAGTAATAAACCTCAAAAATTAAGCTATTTATCGAAGACGTCACTTTTGCAATGTAACCCCGAATCAGTGTAATTATCTACTCTGATAACGATTCGTTGGCCAGCCCAAAAGCTTTTCTCCCAACTTACAATTATATATAATATAATAGTCCATAAAGCTAAAAAGGCGCACTTTTTAAGCTCCTATTGGACCTTAATGGAGTAAATTCAGTTGCCCCGAAAAACACTTATTGGACTCAAATTAGAGGTCTTATAGAAGGTGGACAAATTAAAAAAAAAATATTTCACAATTGATTTATATTTATTTATTTATATTTATATTTATATTTTATATTATTTATTTGCTGAATATTTGAAAGTTTTTATCTGAAATGCAATCTTAGGATTTATTAGAAATTATTTAAGTTATAAAAATTGCATGGCATCTGTGGAGATCGAACCATGGTCTTCCCGCACTGAAAGTCCACCACGCTAACCACTCGGCCATGGAAGAATATATTTACGATGAAAAAAACTTACGCACTTTCTCCACACTGCTGGTTTGTAGCTATACTTTTTAGTATACCAGAAGTGGTTTGTGTTTTCACTATTATAGCAGAAATGGTTTGTGGCAGCACTTAACCATACCAATACAAGCAATATAGAAACGAAGTAACAGAAACTAACATAGAGATTGTGTAATAATTTTACAGGATGACTATAGAAGCAAAAGCTCCATCGACATTTCATAAGAGCATTATAGAGAGATTAAAGAAACATTGGTATATTGCTTCTATCAAGCTGATATAATTTGCACCAAAAAATATTTTAAGAATTAGTAATGCTCCAATAAGGTATTTACTTCCCATCAGAGGGCTAATAGGAGCGCTATAGAAACAAATAACACTTTAATGTCTGAAATGCAAAGCAATTTTGTTAGTTGCGCTATCCTTTCGGTCCCAATTTAATGCAATCCTACTGAACCGAAGGCGCTCCATCTTGACCGAGAACGTCTAGCCTCTTTATCTTGGATTATTCATTAAGAGCTTAGACTATCGTAATGCAGCAGACATGCATCTGCTGAAGTAAAGCCGCTTAGACGCACACTCTCGTCGTAATGTTTGCCGTTAGGGTAGTAAGCTCCAAAAATTAAGTTCTTTGTCGGAGACGATCATTTTAGAAAAAAAAATATCCCCAAAAGCTCCTCTAGCCCTGGTCAGAGCTGAATTTATTTCTAATTTTTTCTGGCTGTCGTGACATTAAAATTCACAAAAGTGCCTGCCTGTCTAGATATTTCTAATTTTTAGTCACACCATTTTATTCCGCAAGCGTGACCACAAACATTTTAGTGAATTTGATTAATTTTTACTTCGCTAGAAAAAATTTAAACAGATTTTCATTTTAAGTCAAGGAACGACCTTGCGATTTTCTATCACACCGACTAATTATAATGATTGCAGTTTAGTAGGATTTTTTGGCGTCTTGTGGGTTTATTTGACATTTAAACTCTGTGTTCTATTTTTTGCGGCTCAATAATCTTGCGACAGAAAATTGCAAGGGCGTTCCTACTTCCTAACCTTATTCGTCGCAATTTCTCGGTTGCGTTTATTCTCATTTCAACTCATGTATTCTATTTCTTGCGAATGAATAGTCGCGCGACCGAAATCGCAAGTGTGGTTCTAGGCTAAAAGCCATCAAAAGCTATTTTGAAGTTCTATTTAACAGACAAGCATCCTTATTAGGATAGTTCTTTTACTAAAAAGCCAGTTAAGCGACACGGCTCCAGAAACGACAATAATAAGAGTGTTTGAATGAAACTAATAATTAAGCGTTCTCCTCCACTGTTCACTATTTTAACTAAATCCATCTTTGTCTTCTGCGCTTATACCTAGATAACACAAAATAGCCAGAAGTGAATTTTTGTCTAAAAAAGAATTAAACCAATTTTTGAAGAAATATACAAAAGTACAACAAATTCGACAAGAAAAGAAACGAAAACGTCGTCATCGTAAAAAATTATATTTTTCTTATGTAGGTATAGCTAGGTATGCTCTCTTTTGGTTAGTTTATGTTTTTCGTAGTTTTTGTCTTACTTTTAAAATTACTTCAACAACATATGCACTTACTTAATTTTTCTTTTTCTCTTTTTGTCCATAACCTAGCAAATAATCTTAGCTAAAAAGGAAACTCGTTTTAACTGGTTTCAAGTTACTATTTTCCCGGTTTATATGTGTAAAGCTGTTTTTTTTCACATCAGCCAGCCAACAGCAGATACATATTTACGTTTATGTTGTGTAGCTTTTTATACCTATTTCTGTGGGTTGGGTATTGTATATTGTTGTTTTACAAAACCTTCAAGGCTTAGAAAGTTAGCTACATAGCATAGGGTATATTGGTGTATTTTGTGTGTTTGGAACACAACACATGCGGAAATATGAAGATATCAATATCGATTGTTTGAGGTGAAATAAATAAACAGTCGAATGGAGTTCTGTTTTGAATTAACTCGTAGTAATATTGGAAGATTATAATAGGAATTTTAATGAGGAGTTTGCAAGTTCTACAGGAACAGGAGACATTTTGTACATGGCACCTTTATTTTCTTGGTGAATACAATAATTCAGTTTATATATCAGTGAGCAGACGAATTCAAAATTTTTTTTACTTAGTAATTGACAGCAAAACTGGGGAAATTCTCTGAGCCCTCAGAAATATAAACTGGACAAATATTCAAAATAGGACAATTTTTAATCTTTGTCAAAGCACTTCTTGAGCGATTTTCAGAACAGTTCCTGTTTAAGATAAATAAACATGACAATTGGCACATTCTATAAATTTCTTTATGGAAAATAATTATAGGCACTGTTCGTATATGTTAATGTTTTGTAGACTCAAAAACTACGAAAGAGATTTAGTTGAAACTTTCACAGTTTTCTTACCAGCAGGGAAAACGTGTAGACATTCAATTTAGAAAAATCCACCTACTGCCACGCCCACTTGTCTTTAATTTAATTTTTTTATTATTTTATGACTGTATGAAATTTTTGTATTTAGCTCCAAAAAACCTTAAGTGGGATATATTGTATCTAGTTCACACTAACACGAACACCTACATCTCTTAAAGATACTTCAATGTTTTCTTTTCGCTAAGGCTGCCACTTTACCAAACTAAATGATACTTTTGTAAGAATGAATTGTGTAAGTCTCGTGTAAATCGAAAAATTACAGTATGGTCCCGTCATTAAGCTTTGATTAGACGGTCAACGCTTTGACTTTCTGACGTAAAAATGACGTAAGACTCTGTCCCAAAATTGTCTTGTCGTGTGATGATCAACGCAGAATACTGCCCATACATTGACGGCTGCGTTGACACTCACATTGACAAGAATTTAAGGGTCGATGCGATGATTATTTTTGTTGGCCGTATAATCACCATGTCAACGCAGTTAGGACACTATGACGGGCTACTCACCAACGCGTGGACTGTATCATTTCGTTGAAACAGCAGAATTTTCTGCCATGTCAACTTACCCTGCGTTGACCTTCATCTCAATCTCGAAAATTTTGCATTTTTTGAGGATTTTAATTACATAGACAGTTGATGGTTGGACAGATGGCGAGGACGAACTATATTTTGACGGCAGAAGTATATTTCCATCCAAATGACACCCAATTTTTACGGAGTAAGTTAATTTCAAAAATTTCTGATTTTTGAGGTTTTTAATCCATTGACATCATAGCCATCCTTCAATGGAAATTGACAGTTGATGGCTTGACAGATGGGGGATGAACTATATTTTGACGGAAAAAATGTATTTAGATCTAAATGTCACCGAATAACCCTAAAATAATCTTTGTCCTGAGCAGTTAGAAAACTTCTGATTTTTTAGAGATTTTTTCCATCCATTGTCAGTCAATGTCGTGTGATCTTCAGTAAAAAATAGTTCAATTTTGGCTCTCGTCAACTCCGCGTCAACGTTCATATGTTTGGATGTGGTCAAGTAGTGTAACCGTCAACATTTCACGTGTCAATGCGTTGACACCAGAGGCTACCAATTACTTTGACACATCAATGCTGCCCCATTGACCGAGTGCCGTCATTCGTGATCGTCAGAGTATTATGGGTTAACACAGTTTACGTTGGCATTATATTGACGATGTTTCTGATGACATCAAGGGGTCAATGCGTTGACCATTTACGTTGACCGTCTAATCTTAGCTTTAGTGTCGGATCGGTCTCGAATAACTTTTATTCCGATTCGGTCACGTCAAACCACGTTTTTTTTTTATTTCAAAAGATTAATAAGAAAATGCACGACTTAGTTGCACGCAATTTCTTTGAAGTCGAACCAACTCTGAAAATTTCATTAAAATCTTTTAAAGCTTTTCTGAAACACCAAAGAAGAAAAAAAACTCTTAAAATGTCATCAAAATCGTTGGAGCTGTGTGGAGTCAGGCCCCCAAACTCAAATTTCTGGATAGTTTTGACCACGTTTGTACAACTAATAATTGATTGTCTATCATCGGGGAAAAAATATTTAACTTTTCATTTCTTATAGAAAACCTCAAAAATAAAAAAGTCGTCTCGCAACTCCAAATGAAATCTTAGGAAAGTGGGGCTGATTGGGTAAGTTTGTCCATATCAAAATCCATAGATTTGAAAAAAATACTCAACCTGCTTTTTTTTTATGGCAAGCCTCTTGTGCCCTGAATTGATATCTAAGGCGGTTGAGGCTAATTGAGTTCTTTTGTCCCACACCTCCACTTGTTAATCCTAAAAATAAATAGTTTTTCCACTCTTAGGAAAAACATATTCAGCTTTTTTTTTATAGCAAACCTAAAAAAGCAAAAAAGTGCTCCAGCATCTCCAAATAAAATCTGAGGTGGTTGATGCCTATTCGAATCGTACGTCCACCAGCTCCAAAAAATATCATTTATCCAGCAATAGGAAAAAACTATTCATCTTTCTTTTTTTATAGCAAATCTCAATAACCAAAAACAAATCCTCCAGCATATCCAAATCAAATTTTAAAGGGGCGGAGCCAATTTTGTTTGTTTATTCACTTGCACTTCATTTAGTATCCATGAAAAAAATGCTTTTATCCATCCTCAGAAAAATTAATAAGCTTCTCTTTTTTTATGGCAAACCTTAAAAGCCAAAAAAGTCCTATAGCATCTCCAAATAAATTCTATGGGATTGGGGACAGTTGAATATATTTGTCAACCAGTTTCACTTCTTCAATCCACAACAAAACAATCGTTTGCCCCACCAAAAATATTCAACTTTCCTTTTTACATGTAAAAACAAAGAAGGGCTCCAACACCTCCAATTTAAATCTTGAAAGGGTGAAGCCCATTGTGTTCGTTTGTCTACTTGCTCCACATGGAAATCCATGAAAAAATTCTTTTCTCCATCTTCAGGAAAAAATATTCAGCTTTTCTCTTATTTATAGCAAACCTCAAAAATCTGAAAAGTCCTCCAGCATCCCTAAATAAAATTTAAGACCGTTGAAGCCAATTGGGATCGTTTGTCCATCGGCTCCACATGAAAATCCATACATAAAATTTGTTTATCCACCCTCAGGAAATAAAATATTGATGTTTTATTTTTTTTTTATAGCAAACCTCAAAAAAACAAAAAAGTCCTCTAGCATCCCCAAATGAAATCTTAAGAGGGTGAGACTAATTGAGTACGTTTGTCCATTTGATCTTATTAATTCATGACAAAATATAGTTTTTCTTGGGAAAAAAATAAACTTTTTTTGCAGGTAAGAAACAAATTTGCTCCCAAATCAAATCTTACCAGCTGCGGGTCGGAGCCCATTGTTTTCGTTTGTCCACCAGCTCCACATAATTGCTTAAATTAAATTTGCTTGATCACCCTTAGGAAACAAAAGTTTTAACTTTTCTTTTTTCTTTATAGCAAATCTCAAAAACCGAAAAAAGTCCTCCAGAATGCCCAAATGAAATCTTAGACCATTGAGGCTGATTGGGTTCGTTTGTCCATGAAAATCCACAGATGCAATTTTTTGTCCTCAATCAGGAAAAAAATAGTGAACTTTTATTTTTTATAGCAAAACTCAAAAAACAAAAAAGTCCCCTAGTATCCGCAAATGAAATCAAAAGAGGGTGGGGCTGATTGGGTCCATTTGTCCATTAGCTCTACTCAGGACCAAAAAATCGTTTTTCCACCCATGGGAAAAAATATGGGTATACATTTACAGGTAAAAAAAAAAAAAATGAGCTCCAATAACGCCAAAACAATTCTAAGCGGGGTGGGTCCAATTATGTTCGTTTGTCATCCACATAAAAATGCATAAATTAAATTAGCTTGACCACCTTCAGGGAGAAAAAAAGTATTCATTTTTTCTTTTTTTTATAGCAAATCTCAAAAACCGAAAAAGTCCTCCAGGATCCCCAAATGAAATCTTAGGCGGTTGAGACTAGTTGGGTTCACTTGTCTGCTATCCTTATCTGTCAATCCATACAAAAAATCATTTGTCTACTTTAAGGAACAAAAATATTGAACTTTTCTTTTTTTTATAGCAAACCTCAAAAACCAAAAAAGTATTCTAACATCCGGAAATGAGATCTTAAGCATTTCAGGCCAATTGGGTACAGTTCCCTTTCATCTCCGCTTGTCAATCCATAAAAATTTTTTTTGTCCACACTTAAGAGCAAAAACATTTTATTTTTCCTTTTTTTATAGCAAACCTCAAAAACCAAACAAACATACATCTGCGAATAAAATCTGTGGCGGGTGAGGTAAATTGGGTTCGTATGTTCACCAGCTCTACAAAAAAATCGTTTCTCCATCCTAAGGAAACAAATATGAAACTTTTCTTTTTTTATAGCAAACCTCGAAAAACAAAAGAGGCCTATAGGGTTAATTTTTCTTACACTAGTATATGTTTTTCCAACAACAAAGTTATAAACCGACATAATATCATAGGGCAATGCACAATCTTTTTGAACAAAAAACAAGGTTCGAAATAAAATTTCCGTTAAGTTTGTTCAATACACTTAACTTTGTTATCTCAATCCCAATCCCAACACACAAGACTCCCTTAGGTACAAAATGTATTACATGCATGCAGAATGTGTTCTCATGTAATGCCAATGAACACCGAAGCAACGACAGCCGAGCCGGACCAATGAAGCCTTTTTACTATCGAAACCTTATTACCAATATCCTTAGTGTTGAGTACCTCTAGAAAATTGCATCTACAATAAACAATATATTGTTGATATAATAAATTAAATGGAACAACAGACATTTTAAGAAAATATAAAAAAAACTCTTCAATTGAATTTTACCACGCATCGAAATTTTTATGATTTTTTTTTTTTAAATAAAGTAATGAGTTTTCTACCGAAAATCATTTTAAGGACCTTTTGTTTGATAGCCATTTTTCTTTTCAATTTGCAGGACATATGTACTTATATGCCGCCGCCACCATGCCGCCCATATTGAAACTCCTTCTCGGTATTTTTTATTTTGATCGTTTAAAAAATACCTAAAGGAAAATTCAATAAATTATGTGTGTGATGGCTGATGGAATGAAAAATTGTTAAAGCTCCTCCGAGAGGATTCAATTTTGGCCCTATGTATATAGGTATATGATGGTAGGGTTTTATTGAACAAAGAAGCCTTGAGAATATAATGGTCGAGAAGAAGGCTTTTTATTTTTCTCCTTTTTGTTGTTGTTGTTGGTTCAGTTCAAGGATAACGAAACGCATGTGGTGACATTCCGATATAATTGAGTTGCAATAAATTAGGACATGGGCAACATAATATTCATGATGGAAGGGTATACCTACCTCTTGGTACACCTACTTCAAGTGTTTTTATCCTTCTTTTTCGTTAACAGCGTTTTGGGGAAAAAAACACAAAAAAATGAAATAAAATAAAGTAGGATAAGAAAAAAAAAATGATGATGGTAAAGTAAGAATCACTTAGTGTCAGAAACGGTCTGCTGAAAGGATATGGATATTAACGGGCCGAGAAAGGACATGAGCCGAAACCATTCAACCAACCAAACCAACCAACACAACCAGCCAGAGCCAGCCAACCAGCCAGCTTACCATCAGCCAACTAAGAGACCATCATAATAAATATTCTGGTCCAAGGAGACGAGAAAGAAATAATATTTTCGCCGCTATAAAAAGCAGAGTGTGTGTTGCCAAATGAGGATATAAATCAAATTTTTGCTGAAAGATGGTTGCAGCAGCAATAGCAACAGAAAACATCCCCGGAGGCGCGAGGGTGAACGCAATTGAAATGGGTTAGAAGAAAAGGATCGTTAGATTGATGGTTATATGTTTTGACACTTAGTCTTATTTATTGCAGGATAATTCATTCTTTGACCATATTGTTTTTGAAATAATTGCTAAAAGTCTTTTCATTTTTCTTGGCAACATTTCTAGGTACGTGTAGAGGCTACTTGAAACCATAAAAAAATTTAGATCTAATAAAGGACTTTAGCTTTTTTGGGCATTTTTATGAATTCTTTTGATTTCAAGTTAAGGACGTATCTATAAATACAAAAATATAGTCTCAGATTGATGACTTGTATTAATCTTTCACCTTTTCTATATACCTTCACTCGATGAAACAACACAAAAAGCTTAAAGAACTTAATGTGTATTCCTACCTGCAACATAATTCTTTCACACAGATCATTAACACTAAATGAATTTTGGTTCAACCATTTTTATTTTCATTTTTTTATCTTTTTAATTATTTAACAACAAAACAGATTACTACCAACATAACTGGTTCTTTTGTGCTATTTACAAGGTTATAATTTCATTTACTGCACAACTTAGCTTGAACTTTTTTATTTCAAGCTTTTTTAATGGTTTTTTGTTATATGAGCCATCATCCAGAGGAGAGAACATAAGTAGCTATCTGTTTTTTTTTATGGACGTACAATTCTATACACACACACGTGAGGTAACATAAACCCAACGTGAAACATTAAAATGTCAACGACGGCGGCGGCGAAAGAACTCTTGAACTTTCATTTAATCTATGCTTATTCATACAGGGTGTTCCATTAATAAACATATGAATACATAGGTGTTTTTTTGTATTGCTAGGTCTGGATATAAATGAAGCGAGATGTTACAATAAAACCTCATATACATCACGTAGTTATTCTAAATTCTAATAAACAATGCCATACCCCATGTAATTTTGAACTTCACCCTTTTTGAGTTCACATTAACTCTCGGCAAAACAAAAAATCACTGTCCATACGACGATTTTATTTGTACTTTTCTTAAGTGATCTCTTCCAGGATCTTTTTGATAAGGTACCTTTTGATAAATCCTACAAGAATTCAACGTAGATTATGTGAGCCAGTTGTGTCACGTGCTATTGGAAAAAACGCGATCCAATGCTCTAGGAAAAAGTTTCTGCAAGGAAATAGTGCGCATGGCAGGCGTTAAACCCTGAAAGCACTATTTTCTACATATTTGTCCAACTTCTAGGGTATGTCGATGATATCGAAATTATCGGCTGCTCGAACATAAAGTCTTTCGCGACAATTAAAGAACAGGTGAAATTTGTTGGTCATCATGTAAACGAGTACAAGAGCAAATACATGCTTCAACAAACAATCAAGGATCTGGCAATCGGCAAGGACAACTTCGAAGTAGTTTAGGAGTTCATCTTACTCGGAGTAAACAAAAATTCCACGGACGAGATTTTTATTTTTTTACAAAATAAATAGTTTCATCTTGCAGCTTGTTACAACAAAAGGATTCAAAAATTTTGGTTGGCTTAACCCTTTAGTCATAGCCATATTATTAATTTCATTCCCACGGATCTTTTTTTTTGATACACCTTGAATAATGAACTCCTATTATGAGCCTCAGTAAGGATTTTATGATCAAATTCTAGTCCAGGAAGGATTGAGAGGATGATGTCGTCGTGATACCTTTCGACATATATTGTTTTACTGATGGCTCAAGGATCGAGAGTGCTCTAGGTTCATAGGAATCCTTTTTAAGTCTATAAGACCCGTTTGCTGTTATGAAACTTTACCTAGTTTTTATGTTCTACTTAAACGCTTAAGTTCTAATTTTTCCTTTGCGTAATCTGTTACATAAGCGCTTATGCTCTACTTAAATATTCAAGTTTCGTAACAGCAAATGGGCCTAAATGTCTCTAGGTCTTTTCGACTACCTAGTCTATATATTTTTAAAACTGAACTACTAAGCCCAATCAAATAAGTAAGAAACAGAAATGTGATATTACCACTCAGCACTGAGTTCGCCAAAATCAACTGTCCATTTTGAAAGTCGTCAAACCTAACACCAATTACAAACACGACATTGAGAATTGAGAATTTTTTCAAAGCCAAGGAATAAGGTTGCAGTCGGATATCCCGATGATTAGACCGTTTTTTAACACTGCACCACCTGCAGCACCTCCCTTGCTGAAACTTATTTCATACAAATATAACACCGAATGTGGACCTGCACTTTTGGACACGAAAAGACAAGATTGTTTCTTAGCATACTTTTGGGCGCTGAACTCAAATCTTCTATTCGTTCAGTTCGTGTTTTACAAATATAATAAATATAAATTGGGTGGCGCAACAGCTCGTGGAGAACCAGGGCCTGGAGACTTACAACTCACAACCATTCCTGTGTGCGTGTTATTGGCAGGAATGGAGGGGACCTACAGTTTTTGCCGAGTCCGAACGGCTAAATGAGAAGCACTTTTTCATGACAAGTATACTCTTGGAGGATTTGTCAGTTCCTCGCAAGAGGCAGTACCTCGGATAAAACATTTCTGCTTTTAGGTGGCACGGCTGAGAATTGAACCCACGCCTTCGGCATGACAGTCCTACGCACTAACCATCACACCACGAGGCACAGTGGGATGAGAAGTGATTCTAGCGCGCCAAAAGTGGTATCAAAAATGGTCTCCAAAATGCGTAATTTTTTCAGGGAATGTTGTCAATACCTGGGCGTGAAAAAATCGAGAGCCAGTTTTTGTAAAACTTCATGCACTTTGTTTTTATTCCTCGTTTCTTAGAAGGTTATGAATAATCTTAATTATGAAGTCAAATTACTGCTTTTATAAAATTTCGATATTGATCCTATTTAAGGATGGATATCTGCTAGATTTTTTTTTTCTTATTTACCAATAGTGTCATTATTATAAACAATCAATTTCAATAAAATTAATTCACTGGTTGTTTGTTATTTAAATCAATTTATTTAAACAATTTTTATATCATTGTTTTTTGTTTGTATAGTCTTCCAAAAATCCGGAACGTCTTACCTATACTTTCATTAGCTAGTCCAATATGTATACTTACATTGCTATTAAAATCGCTACCAACTACCACCAACTAACAATTTTATTTAATTTTTAATGAGAGATAACGTTAGCCACGAAAGTCAAACTGCTCTCACTGGTGACTCAAGGTCGGTAATGTATTCCGTTATAATAAGTTGTCGCGAGTGTTTTCTGCGTTTTTTGGGTTGTTTTATTTGATAAACACTCAAATTTGCTTAAAAATAATACATATTAATTAAATAATTAAATTTTATCCACCGGATTATCGATTATTAAAAAAAAACTATAAATCCTATTAAAGTGTGAACAAATACTAGCAGAAAAGTTCCATGTAGGTTACAAATAATAAACAGATAAGTGTTGCCATTTTAAAGGTTGAAATTGAGGAAATAATAAAGAGCTGTCATATTATGTGCGGCATAGTTAGGAGGATATCCATAGAAATGGCTTCAATTTTGAAAAAGTCAATATTATTTGAAAAATTAAGGGAAAAATATCGTTATCAAAAGTTGCTGTTAGGTTTTCCTTTTAATTTTAAGTTTGAAAACTATTTTTTTCAAAAAGCATTTACAAAACCAACTACATATGTATATAGTCAAACAGAGAATCGATTTTCGACTTTAAAAACAGCAATAGCATGACATTCAAACTGTTGCTGTTGTTCTTTATTTTGTCTATTGCAAGTAATCTTTTTTAGAAAATTGCCCCTCTCACCCAAAAGGAAACAGACCCCCACCTCATACAATTTTTTTAGAACCGCCTAAGAATCATTTCTCAAATAATCCTGCATTAAGGGACACTCTTTTTTCGAACACTGATAGAATTTTCTTTTTGGCACTTTCTTGTCCCTAATTTTTGACACCACCCTGGAAAAATATTAAAAACGTCTGCAATAACCTCAAAACTATAAAAGCTTATCAAAATTAGGTCTTTATTCCATATAATTACCCCAAGAATACTTTTGGCGCGCTAGAATCGCTTCTCATCCCACTGTGCGAGGTACTGTGGTGTTTTACAAATAACCTTTTTGAAAATGACCAAAAAACGATGTTTTGTTGAGATTTGGCAGACAAACGAGGTACTAGTACTAGTAGACAAAGTACTAGTTTTTTTTCCCATTAAATTACCGTTTTTTGTTAATTAAAAAAGCTAGTTTTTATAATTATGTGGGGTCAGACGAAGATTAAAAATTAACTAAGCTTTTTTTTAGCGATCAATTTTGAAGAAAAAAGTTATTACTTTAAGAAAAGACTGCAAATTCTTGTTGATAGTTAATAATTTTGCGTTGTTTTTTAGCCTTGAAAAATAACAGACAAAGTTTTTTTTGTCATTTTCTAACTGGTACATCTCGAATACCCGAGCTGATGGCGGAAAACGGACTTGAGTTCAGCAACAAAAATTAGATTGGCTTTAACTTTTTCATGTCGATCTCATTGACAATGACGATTTGCCATATCAAATACTAAGAAGACGAAGAATTGAATTAAGACTTTGTCAGCCAGAGCCGGAGCATTAAAAAGGGGGAGATTACGATAGCTTAAGTTCCAAGAAATGATAACTTTTTTTTGCAGAACAGTTCAAAACAGTTTTACTATAGCAGGGGTTCTATCTCTTCCTTTTTGGGCGTGAGTGGCAATTTCATAAAAAAAATTTAGGCACTAGAAATAGAAAATAAATATGAAAAAATAACGGTAATAGGTACTTACAACTCAGTATAATACTTTTTTGAAGACAATACTCTGTTCTACTTACTAGTTGCTTAATCGAGAGAAATCTAATGCATAGTTTCTGAAAAAAACGGGATTTAATCTCAAAGTTTGGGAAAAAAACATACAAAAATTTTAAATTGTGATTTTTCAAAACTGTAAAATTATATATTATTTTGTTTGGCTCCAAAAAAAGGAACAATATGTAATTGTAAGTATTACCGTTATTTTTTAAATATTTTTTCCATTTCTAGTACTTTTTTTATTAAATTGCCCCTCCTGTCCAAACAGGGGGAGATAGACCCTCCCTACCATAGTAAAAAATGGGTGTATTGAACTGTTTTTTGATGCCTTAGTTATCGTACTTGCGAAAAACTTTGTACTTATGTTAATCCGATCAACTGAAGAATTAACAATTCAAAAATATTTTTTTAAATATGATATTTTCTTCAATGGCTTTTTACATTTGTATGGAAGGTACCGTTATTTTTACAAGAATTAAAGAATGTATTTTTTTTTAATATTCTAAGAAGTGTTAAGAGCCGTTTGTATTAAGTTTCTAAAATAATTCAATTTTATTTACTTTAATTTACTGTTATTGCTAAATCTGTAAGATACAATGGGCCATATTCATAGTTGTTTTTTAAGGTGTTGCTAGACAAAACTGGAGTTTACCTGCTGATGTTTCCATATGATATAGAGATTTGCCTTGCAACAGCTTAAACAATATCTATGAATACGCCCCAATATCTTATAAGATAGTTAAACCTAAGGTAATTTTACGTAGTGGAGCAAACAATAAGTTAAATCAGTATCAACATTGAAGCTTATATAATTTAATAATAAATCAGAAAAAATATTTAATAACATTTAACATAAAATAGAGAACAGCAGAGTACTCAAAATTTAACAGGTATTTCTTCTTATTTATTTGGAAGAAATAAGGGAGGCGTACAAACATAAAAGAAAAAACGGCCGTTCAGAAATACAAATTTTTAGGTAATCCTTGAAAAATTTTGTTTTTTAAAACTTTTTGGGATCTTTTGTAATAACTAAATATGGAATCAAAATTATCACATTATTGAAAAAAAAAAAAAGTACCGGTTTTCCATCCAAAAGTTATTTTGGTTTTTTTTTTAAGAAAAAGTTTTGCGACCTAATTTCTTCATCTTCCCTATCATCATTATGACAAGTCTGATCAAAATGCACATAAGACATAGTCTACTTTAAGTATAGACAAGACGGACAAATCTATGTATTTTTGGAAAGAATTGGAAATTCAAATTAGATATTTAAATTTCTATATGAATAAGGTGTCAGTTTAATTTTATCGGCTCCTATTACCCTTAACATTGCATTTTTTATTTAGCTTTGAAGGAAAATCTTTTTGTTACAAAAACTTTCAACATTTCTTTTCAATAGCCAAATACTAAATTTGTTCGCGTAAGGTACTTTTTGGGCTAAATTTGGCGTTTTGTCAAATTTTGAAGGGGATATTCATTACTCTCTCGTGATCGCACACGAATACGAATTTGGCTGTTTTGTGTAACTACAAAACTATCAGACTTAGGTATTATCAGTCAAATTTTGAAATTTGTCTATACTTCGAAACGGCTATTGCCATTTAACTTGTCGCACGTTGATAATCACTTCATGCCATTCTGTCATTCTGATCAAAAAATGGCCCCTTGTCTCTCATTAATATCTTTTTTAACTATTTCCCCATTCATATATGTAGGGACTTTGTAGTGGTACAAATAATATTGCATTTTAAATATTTTACAAAAATATTACCTAATATATTGTATCTAAAAGAATAATCAAATTATAAATCCATTTTTATAGCTTATAAAAATGTTTACACTTTTTCAATTTTTTTCGAAATAGATTTTCCTATTTTGATCTTTTTTTATTTCTAAACTATTAAGAACACTCATGTCGTTAGCTCAAGATGAACCTTTTCTTTTATTTTTCTGATTTGATAAGTTTGTAAGTCCAATGAAATAAATACTAAGGCGCCATGTACTCTATAGGCCTAGGTCCCAAAAAAGTTAAATCCGGACCTGCCTATAATATTTCGCAAGAAAAAACTGTACAACATCACATCTTTCCTTTATTTAACCAGCTTAATTTTTTTTTTTATTAATGCTTTTAAGAAAACCCTACAAAAACTCATATCAACAAAAATCTAATAAAAGACAAGACAAAAAACATCCAAATGCTCACACAAATTCGATTTATCCTCACGCACAATTTAGAATAATATTGTACTTCAATGCCTTGCCTTTTTTACCTTAAAAATGACAAATCAAATTCGAAGTAAGCCACCATCACCACAATCACATTAACTTAAGACAGAAAAAAAAATCATCGTCAAGCCGTCTCGTCTGTTGATCCATTAGCTTTTAAATTCAAATGACTTGGCAAAACTTTTGTTTACTTTTTTTGTCGAATATTTAAAAATAAAAAACTCGATTTATGTCCCTTACTTTAACATACTTCATAATAGATACATACATACATAAATACGCTCGCAGCTTATAAACTAAATTACATTTACATAAAGTACTTTCATCAATGCTAATTCAAACGCACATAAATCGACAATCAGTCTTGTGATTATGCAGAAACGTATGTTTTTTGTGCCCGTTGGAACCAGTAACCCTAAATCGAATAATAATGACGTTAATGACAAATGATTTATGCAAACCAAATCGAATTTTGAGATCGAATAAATTTTCAACATAAATACACACACACACACGCATTTGTATATCTATATTAGGTACTTATACACGTCTTAAACACACATTCATGTCATCAAAAAATGAAAAAATAAGCCATTTTGTCTGCCTTAAGAAAAGGAAGAAAAGTATTTTGCTGAAATTTAAATTTTATAAAAGAAGTTGAATAACAAACAAAAATATCGATGAATTTTTCAAACGAAAAACTTTTTAACTTTTCTCACGACATCGACACACGAAACAAAACAAAAAAACAGACATTTATTCACATTACGTTCGAAACCTGAAAGAGGTCCTTCGGAGGAACAAAAACAAAACTTTAAAAAAACTAAAACTTTATAGGTATCCGTCGTCGTCGGTACAAAGAAAAAACCAAAAATGTTCTCGAAACTCGATGTTTTCAACGAAAACTGCTAGTTTTAAGTAATTTTTTGATAAGACTCTTATGTGTCTGACATTTAAGTTGTCGGTTCTAGTACCTTCTCCTATATGTACATATAGAATACCAACTTCTTCACTGTGTTCACTTCAGGCAGGATTCATTTCTTGTCATGTTTTTCTCTCCTTGAAATCAAAATGAAAATTCCAAAAAAAAAACTAATAGCTTCGTCGCAAGATGAGAGGTATTTCCGCTGTTGTAGTTTTCATCAACTGTGATATTGAGAATGTCGTTTAATTAGAGGACGGAAGGAAAGGAAGTAAAGGTATGTGCACATGAATTTGCATCTTAATTCCAACCTAATACACATGTGGTTTTTCTCTATCTCTCTGTCTTCCGTTGACGTTTTATTTCGAATGGAAAATGCAAGATTCTTTTTTTTGTGCGATGCGCTTAGAAATAGTAAGGATAATTATTTTCTTCGACAAAGTTTAGTAGTTCATAGTAGTAGGTAGTTCGTATAAAGAGTGGGTGACTTGTTGGTGCAGTAGGTTAACTTGTGTGTATTTTTGTCATCCTTGTAGGTAGGTACCTAAAGTAGATAAGGAAGGTACCTACATACATTATGTTGGTCTCTTTTAAGGTTTTTTAATTAATTTACTCTGTCATCAGAAAAAAAGCGCATAAGATAATGACATGCTACTGGAAGCTTATTAAAGCCAAGAAAATATGATATTGTAAATTCCAAGAACTTTAGAAGAAGAATTAACAGGAAATACAAATTCTGTGGTAAGAAGAAGGTATGTAGAAACGATGGATGGAATCCGGCAACCCATTTAGAATAATTATATTCCAGTAACAGTGACATATGGATATGGTAACGACCACATACTTAGATATTAAATGCACCCCCATCTAAATAGAAAAATGTATTCATTACAGCATATTATGTAAGGAATACAAGAAATTTTAATGAAACAAAAAAGTATGAATTGGGTACATGTCTAACTTGAACAAGCTGCTTTGGCTACAGTACGGTGTTAAAATCTTAAAAAGAAACCTCATTAATTTCCTGAACTAGTATATGTACTGTGAATTCGCTCAAGAGTTGCGTGCTTTATTAGTGTCTGGAAGGTTCCAAGTTCCAGTCCAAATAAGTTAAAGTTATTTTTGTCGCTTAACTAAATGTGTAAATGTTGGTATTTTCAAAACAAAATTGAAACCAGCTTCGAGAAAAGCCAACAAGTTAGTTATTGATTATAACGGTTGTCGTTTTATAAAATGACAAGACTCTAGAAGTGAAATCTTGTGTTGTCTTGTATCATCATGATGGCGAGAAGGGTAAATAGTAGAGAAAACCCTTTAGCTTTAAAGGAGATGACCCATTTTTGGGCCCAGGGCGTACACTAATGGGACTAGTATCAAATGAAAGCTAACGTTTAGCCCAATCTATCTGCTAAATATTTTCGAATTCGGCTCCGGAGATTTTTAGATTGAATTGAGCTTGAAGTTGATCTTTGCAAATTAAAAAAATCTGGCTTTTTTGCAAACAATTACTTATAAATCCTAAAGTATGGCACGTAGGATTAATATTTTGATATCAAATGAAAGATCATAAAAATATCTTTCAAATTGTGTTTAACATTTTTTTCTACATCTGATATATTTTGAATAAACGAGCCAAAAACTTTTTTTAAAAATATTTTTTGAGTTACTTTCGAAAGTCAATATCTCGAAAAAATCAGTGATGACCTATATTTTTTTACACCACTGTAATGCCTGATTGATAAGCTTTAATTTGATATATAATTAAGTTATCATACACTGGGTAAATGCCGTTCATTTAACAATTAAAGAAGAAATCGGTGTCAAAATATAATTGGACAAGACGAGGTGCCTCATGTTCCCGTCAATATTGTTCAACAACAAGAAGATCCACCATCACTGCCAGTGGAAGTGGAAGTGCAGCAAAAAATACAATCGGCTGTATACAAGCGTATTGTTGCAACTGAAAGACGGTTTATATTTTTGGATTGTCAGGAATCTGAAAGATTAAGATTTCCAGAACCGGTAAGAGAAAGGTTGTTATTAGACCATAAATTGTGTGTGCCGGAAAATAGCAGATTCCCATTATTCAATGCGTGACTGGGTTTCCTTAGTTGATACGGAGAGCAATGTTTTTGACTTTACTGGAGGTGGAGCACAGATGGAACATATATATGTCTTCAAAAAAGTTCAAACTATGGTTTTGAGAAAAAAACATACAGGTAGCTTGCATAAGTACCAGAATCTGGTTAAGACCTTTATGATCACATGCTGTGATGGGTATATCCTGGACGTTACAGGGCCTTATGCCGCAACCGATTCTGATACCAACATAATAAAAAATCTTTTTAGGGACGAATATGGGACATTAAGGCAATTTTTTCGACAAAATGATGTGTTTATTTTGGACAGAGGGTTCAGAGATGCAATTCCGTGTCTAGAATCTCAAGGATATAAGGCTTGCATGCCTGAATCTGTGGATGAAGGCAACTTTCAATTGACAACAGCACAAGCTTATAGATCCAGATGTGTTACTAGGTATGGTAAGATGGGTCGTGAATGGACGGTTTAAGAGGGATTTTAAGCTCTTTCGACAAGATTTTTTTAATTAAGCTGCTAGTCATTTGATGGATGACTTCAAAATTGCAGCTGCACTTCTAATAAGTTTCATCCACTAACAGAAGACGCTGCCGATGCAAGCATTCTATTAGAATTGGCTTTAAGTCGATTAAAGACTCCATATTATTAAGGTGATTTTGTGTAAGAAAACAATCTTAACAGAACCAGACTCTCATTTAGCCGCATCGATGGAAATATCCCGAATCTGAGTAACTTCCCTATACTCACCTTTCAAGATCCACGCAGGATAGCAATAGGGAATTATCAAATTAACCAGGCTCGATCTTATTGTGGGGAACATTTAAAGGTAAACGGAACCTATACCATCGAAGTCTGCGAAGACCGGATGCGAATTCCTTCTTCTGCACATCAAAGTCTTATTGGCAACAATAACTTTTTATTACGAGGCCGAATCAAATCGAGGCATACAAGCAGAAAAGTGTATCTTACTTACATCCTGGTGAATGGCGATACAAACGAAGCAAAAAGTTCGAGCGCAATAAAAGCTTACTGTTGCAACTGTCTCGTTGGAATGAGGACTGTCGGTTGTTGCGCTCATGTAATGAGCATTTTATGGTATTTGGGCTATGCACGACAGCAGGAAACAATAAGCATACCACCAGCCCTGTTTTTGATGGTATTTTGATTGACACTTTGAACGAAGACTAGTTTTTTTTTTTTCAATTTATTAACATTAATATATTTTAAATATCATATAATTTGGCAAAAAAAAAGATACATATTTAAAATGAAACATTACTTTTGTTTTTTAACACATTTTTTTATTTAAATTTTACTTTTTAAAAGAAAAGTGTTAAATGGACGCCATTTACCCAGTGTATGATAACTTTATTATATATCAAATTAAAGCTTATCAATCAGGCATTACAGTGGTGTAAGAAAATAAAGGTCATCACTGATTTTTTCGAGATATTGACTTTGGAAAGTAACTCAAAAAATATTTTTTAAAAAAGTTTTTGGCTCGTTTATTCAAAATATATCAGGTGTAGAAAAAAATGTTTAACATAGTTTGAAAAATATTTTCATGATATTTCATTTGATATCAAAATATTAATCCTACGTGCCATACTTTAGGATTTAAAAGTTATTGTTTGCAAAAAAGCCACATTTTTTTAATTTGCAAAAGTCAACTTCAAGCTCAATTATCTAAAAATCTCCGGAGCCGAATTCGAAAATATTTGTCAGATAGATTGGGCTAAACGTTAGCTTTCATTTGGTACTAGTCTCATTAGTGTACGGCCTGGGCCCAAGCTCTATAGGAAAATGGGTCATCTCCTTTACATAAACGCTAATTGTTATATCTGGAACTTGCCGTTTTATTGTCATTTTAAATACACGACAAGCTTAAAAATGAGTAACTACCGCCATATTGTAATGAGTACAGTGCGTCTATTGTCTATGTACTCATTACATTTTCACTGAATTTTGTTAAGATGAATTACTTCCGATACATTGAAATGAGTACAGAGTTTATGGTACTCATTACATTTGTGTGCATTGATTTACATACTGAATTTTGTATTGGCAACATGTTTATCTTATGATGAGTTCATATTATATTTTATGAGATACCTACATCCATAAGTAATAAATCTAAAGAATTCTTTATCCATTACATTATATAGCTAGTAGATTACTTTAATCAGTACAGATTTCAACATGTATTCATTAGATAACTTTATAAGTGTGCATAAGTCTATTCGAGGAAGGGATACATTTATGTATGGGCATGCACAAGTAAAATTATAATATAAATGTGCAAATATCATTGTGTTTTGAAATGTATGCTGTAGAGAGACAGAGAGAGAGAATAAGTTGGCAGCTGATGAGCTTGGTATTATTATTATCGCTTATTGAAGCTCCCAAACCTCGGCAGCGTTTTCCAAGTGGAAGTGCTGGCAGTCTGCGAAGCTGCAAAATACAACATGTGAATTGACGAACAAAAATAATGATATCTTCATAGATAGCCAGGCGGCAATCAGAGCCATTTCGTCAATTGTCATGAAGTCAAAATTGGTTGATCACTGCCGTAGTTAATTGAAATTGCCATCGAGTCCAGTTTCGGCTCTCCATTTCTACTAATAGCCCAACAATCGGCACCATAAAGTAGGATTCACAGTATAAGGGTTATGTAGAGCGTGCACTGCGTCCTTGGTGTGATGAGTTTTGAACCCATCTGTTGTGCCAAACCGAAGTAACACCAACCGGTTTGCTACGATAATTCCTCGTCGGATCTCCACTAACATTTCGTTCGTTGGATTACTGCTCATCATGTGGTAGATGAAGTTCTACTTCGAAGTTGTTGCTATCAAAAGCATAGTTTTGTCCCATCCGGTTAACGGATCTTTCATTCTTTGTTGAAAAGAAGTATTTGGTCTTGTACTCGTTTACTTCAAGACCAACAGGTTTCATCTGTTCTTCAATTAGATACCGTGAAAGACTCTTTAACGGTCTGTTGGGAGTGGCCAATGATGTCAATATCATCAGCATACCCTGAAAGCTGAACAAATCTTTGGAAAATAGTGCCTTAGAGTGTTGACTCCTGCCCTTGATTTTTCACAGAAGACCAACTTATGGCCTTAGCATGTAATTTTCGGTTAAATGCCTGAAAATGTTTTTGTGGAGATTGGTAAAAAATAAATATTCATTTTGATAACTATACAACAATCGCGATGAAAACTAAAAAAAAAATTATAAAAGCAAGTATACGCCCCAGTGTGCAATAGTTTTACAAAATCTGTTTATTTATTTATTTATTTATTTATTTATTTATTCATGTATTTATCTACAAGCAGTTTTACAGCTAACAGATATACGGCACTCCAATAGTACATTGAAAATTTAAATAAGTACAAATTAAAATATAAACAATATGAGCATAATTTCAGTTTTAAATTTTTCACGACTAATACATAAACAGTCAATACTTAAAGACACTTCATTGAAATATACAATGGATCTGGATAACGGCTCATTGCTACCATACCTAGTATTGTGTGTTCTTTGAAATAAAAAAAATCTAGATCTTAATGCTCTAGCAGGAACAAAAATTGGGACGAGTGCAAGAAGTGATGGACACTTTATATGATTGCACAGTAAATCTCTAATTAGCATTACACCATGAATTTTACGTCGAGACTCAAGCGATTTAATTCCAAGTAGTTGACATCTAGCTTTATAATCTGGACACAAACCCCAGCGCATCTGTATAAAAATAAATTTAGTGAACCGTCTTTGAACCTTTTCAAGTCGGTCAGAGTGTACCTTATAAGTGGGGCTCCAAATAACATCAGCATACTCAAGGATCGACCTTACAAGAGATGTGTACAAAGATAAGAGTACGTAAGGGTCTCTGAATTCCTTTGCATTTCGTTTGATGAAACCCACCAAAGAGTTGGCTTTAGGGATCAAGTAGTCAAAATGGAATTTAAAAGAAAGGCCAGCATCAAGTATAACCCCTAAATCATTAATTTTTGAGACTCGATTGATAGGCTCAGATTCAACTGCATAATCGAACGTTATGCTAGAATTCTTTCTAGAGAAAGAGATCACATTACACTTATTAATATTAAGTTTAAGACCATTTGTATCGCACCAGTTAGAAAAATCATTAAGATCGGATTGAATCAACTGACAATCTTCCAAGCATTTAACTATTAAAAACAGTTTAAGATCGTCTGCATATATCAGACAATTACAATATTTTATCACTGAAATAATATCATTAATAAAGATAATGAAAAGAAGTGGACCAAGGTGGCTACCTTGGGGAACACCCGATGAACATAAAATTTTCCTGGAAGAGGTGTTATTAATATATACCTGCTGACTTCTACCAATGAGGTATGAAGATAACCATCCAAGCATTTGTGAATGAAATCCAAATGATTCAAGCTTTTTTATAAGTGTTTGATGGTTCACAGAGTCAAAGGCCTTACTAAAGTCGGTATACACAGCATCGACTTGGAATTTATCTTCCATGGCATTTGTGACATATGATGTAAAATAAGTAAGATTTGTTACTGTAGACCTACCAGAAACAAATCCGTGTTGTTCTTCTGATATAAAACTACACGTAAGAAAATCTAGTCTTTTTTTCACTATGCTTTCAAACAGCTTGGGGATTGCAGAAAGCTTACAGATTCCTCTATAATTTTCTATAAAATTCTTAGCACCAGACTTATGAATGGGAATGAGGTACGAAAGTTTCCACTCATCTAAGAAGTTGCCTTCCTGAAGAGATTTATTGAAAATAGTGAGCAAAGGATAATAAATTGAGTTGCAGCAATTTTTAAGGATTATGGCAGGTATGCCGTCTGGTCCAGCATTAGCATTTGACGTAAGTGATTTAAGCTCAGATATAAGTTCGTCATCACTCAATTGGATATATCCCAAATCAATTTTATTTTCTATGTTGTACAACGAGCTACTATTGATTCCAGACGAAGAGTAGACTGATTGAAAAAAATCAGCAAACATTTCTACAGTTGAGTTTAGGTCCGAAGATTCAACGCCCCTGTAGACCATGGTATTTGGAGTCCCCACTGATTTTCTTTTTGAGTTGATATATGACCAGAAAGACTTGCTGTTGCGTTTGATACTACCCTCGATATTCAAGATGTAAGCTCTGTATAGAAATTTACTGAGAGTAACAAAATCTTTTCGAAGTTTACTAAAGTTTGAATAATTGACTTGATTATTAAATTTCTTATACTTCTTATATGAATTACGTTTCAATTTTTTTAGATTACGAAGTTGTTTATTACTCCACGGAGGTTCAGAAGACCTTTTTATATGCATAAGAGGGACAAACTTATCGAAACCCATTAAAATAATTTCAATGAAGCGATTATACATGTTTTGCAAATCTAGAAACATGAGTTCATTAGTCCAGTCAATATTGAAGAAAAAGTTGTTTAGTTCTACAAAATTAGCCTTTTGAAAATTATATGATTTGACATTTAAATTATTATCATTGATTGAGTAAGCATAATACTTTAATTCAAAAGAAATTTCTTTATGATGAATTGATTCATTCAAGAGAGAAAAAGGAGCACTAGTTACATGAGTTTGAATATCATCACAGCATATAAAAATAAGATCTAATATTTTCATCAATGTATTGGGGATATGATTGACTTGAATTAAATTTAATGAATAAATATAATCAATAAATGTAATCTCAACATCTTTTTTCATATTAAAAGGAATTAACATTTTATCAGACTCTGACCAATTCCATTTTATATCGGATAAATTAAAGTCGCCTAAAACACAAATATTATCAGATAAAGAGCAAAGCTTATTGATATGTTCAATGTTACAAATATGCTTTTCATATAAATCGAGGCAACTATTTGGAGGCACATAACTTACAATAAAAAATACATTCGATTTAGGAAGAATATTTAATCTCAAAGATATACATATCTGTTCTATGTCTCCAAAAGGGAGGATGATTTGGTTACAGGCCAGATGATTCCGGATAGCTACAATTATTCCACCACCTCGTTCCTTTGAAGATTTGCAGCGATCAAGACGATAAACATTGTAAAGTCTACAATCAAAGATTTCAGTAGAAGCTATTCCATTATAAAGCCAAGATTCAACAATAACGATAACATCATAGTGCATATGGCTTGAATTATTAAAAAGTTCAACTACTTTAGTACGAAGACCACTGGCGTTATGGAAATAAACTTTCAACGACGAAAAATTCACATTTTGCATAGATGTTTCATTAGCCGAGATTAAGTCATTGTATTCCCCGCTTTTATCGCTGATAAGTTTTTTGGCTTGTACACAAATGGTCTAATATTAATACCCATTGGCCAAAAAGTGTCAATAAAAACCAAACCAGCTAATTCCGCAGGGACACCGATCTTAAAATTTACGAAATTAAGCCTGCGATCACTATCGTCGAGTTTTACTAATTTATGACACACAAACTGAGATGAGTCTATTCCGAGATTGGTTGACAGAAAATTAAGAATCTCATCCGAAGTTGTAGAGCTTTTAAAACTTCCAATATGAAACCATTTGAATTTATATGCAATTTGAAGATCACTATGACTGGAATTAGATCCATGTACCACTAATGAACGTTTATTTTTTATTCTTGTATCGCTATCATAACGATCATCAGAATGGATGATATCGACAACATCAACAGTAGCAGCGGTTGCAACAGCGTCGGCGGTGGCAGCGTCAGCAACATCAGCAGAAGCATCGACAACATCAATACCAACAACAACACCAGCAAGAGTAAGAGCAGCATTTTCGTCATATGCAGCAACATGAGGAGCCTTTTCCCCAGCAGCATCATTTGCATATGAATTGTTATTTATTATTACATCACCTTCATAACCATCATCAGAATGGGTGATATCAACAACAATATCAGTAGCAACATTGACAGCATTGGGAGCGGCAGCAACAACAGCAACTGCAACAGAGGTATCAACAACACCAGTATCAACAACACCAGTATCAACAATATCAGCGAGAGCAGGAGCAGCATTTTCATCAATCATAACAAGAGCAGCTTTTGCCCCAGCGGCAACATTAGCATAAGATGGAAGTTGAATACTATTATCGTTAAGTGCATTAGCAGCAACATTAGAAATATAATTAAGCCCAACGTCAATGTCAGAAACTGTTGAATCTTTCATGAAAGATGTATCAGAACTCAGATTTGAGATTTCGTTAAGTGCACTCACATTAGCAGGCAGAGAGTGAGAGCATGAAGTTAACGAATCAACATCCACAACAATATCAACAGCACAAGTTTATTGACGAGAAATTCTATATTTTCTTGATCAGAGCTATTTATATTTTCAATTTAGCTACTGTCATGATGTCACGTCATTTGGAGGTGTTAAACATATACATACATATAAGTTACTCAATGTTCGTAACCCATATACGTATGCAATGTACTCCGGGGCTTACATTCCAAACCGATTGAGTTTATATTTATAGGCAATCTTAGCTTTATTGGCACGAAAATATTTCTTTGAATTTTGGTCAAAATTGGTTTGCCAATAAGGGCATTTTGCAAGCGACACAACATTCGACAGGCTCCTTTATTTTTATAAAAACTTCTTCCTATAAGGCCAAGAAAAAAAGTGGATAAATCAAGTCGAAATTTATTTCAATATAGCGGCAATTCCGAAACAGTATCACAATTCACCAAATTGGGTTGTTACTCTTCTGTCCACTTGCACCAAATTTATTCCATTTGTATGGTTTTATCTTACCTATACTTTTTTACCACTGATTCACTGACTTATACAAAAGACCCCTTAAGCCAATAACTTATACCTTACTCTAAATTGTAATTCTCTCGCTTCTGTAATACACTTCCAGTCAGTATACGTATTTCCTTTTTTTTTAGAAATTTATCCGTGACAATGAGCAATGAACATTGATTTCAATTTTCAAAAATTCCAACATGAAATAGAAAACCTTCAAAATCTTTTTTACTTGAAAGAAAATTCATTTCTCCCGAATACAAAAAAAAAAAGGAAAAAAAATGAAGTAAAAAAAAAACGTTTATCTTAAGAACCATTTGAAATGAAATTTATAAACATTTCGACGGTCGATGTACGATGAGTTTGAAGCCTTGAACTGAGTGTCCTTGCTATATATGAAATAAGGCGCACATACCAAACATTTTAACATTTGAAGATATTTGTATAGAGAACTGTTATAGTAGGTACGAGGTACATGTCAAATTGAATTTCTTTATATTCTTTTTCAAATATCACGTTCGTCAATGATAATGATGACAATAAATGTGAATATTTGATTTATCCTTATAGCTATTCTATACATATACGTTTAAGTATGTATTCATACGAGTATCTATATATGTATTTATTTTACAGGATCATCATTCACAAGCAAGAGCAAATAACATCCTACACGCAAAAAAGTATTATAGGTACTGACTACTGATGGCAGTAGGCGGTGAATGCATCAAGGGGTGAAGTGAAAACCTTGATACTTTAGCACGAATGAAAAAATGGGGATGTTATTCAAATTTGTTATATGAAAATAGGACAAAGTAAAAGGACTCATAGGTTACAATATTGAAGTAAAGACATCCTTCTTCAATGGAAACAAAACTGAACGAACCTGCTGAAGTGTCAAATTTGATGAAAAATTATTTCGTAGGAGATTTTGCTCATAAAAATCAGAACCTTCATGATGTTACTGTGTTAAAAGCTTATAGAAATTAATTAGAATCCACAGTTTGATAAGAAATATTGCTTTAATCACGGTTTCGTTAAGTTTTCGTTTTGCAATAACTCGCTTTATAAAGATCAATCAAATTAGATATTTTTCCTATTAAAAGTTTAATTTATTATATGCATTTTGTGAAATAGAAATACATTTTCTTTAGAAAAAATCTCTTTTACAAAAAAATTTATCTTAACGAACACAAAATCCGATGAACTTATAACAAAACAATTTTACCTTTTCCAAAAATGCAAACTGGAATCTAACTTGAATGAGTTTCATGACTGAATTCAATTTGTTGAAGTTTTACTTCAGATACAACTAAGGTGGATGCTTACTGATTTAAGTCTACTAGAAAGCACATAAGAACTAAATTCAATTTATTGTCTCTTTTCTTAAAGTTTCAATTACACCAATTCTCAGCTTCACATGACCTGCAGTAGATCACTTATAAAAACTGAACGAAAGCTACAAATCTCCTTCCTTGTTTTGGTTTTGTTCGACCACTTAATTACCCCTTCTACCATAATATAACTGATTGCAGCGCACGATATAGAACTTAACGAAGAATTTTGACAGTTACTAGATTTTGTTGCTCTTGACTTGAATTTGAAGAATAAGGTTGATATAATGAGTTTGTAATGACTTAGATTTGCACAAAAAATTAAACTTTTATCTTAAAGTTCTCAGTGAGTAGGCACAGTTTATTTAACAGTTGGTTCAAAACAAAAGGTAATTACATGGCGAGGAACTGAAGCTAATGTCATAAACCAAGGAAAGGTAGCTTTCCGTATCCTTAAAAGGGAAACATACCTACCCATATATCGTACTCAATCATTTATTTCTTGTTTGTATTCCTATTTCACCAAATATCAGTTTCATCTCAGTGACGTGCGCTCAGGAGCGCAACTAGTTTCCAAGAGCAAAAGTGAACGAAACTAAATGAAACATCCTACAAATACCAATAAATCCGCCCACTCAATCTCGACGAAGTGAAGATAGCTACACCAAAACTTAAATCTAATAAAGCAGCAGGAGCTGGAGGCCTTGCGGCCGAGGTGTTCAAAGCTACTTGCGATGAATTGGTTAGAAGTATGCACCAGCTCTAAGTTGAGATTTTTCGAATCCAATGTCAAACCCGTGCTATTTTATGCTTGTGAAACTTAAAAAGTCACGTCTGCCATTTCGAGGAAATTGCAGGCTTTTGTGAATCGCCACATCCTAAAGATTCACTGGCCACAAATAATATCAAACGAGGAATTGTAGCCCAGGACAAGTCAAGAGCGGCTGGACGTCAACATTAGAAAGCGTAAATGACGTTGGATTGGTCACGCACTAAGGAAACCAAACGATGAAATTGCAAAGCAGTCCCTTGAGTGGAATCATCAGGTTGTATGGTGGGTTGGAAGACCAAGAACATGGAAATCAACTGTCTTAGCAGAATTTCAGAGAAAGACATGGCCACAGGTAAAATACCTCGCAGCAGACCGTGAAGGATGGAGACGTTTTATCAACGTTCTATGCCCCAGCTGGGTTACAAAACACGATGATGACGATAATGCACCAGCTCATCTGCAAAATATGGTCGGAGGAGACAATGCCCATTTTTTGAAACTCAGCATTGTTTGCCTGGTCCTCAAGAAAGGCGATCCTGTGGACTGCACCAACTACAGAGGCATCAGTCTCCTTAACATCGCATACAAGATCTTATCTCTCGTACTTTTTGAACGCCTCAAGTCATTCGTCAACAACTTGATAGGTCTTTATCAGTGTAGCTTTAGGTGATACCCGCCAACTTTTCATCGATTTCAGCGCCACGTATGACAGCATCTTAAGAGACAAGCGAGTAAGAAAATGTCCTGTTTTGGCATCCCTCCAAAGATCGTCTATTTGTGCAGGATGACGATGGAGAATACACTCTGCCCTATCAAGGTCAGCAAAGACCTCGTTCATTTGTGTGGGATGGCAACTCAGAATGCACGTTGCTCCATCAAGGTTGGCAAGGACCTCATCGATGCCTCAAATGTCAAAAAAGGTTTTAAGCAAGGGAACAACGCGCTTTCATGCGACTTCTTCAAAATTGTTTCTGAATGAATAGTGCAAAACTCTCACGTCAACACTAGAGGCACAATCTTTCAAAAGCCTGTCCAATTACTCGCCGACAATATTGACAAAATCGGACGAACGAAGCGTGATGTCAGTGTGGTGCTTTTGCGAGTATTGAGAAGGAAGCCAATAATATGGGTTTAACGGTGAACGAAGGCAAAATCGATATACATATGTTGATGACAGAACGTCACTCAAGATAGCTTTAATTTCCAGGTGGCCAAGGACTTGCTGTACCTGAAGGCTCCACTATCAAAACAGTGAATAATACCAGCGCTGCCGACTAAAAAAATTGCTTCGCATTTCACACATTAAAGTGTTATTTGTTTCTATAGCGCTCGTATTACCCTTCTGACGGGAAGTAAATACCTTATTGGAGCATTACTGATTTCTTAAATATTTTCTGGTGCAAATTATATCAAATTGATAGAAGCGATATACCAATGTTTCCTTAATCTCTCTAAATTGTTTTTATGAAATCACAACGGAGCTTTAGCTTCTATAGTCATCCTGTAAAATTTGTATATCAATCTCTATGTTTCTGGTACTTCGTTTCTATATTGCTTGTATTGGTATGCTTAAGTGCAGCCGTAAACCATTTCTGCTATACTAGTGAAAACACAAACCACTTCTGGTATACTAAAGAGTATAGCCACAAACCAGTAGTGTGGAGAAATTGCATGAGTTTTTTTTTCATAGCAAATATATTCTTTCATGGCCGAGCGGTTAGCGTGGTGGACTTTCAGTGCCAGAGGACCGTGGTTCGAATCCCACAGAAACCTTGTAATTTTTAAATATCTAATAAATTCTTAGATTGCATTTCAGATAAAAACTTTCCAATAAAATATCAGCAAATAAATTATATGAAATAAAAATATAAATAAATATAAATCAAATGCGAAATATATTTTTTTTATTTTTCCACCTCCTATAAACCTCTAAATTGAATTCAGTAAGTGTTTTTCGGGGCAACTGAATTTACTCCATAAAGGTCCAATAGGAGCTCAAAAGGTGCGCCTTTTTAACTCTATGGAGTAATATATAATGCTTATACGACTGCAAGAAATGATTAAGGGAAGCTTCTTTGAATGATTTTAGGGGAAAAATTGTTAGTTGGGTTGAGGTCAAACGATGTATTACTCTCGCCAATCGCTGCTTCTTATTTGGCATGGAGGCAATTGGGGAGAAAAGCCTTTTCTCGAGCAAGTGAGATGCCCCTGTATAAGACATTTATAAACCCTGTCCTAATGTATGGTGCAGAGGCATGGACAGTATTAACGGTGGATGAGAACGCCTAAGGCTGTTTTCAGAGTAAAATTCTCCGGTTGGTCCCGTTTGCATAGATGGAGAATGGAGAAGAACTGTACAAACTGAACAGCGAGATTGCCTTAGCTTCAAAAGTAAAAAGCCAACGACTGAGATGGCTGGAACCAATGGACATCAATACTCTGGCCTGGAAAGTCTTTGAACCCAACCCCGTGGGACGGAATAGTAGAGAAGGAGAGCGTAACATTTGATACACGCAAGTTGAAGAGAACCTCAACCAACTTGGCATGAAAGACTGGAGATAGTGACCTTGAGATCGACCCGGATGGAAGAAGGTAGTTGGTTGATGCCCTGATGGTTCACTCCAGACTGTAGAACCATCTTTAGTAAGAATGTACCTATAAGAAGCATTTGACGTAAATGCATTATTTTGCTAAGCGACAAATACAGAATACAGTCGATGAGCCTACCTGGTACTTAAGTATCGGCCAAAACATTGTACGAATTTCACAAACTTTAAACACTGAGTGCTTAATAGCTTATAACACTACGACGTCAGTGCTTGATGGGATTCAAACCATATAATCAGTTCATACAAAAATATTTCTGTCAAACTGTTGGTGCAAATATAGCTGTTTTTGCTGTGAGAATGTTTGTTGTTGTTTTGTTTTCCTTTACAAAAAAATAAATACTTTAAGAAAATCATAAATATTTATAAATCAACAAAGATGTTATTCTAAAAGTCTTCTATAAAATCCCTTTCCATTGACACCTCATCTCCTTAAAAAAAAGGAAAATTAAAAACAAGCAAAGTTTTAATATATGAATGTTGCTTGCGAGTCGTTAAAGTCAAGGTACCTACACTACCCGGTAAATCCTTAGGCTATACCTACGTATGAGAAAGTGCGTATGCATACACAAATATGAGAAGGTACAAACATAATATACGACTTATGAATCATTTATAAATATTTCAACTGCTACCGGACATTATAGCAATGCTCTGGGTTGGTTCCATGATGATGATGGTGTCCCGAGAATCCAGGAGTAAAATCTGTGAAAACATGCAAATCGAGTACAAAGTATCTTTATATCTGTATAGATACTTATGTTGGTATGTAATGTAATGTATATTTTTACATATATATGTACATAAGTATATTTATCATAAGAGGGTAAACATAAGAAGAGCTTCGGCTTCGGAGTATAATGTGGTATCCACTCGAAGATGAAGAGCCCTACCTATATTTACTCTTATATGCATTATAAGCTAGAGAAGATCCCTTTACGGCTACTTGAACAAGGAACTTCGTTCCACTACACTTAAGTCTCCATCCAGACCATACTGGCACTGGCAACTGGCACACGGTCCAGCTTGGCTTGTTCTATATAATTTCTACTGCTCCTTATATTGCCAACACAATCCCTCAACTCAATTCTCTCCTCTCACAACTATATACCTACTATACTTCTCTTCTTCTTACATAGGATTCATTTCGACCAGAAAGCAAATGGCATGTTGACCGGAATCGGCCTTTCACTCTGGGCTTTGCTTATTTTATTTCTTTTATTTTCTTGGCAGTAATTTAGAGAGAAACAGTATAAAACAGCAGTTTTTTTTTCTGAAGCTGGAGAGGATAGCAACATCCTGTAGGATATCTCTCTACATAATATAATATGTTCCTTTGTGTAGGTATGATTGTACGTCGAGTACTGGTTGTTGGGTTTCGGGATGAATTATGAAGAAATTGCCTTCCTTTTTTTGTATTGTTTCTTTATGCGGTAAGGCATACAAAAGTTGATACTTAACGTTTGCAATTATTATTCTTTTTTTTTTGTCTGACCGTCCCATCCTATTAAAGTCAGTCAGACTAAATAAAAGAGAAAGAAGGGAGCAGATAGGTATATGGGGATAATTTATTTGAACGTGCCCTTATCACCTACAATTTGGAATGATTGGTAGAAGTTACCTTTTTAACTGTCAGAAGTCAGATTCTTTAGGTACATTTCGTAAGAACTTATGTCTAAGGGGTTGTGGGAGTGGGATATTAGTTCCAATAAGTCTTTAATTGAAAAGAAAAATGTTCAGATCTACGCATCTATCAATGGTATATGAACACAGAGGAGGAGGATGACGATACCAAGAATAAGTTCTACGAGCTCCTGCAAAAGACATATGAGCAATGCCCTAGTTATGACATCAAAATTGTCCTTGCGAAGCTAGGAAAACAAGACGTCTTTGGTGGCACAATCGGAAGATACAGCCTGCACGACACCACCTCTGATAACGGACTTAGGCTAACCGACTTTGCTGCGAGGCGAAACGTTGTGGTAGCTAGTATGCAGTTCCCGCATCTCAATATACACAAGGAGACATCTCGAATTCCTGGTCAATCAACCGCCCCAGATTGACCACATTGTGATTGACACAAGGCATTCCTCCACTACCTCGTTATAGCCAAGGTAATGTTACAGATATCCAGACCAAAGGCAAAGCAGGGAAATACTGTGAGGAAGTTCGACGTCGGACGACTACAGTCGCAAGCAATCGCCAGGTCCTTTTCCGATCGAATCTCTCGTACCCTCTTAAATAGTCATATGCCACCAACTGCAAGTATCGAGAACCAGTGGAGGAATTGCCAGGAAGCCATTCCGCCTCTGACGTGCTGGGCCTCGCACGACCACCACAGCGAAACTCCTGGTTCGACGAAGTATGCAAGTACATACAGCAGAACAACAGGCATACAAAGCGGGGCTGCATGCATAGAAGGACCAGAGCTGTTCACGAGCTCTACGAGCAGAAGAGGAGAGAACACAAGCTTCTAAGAAGAAAAAAAAGAACATGAGAAGCGTGCGATCGAGGAAATAGAGGGATGCCATTGCAGGAATGAAGTTCGGAAGTTTTACCAAAAGGTAAAGAGAACCTCCCAGGGTAACAAGGCCCGGACCGAGGCCTGCAAGGATGATCAGGGGAACATCGTTGTAGAATCGCAGTCGGTTCTGAGGATAAGGAAAAAGCATTTTTGCAAATTGTATAACGGCGATGACGAACTGAATTCCGCTACCATGCAGATTGCACCATTCAACCTGGACGACGCGACGCAGGGCAACAATTCCGTCCAATATATCTAAACTTAAGTCCAATAAAGCTGCTGGAGCTGATAGCCTTGCGGCTGAGCTATTCAAATCGACTGTCGATGAATTTAATTGGTTATGAGTATGCACCAGATCATCTGCAAAAATGGCAGGAGAAAAGCATGCCCGATGAATGGAACCTCAGCATTGTTTGCCCGAGCCCCAAGAAAGGCGATCCTCCGGACTGTACCAACTAGAGAGGCATAAGTCTTCTAAATAACACCTACAACATCTTCTTTGCCGTAGTTTGTGAACGCCTAAAGCCATTCAACAACCTGATAGATCCATATCAGTGTGGCCTTAGGCCAGGGAAGGCCACCATCGATCAAATATTTGCACTACGGCAGATCTTGGAAAAAACCCAGGAGTTTCAAATCAATACCCACCAGCATTTCATCGATTTTAAGGCGGCGTATGACAGCATCTATACAGACGAGCTGTGTAGAGCAATAGCTTTGGTATTTCTCCCAAGATCTTCCATTTGTCTACGATGACGATGGAGAATGCAAGCCGACGCGCTGTCATGTGACTTCTCCAACATTGTTCTTGAAATAATAATGCAAAACTCTCACATCAACACTATAGAACAGTATTTCAAAAGTCCGTCCAATTACTCGCTTACGCTGACGACATTGACAAAATCGGAAGAGCAAAGCATGATGTCAGTGGTGCTTTTGTAAGAATTGAGAAGGAAGCCAAGAAGATGGGTTTGACGGTGAATGAAAGCAAAACAAAATATATGCTGTCAACAAGAAAGGACACCCAACACCGACGTCTAGGACAGAACGTCACTATAGACAGCTATAATTTTGAGGTGGTCAGAGACTTTGTCTACCTAGGATCCGCTTTAAGCTCAGTGAACGACACCAGTGCTGAGATCAAACGAAGAATTACTCTTGCCAATCACTGTTTCTTTGGTCTGAGAAGGCAATTGAGAAGCGAAGCCTTCTCTCGAGCAACTAAACTGTCCCTGCATGAGACACTCATCATCCCGGTCCTGATGTATGGTGGAGAGGCATGGACACTATTAACGGTGGATGAAATCGCGTTAAGCTGTTTTGAGTGGAAAATTTCTCGGGTGATTTTTGGTCCCGTCTGCATAGATGGGGAATGGAGAAGAAGATACAACAACGAACTGTTCAGGCTGTACAGTGACACCGACCTAGCCACAAAAGTGAAAAGCCAAAGACTGAGATGGTTGGGTCACCTAGAGCGAATGGACACCAATGCTCCGGCCTGGAAAGTCTTTGAATCCAACCCCGTGGACAGAGTAAAAGGTGGCGTACACAAGTGGAAGAGGACCTCAACCAACTTGGCGTGCAAAACTGGAGACAGCTAGCTAGAAACCGAGGTATGAAAATTGAGACATTTAATACTGCTGCGATTAGATATTGTTCGAAAGTCATTGGGCCAAATACTCATAGATGTTGTTTTAGCTGTTGCTTGATAAAACTGGAGGTCCAGATTTGCCTAGCAATAGTTTAAACAACATTTATGAATATGCCCCATAGACTTTAAGCGCCCCTTTGAAATGACAATAGATAAGAGCTTCGATGAATAGATTTTGAATGAAGTCGTTATATGGTGTTAAGGAGTACTAAGTTTCCAAGACTAAGGATCCACTAAGCAACCTGGCACACTATAGACTTCCGAACTGCCAGTCAAATCCACTCAAGGCACATAACCGATATTACCTATAGATTTGCGTACATTTCGAGGGGATAACGTTGACTCTGACCATTACCTCGTTACGACAAAATTCAGACATCGACTTTCAAGCAAAGAAACAGTGAATCGACCGGGGGAAAAAATTTGACGTTTCCGACAAAGCAGAGTTGAAACGGTCTACAAAGGGAACCTGATCGAAAATTTCTCACCTGTATATTTACTTGCCACAGACTTGCTCAGCATCGCAATAACGTCAAAAAGGATATCGAAACCAACGCAAAGTGCGCAAACTGGAGAAACAACCCATAGTTGATGAATGCATATTTCAGACAAATGTGACAGAAGATGCACATTCAAAAATGCTGCAGCGTATAACAAGAGCAGCAAGAGAAAATAATTTGGAAAGGAGAAGAACTTCCTGTATAGAAAGAAGAGGACGTACACAGACTCATAGCTCAAGGAGATCGAAGAGTCTATAAAAAGAAAGCCGAGGAACTAGTTGCTGGTTTTAAGACCGGAACGCAGGCTCTTCGAAACACAGAAGGTTACCTAGTCACCGAAGGACAAGAATCTGATGGTTTACCAGCAGAACTCTTCAAGCACGAATGGGACGTGTTGAAAGGGTGCATGCATCAGATCATCAATAAAATTTGGGACGGTGGAAACATGCCCGATGTCTATGAGTTCCATTTACAAAAAAGACGATACAACGTCCTGCAAGAACTATCGAGGCATATCCCTGATAAATATTGACTACAATATCCTATCCAACGTACTGTGTGAGCGTCTTAAGCCGTTCTGCAACACTATAATCAGCAGACAAAAGTGTGGCTTCCAGTCAGGCGGATCGACCACAGACCAAATACTCTTCCTCAAGCAAATCCTTGAAAATACCAATGAATTTAAAGCCGAGACTCAACATCTCTTGATCAAAGCCGCATATGATAGCATTCATCTTCAGGAGCTGAGCTTATGGGATCCTGGGAAAACTGATCCAGTTGTGTCAGGAGGTATTGGAAAACACGCGATGCAGTGTGCACCTAGGAAAAAGTTCTTCCGAACTATTACCGACATGCACAGGTTTTCGGCAAGGAGATGCGTTACCATGTGATTTCTTCAATCTCGTTCTGGAGCAAATAGTGCGCAGGGCAGGCTTCAACACTGAAGGCACTATTTTCAACAGATCTGTTCAACTTCTAGTGTATGTCGATGAAAGCGAAATCATTAGCTGCTCCCAATAGGCCGTAATAGTGTTTCACAGCAATTGAAGAACAGGTGAAACTTGTTGGTCTTCAAGTAAACGAGGACAAGACCAAATACATGCTGTCAAAAAAAATTCAACGATTTGTCAACCGACGAAGAATTACCCTAGCTAACTGGTACTTTTCGGTTTGGCGCAAAAAACTAGGTTCAAAACTCCTCACACGTAAGACGAGGTGACGCTTATGGTGTCAAGTGTTGGGTGATAAGCTGAAAGGGAAAACTGATACTGGGTTCTTTCGATAGAAAGAACGGTGGTTATTTCGGTGTGCGAGGAGGGTGAACGGAGTAGAATATACAACCACGAGCTCTAGGATAGGGATCAAGATGTGGATGTAGTCCCAAAAATCATAGCACCTTGATTACACTGGCTCGGTCACATCGAGCGAATTGACAATAATGTCCCAGCCAATAGAGTTTTGGAATCCCAGCCCCCAGGTTCAAGAGAGCAAAGAAATAGAAGAGCGAACCTCCAGTTTAAGGACCAACCCATCGTAGATGCCAGAAGGCTTGTTCTAGATGACTTATATCTAGTCTCGAATTCTATAGTCTTAAAATTGTTGATAAATAAATAGCAAAATCAAAAGGAATTTATAATAAAAGGTGCAAAGTTGCCCTTATCACCCAACTTTAATCTACAAATTTTAATCTGTCCATGTAGGTACTTGCCTAGCGCTCTTTACACCTTGAAAAGGAGGGGTGCTTCCTCTATTTATTAATATTTCTGTTAATATTCCTTATCATTCACAATTCCTCACCTATATCCAAATAAATCACAAAACCTTTGGAATTAAGATTCAAATTCAATAAATTCATTGAACCGTTCACATTTTTCTAGAGGCATAAGCACTTGCAGTAAACACGTAGATATAATTCTTTTTACCATTGATATTTACCGAGACAAATATTCCATTTTTTGTTTTAATATTTTTATTCTCGTTAATCATTTTTATTCCCTTAACACGTATCTATGAAAATATTTCCAAAAACAAAAAATGGAAATTCTCAAAAAATCCTGAATCACTCTCGCTTCCTTTAATCTTCTTATGTGAGGATGAGTACCTACTGAAGCTCGAAAAGACAAAAAATCAAACAAAAAAACGAAAGCTCAACACAAAACAGAAATAAGAAATAATTCCATAGATTTTTACACCATAATTCCAACGTCTAGGAGGACAGCATGTTCTGGAATTTTCTTCTGTTTTGGAACAAGAGAATATAGTAAATCCCCTTTAACACCTTGAAATAAGGGATTTTGTATGAAATGTGAAAGCTGGAAATTACCATAACCCAAGTCCTGGAAAATCATCTTTTATACGTTGTACCAATCCTCTTGTCTAATCCTTTTAAGACCTACCCCACCTCCTCTTCCTCTCACGACTCCAAGCCCCTCCCCTCCGCCGTTTGAGTTGCACTCATGTATATAAACCTCTTTATAGTTACCTTTCGTGTCGAAAGTTTATGTACTAAAACATCTTTAATTGTTTACAAGACACTAGCTACACTAAACTATCCAAACAACAACCAACATTATACAGCTACAACCCCCCGCACCGCTTCAAGTCTCTCTATAGCAACCATCGACTATGGAACGGAAAGGCGTTCGTGCATAACCTAACTATATTATTCTGCCGAATTTCACATCCTTTGGTTTTTGGTTGTTGATGATGCCTTTGCAACCTATGTATAGTTGTTAGCGATGCATTTTACCACTTTCTCTCTCTTTCCCCCATTCTATTTCTTATTTCTAGCGGTACACAAACTAATATATCAAATCACCTTATGTTCTTGACGTGAAATACTCCTTACAGAGCAGTGGTCGTCTTCCCTTAACCTTTCATTTTGAGTACAGAGAGATATTCCTTCGAAGACTTGATAGAACAAGAAATAAAGGGGTTGTGTATGAGATAAAGGAATCTGCATAGAACAATAAACTATCTCAGAAAACGGAACTTCGCTCTCTAGAGACCTTGCTATAGTATGCACTTGAGAATCGCAGGTATAAAATCATAGCTACCTCATCACTTCCTGTTTCCATCGCTCTATACCTGTATGTGCCTCTATTTGAAAGGAAAGTCTTCTTGATTCACCTCCTTGTATCTATTGTTGTTTTCTTTTTTCCAAAGGGTTTGGGGGGGTGGAGGAGAAGAAGCAAAACTTTTAACTCCTGGACAGAGTTTGCAACAATTTAACAGCAGCTGGAACGAGAGGAAGGAAAACAGGAAGGAAGGAATGTTGTTGTTTTCCCAAATATTTTGCTATAAAATATTTTCTCCAGTGTTACACCTTTTCATAATGAGATTTAACAGAGATTTAAGACTATCTCGAACAAGACAATTTTGTGTGGGTCTTTTGAGCATACACCAAGCCAAATTAAAGTCGCCATTTAAGCTTCAACGGATATATTTTCTTTTTTTAAATTAGTTTGTAGGCCGTTATATGTAAGTTGGTTAAGTTTCTTGTTGTTCTTGGTAATGAAGTCCGTCGAAAAATTACTTACGCGGTAAATTGATGTTGCCTTATTATTGGTCTGAAAGACCTTATTTAGAATATTTAGAAATCTCAAGTTTTAACCCAATAACCGACCGAATCAACTAATTGTTTGATTTGAGCTGTTTAGAGTCTGTCAGGATCAGAGAAGAAAGTTGCCATTGTTATAAGGCCAATCCCACTGAAGAAAACCTGAACAAGCTATTGAAAGGCAATAAGCCCAAAAAATATAACACATTTAGGATTAAAAAAACTTACGAAATACTAACCCGTCTTAGGTTCCAAGGTTCATCTTTAAGGACAGAAGAAAGAAAGAAGAGGGCGTACGCAGCTACCCAGCTTAAGGAGATTAATGAGTCTCATGATAGAAACAACACCCGGAAGTTTTACAAAAACGCCAAGCAACTGACTGCTGGCTCTTTGAAACAGCGAAGGTAACCTATTCACCGAAGCACAAGGAATAGGAGATGTATTTAAGCAGCTTTCCAGTTACTGCTGAATAGAAATCAGTTAGAGCGAAAAATAGGACAAGAGAATCAGTACCACCACCCAGTATAGAAGAGGTAGAGGTAGAGGTCAAGAGCAACAAGGCCGCTGGATCCGATGGTTTACCAGCGAAAAATCTTCAAGCGGGGAGGGGATAAGTTGAAAGGGTGCATGAACCAACTCTCAACCAAGCTTGGGTGGAAAGAAGCATGCTTTTTAGATACATGTGTTCCATCTGCAAGAAATGCGATCCTATGCATGTCTTGCAAGAACTAACGTGGCATATCCTTGATAAACGTTGCTTACAAGATCCTATCCAACGCACTATGTGAGCGTCTTAAGCAAGCCGTTCTGCAGCACTATAATCAGCAATTACCAGTGGGGCTTCTGACCAGCAGATCGATGATCGACAATAGATCAAATATTCTCTATCAGCAAATCCTGGAAAAGACAAACAAATTTCAAGTCAAGATTCTCCATCGATAAAGTATTTATCGACTTCAAAGTCGCATATGGTAGCATTCATCGTCAAGAGCTTTATAGGCGAAAGCTAAACTTGGAATCGCGGGAAAATTTATCCAGTTATGTCACGTAACATTTGGCAAATACGCAACGTAGTTTGCAATTAGGGAAAAGCTCTCCCGAACTATTCCGAACTTGGATAAGGTTTCAGCAAGGAGATGGGCCATCATGTGATTTCTTCAATCTGGTTCCAACATGCTATCAACAAACAATGAACGACCTATCAACCCGCAAGGACAAAACCTCACTGTTTTTAGCAACAACTTCCAAGTAGTTAAGGAGTTCATCTCCCTCGGAGTAAACATTAAACCCACGAATGACATCTTAGTGGAGATCCGACGTATAGAATTGTCCAAGCATATCGGTGCTGCTACGGTTTGGCGCAACAGAAGGGTTCAAAGTTCCTAACACGAAAGACTAAGCGCATGTTCTAAAAAACACTCATACTGCCAGTCTTGCTTTATGGCGTCGAGTGTTGGGGGACAAGCAGAAAAGGAGAGCTGACACTGGGCTCTTTCGAAAAAAATTCTTTGACTTACATACATATGTACATAAATATATTTGGTCTTCTGTGAATGAATGAAAAATGAATGAATGTAGGCCAGAAAATCAAAACACGTCGAGTACCTTGGCTCGGTCACATCGAACGAACTGACAATAATGCTCCAGCCAAGAAAATCTTTGGACTCCAGACCCAGGTTCAAGAGAGCGAAGAAAACCAAACTTCCAGTTTAAAGACCAAGCCATTGCGGGTGCCAGAAAGCTTGGTCTAGATGACTGGAAGCAGCACGTTGAAGATCGTAAAGAATGGATGGCTGCCGTGTCTCAGGCTGCGACCCTTCATGGACGGGGAGCTGGACAAGTAAGTAAGTATTCTTTCTTCTGAATGAGAAAGAAACGCGACGATTTTTAGTGACTCCTACAAAGTTTGCTTCAATGGAGCTAGCTGATTTACGAATTAAGGTATCGAAATGTGGACTCAAATATTTTCGAAGTCTTTTCCTATAACTTAGAAACTACATATTCTTATACACGTCATATTGCCCGCGCAAAAATAAGTGTACAAGTTGGTTCCAAAAGGGGCCAGTAACTTTTTTTTACAATATTTATTTAAGTGCACCATTTGACTCACCATTTCGGCAAGACTAATGACAGCAAGGTTCCGTTCAAAAGTTCGTAACGTCATAATAATTCAGTGTTAATCTATCGCTTTCTACACTCATCTATGTAAATTCAGTATACAGATATGTTTCGAGAGCCGATATCATAATATTGTCATAATAGATCTCAAAGCCCAAGTCAGGATCTGACAACTATGGTCTGGAGCGCATAATGGGAAAAAATGACTTGGGGTGACGGAAGGAAAATGCCGATTTGCTTGTCAATTTTTTGTAACGCTAATCGTCTTGCACTGGGT
The DNA here is from genome assembly GCA_963921185.1 of Dasysyrphus tricinctus. Taxonomy (NCBI): domain Eukaryota; kingdom Metazoa; phylum Arthropoda; class Insecta; order Diptera; family Syrphidae; genus Dasysyrphus; species Dasysyrphus tricinctus. The sequence goes on from OY992531.1 coordinate 204,382,961, forward strand.
GGGACTGTATTTAAACATCAGACTTGCAACAAAATCACCTGGGAACATCCGGATGGTCGAACTGAAAACCAAATTGGAGATATCATGATTCAGCAGCGATGGAGGAAGCCAATTTGCGATGTTCGAAGTGTTAAAAATGCAGCCGGAAGCGACTACCATTTGGATCTCATGAATCTCGAACTACGAACCACAGCTGTACAACGACAATCACAGAGTGCAGCAATGAGTTCGAAGTTTAATACGAATGCATTAAGTGTTCCCAACATATGCCGTAACTATGTTACCAACAGAGCTTCGTCATTAAACGGAATTCAACATTCAAAAATTGATGAGATGTGGGATGATATAAAAAGTGTTTTTATAGAGGCTGGATACGAAAATGTATCCAAGTGGACGATAGATAGAGCTATGCAATTCGTTAAAAATGCAAAAAAAAGGCCAAAGCAGATGCCCAGCGGAAGGCTGAATTGCGAAGCGAGCAAATAAAATGGTCTATCACTGTGTGAGACATGGCAGGGAGGTTAGACACAGAAAATGCGGAAAATACTGCAAGAAAAGGGGATATGAAGGAATTACCAAATTTCCAAAAAAGTAGTTGGGAACAGAAGCAACACCAATCATCTAGTAGTGGGCAAACTTTTGGTATCAACTGAGGATCAGCTGCGCAGGTGGAAGGATCACTTTTGTGCTTTTGCTTGATGAGGATTCCGTTAAACAGAGTGGTGAAGTGTCCCAGGCGTATTGACATGGAACTCCCTATAGTACGGGAAATCCAATCTTCGATAGCTCTTCTCAAAAATAACAAGGCAGATGGACTTGACGGATTACCAGCCGAATTCCTGAAAGCTGACCCTGTCAGAACGGCTAGTATTCGCGACTCGTAGGATGGTGTGATTTTTTAGAAGAAAGAATACTTACTTGCCAAAGAAAGGTGACCTTAAGAATTGTCACAATTGGCGAGGTGTTACAGTTTTTTCCGTTTTTCCAAAAATAAAGCAAACCATCATTTTCGAAGGGATAAAGGTTAGAATCGTGACTCAAGAGGCATCAAGCTGGTTTCCACAGTTGGCGGTCGTATCGTTCTTGAGCAGTCTATGGAGTTTCAGTCACCGCTTTACCTCATGTGGATTTTGAAAAGGCTTTTCACCGAGTCAACCGTGAATGTATATGGAGATCACTTCTTGGTAGGGGAATTCCTCCATTATGTTTTATTTTACACAATGGGCAGCTATCCGACTCTTTCCAGGTGCGACAGGGTGTGAGCCAGGGGGATGTTCTATTACCAATTCTCTTTCTTCTGACGATGGATGATGTTTTGATGACCAGCGTTGGAACTGCGGATAGACAGAGCATTCAATGGAGACGGTTTGAATGGCTTAGATACTTAGACTTCACCGAAGAAATATGTCTCTTGGCAAATAACATCAGCTGGCTGAACGGGCACTGAAGGTAAAAGGAGATTTAAGAGGTCTAAAAAGAAATAGCAAAAAGACAAAAATATTTCTCACAGGCCGCTTCACACATCAGCGTATTTTTTTACCGGAGACGCTATTTTAAGAACTTGAACATTTTAACTACCTTGGAAATATTGATTAAGCAAATGGAAGAATTGATCTGGACGTTAAAAGTAGAATAATTTAAGGTCACGCAGCCTTCGGTACTCCACTGAAAATCCAGTCAAATCTCCTTACGCAAACCAATGTCAAATTCATGCTTGCGAAACCTGGAATGTCACGGCTACCATCTCGAGGAAATTGCAGGCTTTTGCGAATCAAGACAGTGATACCACATCCTAAAGATTCGCTGGCCACATATAATATCAAACTAGGAATTGTGGCGACGAAGTCAAAGAGCGGCTGGACGTTGACATAAGGAAGCGTAAATGGCGTTGGATTAGTCACACTGAGGAAACCAAACGATGAAATTGCAAAGCAGTCCTTTGAATGGAGTCCTCAGGGTGTACGGCGGCTTGGGAGACCAAGAACAACATGGAAATCAACAGTTCTAGTAGAAGCATATTCCCAGAGAAATATCTAGCTGCAGACCGTGAAAGATGGAAACTATTTGATGGTTCCCTATGTCTTAATCGGGGTTAGAGGAAGAGGACTTGATGGTGATGATTGCCTGCGCAAAAAACAAATGTTCCTCTTTATAAAAATTATTTCATTGCTTTTAACTTTGGCCTTCACAACTTTCCTGCTTGAGTCAATAGTTTTCATGGTGCTTGACGGGCGTCCCAAATACCTAGTTTAAAGCACTTTTCTTTAATAGCCTTATTTCGAAGTTTTGCAAAACTTACCTAAGTCATCCTATGTGACTATGATATTTCTAGCCGTGTATGCATACTTCCTTAAAGTTTAAACTCCATCAAACTGCATGACCACACATTATGGATTAAGTCGAGAAGATTTGCTTAGGTCTCGAAAGTGTATATCGTGGTGTCATCATCTACGAGTAACTACGTCAGCTGGTACATTATAACAAATGGTTTAAATGCAAGGGGCAATGCCATTCTTAATAGATTTGAACAATGCCATTAAATGTTCTTATGCCTTCTAGGAACAAAGCAAATATGTAGGTGTTGGTATGTGTATTATGGAGTGTATCTGTAGAAATTTGGATGTGTGTAAATATTTAGCACAACAACTGGGGACCAGAAAATCGAAAACAGTGTGGTTTCTCAATGAGCAAAAAAGGATAAGCCATAGGTATAGGTAGATATACCTATACCTAAACATTATCTAGATATTATGCAATTTCTAGGAATTGACATTATAACCCAAAGGTGCAGAGAGAACAACATGCTGAACTTCCGAAAGGCATGCTAACCGATTTGCCTTAATTAAAACACGTATTCTGGACAAAGTACAAATATTTGTTAGTAAATGGTTTGTGTTGTCTTTTGTCTCTCTGGCATTATAATCTTAACTTTAGATATACCTACACCATACATACATACACTCACTCAGAAGTGAGACATTTTAAAAGGACACAAGATTCTTCCTGCCTACCTTTACCTAGTGAGTGTGTGTATTCTTAGGTTTTTCGTTTATAGTCACATGATATTTTTTTGAAAGAAAAAATAAACTAAAAAAGGGTTTCTATTTTAAATACATTTCTATAGAAAAATATTATATTCTACTCATATGTACATACATATGTGGGATTATTGAGTAGGTTTTCCGAAAACTTTACATAGTTTCATGACGCCCTTTATATCCTTAAAGAAATTTTAAATAAGAATTTCCTTAGAAGTTTATAACATGAAAGTTTACCTATTTCAAAAACAAAAATAGATACTATTTGTCTTTGAATGTGTTGATCGATAACCAAATTTAATAAGTAAATACATGACATCTTTGGCATTTAGGCTATTTGAATTTTGTCAAAATTATAACTTTGTAAGAATATCTAAGAAAACTGATACCTTTAGTTTTGTATAATGAAATCGACAAAATTGCTCTTTGACAAACATGTACTGTCCATAAAGTATATTGAGTGTTATTTAAGGAAAAGTTCAAACGTTCGAATATTAATTTGTGAAAGAGAATATAATAACCTATCAAGTTTATCAAAGGAAACAATGGAAATAAACAATATATTTTAATTGCTACTTTTGTAAGGCAGATATGTAGATCTTTTGGGGCAAAAGATGAACCAATTGACTATACCCTATCGAATTATATTTTAAATGGTTAGATATACATATTCAAAATGTCATTTGAATATAAGAAAATATCTGGTTTAAAATTAATTGGAATCTTATTGAAATTTAAATATTTTGAATATTATGTATCTTCTCACATTTTCAAATAAACCACACTAAAGAAGGTTATGAGGTTAGTACAAGCATTTTCAAAAAAAAAATAGAGATATTATGTAGGCATTTCTGTAATTGGTTGCATCACAAAGACTTCGACTTCTTGATAGGGAAAATACATGTTGTTTTTGAACTCTTAGGTATCCTTAACCACATGTAATGAAGTCCCAATTGAAAGGTCAGAAATCATTGAGCATAAGAGTAGGTTTTTATATAGTCCTCTTAAGTGAGAAATGATTTGAGTTTCACTTAACTGTGTGAGATGCTTAACGTCTATGTTATAATATCGGATTTTTTTGCCAGATATGTGTAGGTGGTTATACATGTAGGTATGTATTCAATCAAAAACATAAAACTACCCCCTTACTTCCTCTTAAAAAACTTAGAAATTTTTCCAAATTTAGGAAATCTACTTCTTAGGAAATGCTTAAGCCAAGCTTTCCACCAGTAGTGTAGCTACCGCGGTATCAGCCGTATTAATGATACGGGGCCTTCGAGATATAGGGGCCCTGAGATACAGAGTACTTGACGTGTGTAAGAAATTTTTCTTTGAGGATGCATTCGATACACAATTTTTTCGCTCGTTCAATTTTACCTAGAGTTGACCTAGGTTTTCTTATTCTTGACAACCACTAAAATTGTCAAAAAACTGGGTTCTGTGTATTCCTTGAGTTTCTAGTAAAATTTCTTGCAACACGTAAATCCACAACTTTGATATTTTATTTTTTACCTGAACTCGCCCCAGCAAGAAACCTAGATCTACTTCAGAGCGAGTTCAGGGCGATCCTAGGTGTCAAAAAACACAGAATTTGCTGGTCAATGTGAGTTCAGGTTTTTCAAAAAATGCCTTGGCGTGACCCCGGGTGACTTCAGGGCTCAACGAACAAACGTAATTTACATATTATTTAAAATGTACATATTACCATTTGTTTCGATAGTTTTCCTTCCTGTATAGTTATTTCTATCTAAGTTCTACCAACTAACGGAACCACAACTGCAGCGTGAAACCAGTACCAGTATTCCAGGAGAGTTAGATGAAAAAATGTTAAAATTAGGAAATATGTAATTAGTATAAACTGAATTTTGATGAAGAGCTCCGTTTTACTTTACCTTCATGGCCAGTTGAAAAACTTCATTTATCCATGAACAACATTTTTAGTACAATTTGTATTCGGGTTCTTCGCCTTGTTATAAAACAAAGTTTTCGGGTAGAAGAGGTAAGGAGAAGCCCGTTTTACCAACAAAAAAACGGTGTGAGTTGTGAATTTGTTTTCTAATAACTATCATTCGAATTTCATTCGACAACGAATAATTGACAAACCAGAAACTTTCAGACAGTTTTATTTTATAAATAATTAGCTATTAATGAAGTCTTAAAGTTATAGCGTTTCAAAATTTGACTTTTGATTTTGACCGTTAAGTGACAAACAAATATTTTTACAAATACAAGTCCAGAAAACTTTAATTTTTTTTTTTTCAGAAATCTTGCTGTTTTAAATTTAAGCTCATAGGATTCTATACAAGAAAGTTTATTACACTATTCGTTAGGCTTGTTTCACACATATACGGTTTCATTCGGTTCGGTCTGTATTCGGTTCATTTTCGGTCGGACCTGATAAGTGTGAACCGATGAAAACGGCAGGAATAAAAACCTAATAGAAACCGAATAGCACCGAACGTCCCCTCGACACGAATCGGTTTCATTCGGTTTCAAGGGCACACAAACTTATCGTAGCGTTCACACATATTCGGTTCTATAAGGTTTTTTTTGTTCGTTTTTATTTGGAATTGACAACTAGTGCTGAAGTATGTTGATATTTTTGGAATTAAAAATTGATATTTGAATACAAACCTTATAGGAACCGTATATGTGTGAAAATACAAAACTGAAACCGAAAACGAACCGAATACATACCGAACCGAATGAAACCGTATATGTGTGAAACAAGCCTTAGAACAGCAGATTTTGGGAAAACATACACAAACGTTAAAAAATTATTATTAATATCTTTTCAACACTTCCACTGCAGCACACTGGGGTAAATACTGACCACTAAGCCTTTTTCTCAAAATTTGTTTCTTATACAAAAAAGGTTATAATCTTTCTTTTGTATTATTTCATGAACTAAGATTTAAATCTTTTGAAAAATCAACAGTTTTCGAGATATATATTCATAAAAACTGTTTTTATACCTTTTACCGTACAAAATCAAATATCAAATTGAACTTATATAGGTAAGTAAAAAAAGTTTATACCTAACGCTGAGCCCTTGTTTGGAAAAAGGGGCCCCTCAAAAATGTTTGATACGGGGCCCCCAAAGTGCTCGCTACGCTACTGCTTTCCACAAAATTCTTTTGTGTCTTAATTTTTTTGAAGTTAGACCGTTTTTGTATTGATTCGTCCATTTTTGTCCATTCGCTTTAATTGCCCAAGCACTCTGGAATCAATGAATTCCTATTCACTTGAATATATTGATGTTTCCTTAACATTTAAAAGTTTGTCATTGAAACTGCTCTTGAAAGTTCTGCCAATAAAAAGAGGACCGAATATTGCACAAGAAATTTTTGGCTCTAGGCGCAAGTTTCCTAAGGTTTTTAGGATAGATCTTTACTACTCAATTTCTTCGCGTATAATAATTTGATTTCAGTTAATGAAGTTTATTCGTTGATGCATTGAATAAAATCGTTGAGTTAACGGATAAAGTCATTGATTGAAGGAATAAGTCGTTGGCTAAACGAAAAAATCATTTATTTACGAATTTATTCGACGTTCGTCAATATTAAAATAATCGGATTGTCCAGCAGTCCAGCTCTGCTGTCCTAAAGGTAGAACTAGAATAAGCGGAAGCTGTCGGAAGCTAATGTCAAAACCAACCGAAAAGTAGCTTTACGAATCGTCAATTTCACAAGTGGTGGAGAGTGAAAATAAAAATCTAAATAATTTTTTTGTTTTCAATTTTAATTATACTTATTCACAGCACAAAATAATAGGCTTTTAATTATTAATTTCGCGAAACCACGAAAATTCTAAATATATTTAATAAATTGGGTGGCGCAACAGCTCGTGGAGAACCAGGGCCTAGTGACTTACAACTCACAACCATTCCTGTATGCGTATTGTGGGCAGGAATGGAGGGGACCTACAGTTTTTTTCCGAGTCCGAACGGCTAAATGAGAAGCACTTTTTCATGACAAGTATACTCTTGGAGGATTTGCCAGTATCTGGCAAGTGGCAGTACCTACCTCGGATAAAACATTTCCGTTTTTAGGTGACACGGCTGGGAATCAAACCCACACCTTCGGCATGACAGTACGATAACTTCCGACTATTCTAGTTCTTCTTTAAGGCTTAACAAGGACCTGGCCCTCCGGGTATGAGGGTTGTGTCTTCGGGTTAGCTTCCTTATCACTTAGGTACAGAAATTTCGATTCTGAGAGAGACAGGAGCAAAAAGACCCACCACGTCAAAAGATACAAATTTGGAACGTGAGAACACCTCATGTGCTACTCAAAAATGTTAGTATGTTCACATGCGGTATAAGACATACATTACCGCAGTTCAGGATATGCGACGAATAGAAGCAGGTATGATGAAAAAGAAAAGATTGCGACATTTACTCCAGCTGTTATAATTGATTGCACATGTCAGGATGCGGATTCTCAGAAGAAAATTAGTTAAGTAACATGAAAGCCACTTTCGGAAATATAAGCGTGACCATTTTCTTGTTGCAGCAAGGGTAAGAGCTGAACCATCAAATGAAAAGAAGCATTGAACAGCCATAAAAGAGGAGTTTAACGTTGGTCGCTTTAGTATACCAGGACTCCTGAGCGAGAAGTTCTCCACTCAGAAACCACAATACCTAACTAGCAAAATTTCTTCGAATTTCAGACATTAAAGTGTCATTTTTTGTTTCTATAGCGCTCCCATTACCCCTCTGACGGGAAATAAATGCCTTATTGGAGCAATACTGATAAATAATCTATAAAATAATAAATTGGGTGGCGCAACAACTCGTGGAGAACCAGGGCCTAGTGACTTACAACTCTCAACCAGTCCAATGTGCGTGTTGTTGGCAGGAATGGAGGGGACCTACAGTTTTTTACAGAGTCCGAATGGCTAGATGAGAAGCACTTATTCATGAAAAATATACTCTTGAAGGATTTGTCAGTTCCTCACAAGAGGCACTACCTCGCATAAAATATTTCTGTTTTTAGGTGGCACGGCTGGGAATTGAACCCACACCTTCGGCATGATAGTCCAATGCACTTAACATTACCCCACTGGGTATACTGGAGTTCATAAACTCGGAGCAAATAATCGCACGAGCGACATCTAAATGGAGATTCGATGAAGAATGACCCTAACAACCTGGTACTATACTTTGGTTCGGCACAACAAATGGGTTCAAAATTCCTCACACGTAAGGCGAAGTGCAAGCTGATACAGGGCTCTTTCAAAAGAATAATATTTTTCAAAGAGTATTTGGTTCTGTGTGCGTACTGCGTTGTGGGCGAATTTAGGAGAATATACAATCACGAACATTTTGAGCTGTATCCAGATCCAGATGTGAATGTGGTCTAGAAAATCAAAACATGTCGACTACATTGGCTCGGCCACATCGAGCAAATGACAATAATACTCCAGACAAGAGGCTTTAAATCCCAGTTCCCAGGTTCGAGAGAGCAAAGAAAACCGAACTTTCCTTCCGTTGAAAGACCATGTCAACGTCGATGCCAGACGGCTTTCTTTAAATGACTGCAAACAGCGTTCTCAGGATCGTTGAGAATGGAAGGCTGCCGTGTCTCAGGCAACGACCCTTCATGGATTGGTAGCCCGATAAATAAGTAATTCAACGAAGGAAGTCATCAATAAATTGAAGGGTTTAACGTTGATCAATGATTTCACAAAAGAACTCGCTCTGTGACGAACAACTTTAAGTTAGGCTAGGTAAGAAGGGCATGCACAGTACAGAGGCCATTGCATACACGGGGCTTATTGGTTCATTTTGATCTCCTTACAAAATAAATCAGAGATGCTCCTTGCGTACTTACTATTAGTTTTCTCAAATTTGCCATTGAGACCTGCGCAAGGTCGTCCAGTTCTCCAAAAACCATGTTTCCAAAATAACGGAGTTGATTTGTTTGTAGGTTTTGACAATCACAGAGCAGGTGTTTAATGGTTTCAATTTCTTCGACATCTTGACAGCTCCTACAAAAATCGGGTGAGAGTACATCCATTTTGGTGGACATTGTGCCAATGGCCCGTTAGTTCCCTTATCAAGATTCTATTGTTCTTTTACTCAAAGATAAAAGATGCTGAGTTTTATTTTCATTAATTCTGGGCCATAAGCTTCTAGAGATAACGTAGTCGTTCCTGGACGTCCAGGAGTTACTGAATTGCTCTCTCGTTATTAGGTCTTTTTTCCTTTTTATCACGCCAATCTGGTCGTCTGGTCCCGATGAACAGTTTTACAAAAGTGTATGACTATTCATTGAGCCAATGAAGCCCAGCATGCGCTAAATTTCAATAATAAATCCTTTACTTAATGTAGTACCTACATATTTCGTTGTATTTTCATAACGATTTGGTTCAGTGTGATGACCCTTACTACCTCAAAATAAAAAGATCTTCGTCTTTGTTAGCCGTCCTATTTGAGAAGCTTCTTGAAAAATTTGAAGAGTTTACTCGGAGTCATATTTTTGGGATCTACATTGATTACAGCCGTTGTTTAAAGAATTGAATCTTTTAAGTTTTTTCATATTGGATTTCACGAAGAAGTTTAGGTATTAATTACAAATCAATTTGCTCAATAAACCGGGGTAGTTCAACTGACCGAAAAATGTGCATGTATTTTGCTTGTAACTTGCAGATTTTTAAGATCAATTAAGCGGGAAAGTCAATTAAGCGGGTGCAATTAATCGAGGAAAATTGTTACCTAAGATAGCAACCAACCCCGCAAACATGGATTTCTTAACAAATTGTTCGTTCTTCCTTAAATATTCTATGAAGTGAGTTAAGTAAAAATATAATAACGACATAAATGATTTACCTAAAAAAATCCAACCCTACTCCATGTGAACTTTTATATTCTTCTAACCCCTAATAAGCTATAAAATCCCAAAAATAACTTTGCACTTACAACAACTAATTCGGAAGTCAAGTGGATATCCTGCGCTAAGTTGACAACACAACAACCCCACGTGACCTACTTCCCGCGTGTAAAGTGTGAATATGCATAGAATATACCTTAGCTATAATATATTGAGTTCAAACATGCGAATAATTTTTATAGAATAGAGCTAAACAGGTGTATAATATAAATGGTGTGGAATTAGGTATTCATTTAGCGTCTTTTGCTGCGCAACATAAGCTCAAACAGCAACAATTTAACTTACATACAAACATATATGTAAAGCATATAGACATCAATGTATACATATGTATATACCTATAATTTTGTCTTAGCTACAGACAAATATGATAGATTAAATCCAAAAAGGAACATTTTGTCAAGGATATCCTTTGACAGATATAAGCTTATATGGATCATAATAATATATGGAACACCTGTCAAGAGTGTTTAATTATAATAAAGTCTAGCCGCATGTTCATTTCGCATTCATCAATAGAATTTGAACGACAATCCACGCACACACACACTCATAATAGCTAAACTCTTGGATCAATGAGGCTTTGATATAGCAACAAAGAAATAATGAACGATAAGTATTTAATGTGGATAGGTAACGGTATGCAGCAGGTAGAGGTACGACTTAAGCGCATATTAGTTAAGATACGGACGGATATACATATAAACTTATCGATTTATAATTATTATGGATTACGAACATACAAACCTGCCTTTTTTTCTATTCGATACTTTACACCCTTGAAGGTATAGTTTATGGTTCATAGAATTTATCAAGGACTCCTTTTGAAGGTTGTGATTTTTTTTTCTGTCGAAATGAGACATTTTCACTCATATCAGTCCTCATAACCATACATATCTCAATACACACACAGTTGAATGAAAAATGAAAGAAATAAAAAAATGTATTTCTGTGCAACACGGCATGTTGATAAAGTTGAATGAAATTCCATAAGGCACATGCCACGCAATAGTCTTTGTTGTTAATATTGTTATCATCGACTAAAAGGACGACTGACATGACGGTGGCAAGGATGAAATAAAAAAAAAGTAGAGAAAATGGTGATGGTGATGGTGGGTTAGGAGTCTTATCAGATTTTCAATAATGTGCTTAATAGGCTGCCTATTACTTTTACATTGGCGACTTGCGTGATGTTTACTTAAACATCATTCTTGCATCAATATACAACCTATGCCTACTCTCACAAGATAAGAGAAAGAATAAACGCGAATTCTACGGCAACTGAATATAAACGCTCTACATGCTCACAGCAAAGTAATTGGTATAAAATGATTCATAGTTAATTATATCTTAAAGAAATACAAATAAGAAATGTTTTTGGATTGAATTTAAGACTTAAAAAGGATACATCAAATCTCAAAAATATGTTATATTATATGTTGTGCATCTGACTGGTATAAAAAATACGTGACCCGGTGTTGAAAGTGGTTTACACTTATTTTTCCATGATTAAAGAAAAAAAAATTTTATTACGTCGAACTATTATTTTCAGTGAATGAAACAAAAGAATTTAATATATGTACTTATGACTTTTATGCTATTGATTGGTATAAACTGGTCTAGCACATATTTTTTCATGTTTTTTTCACTTCCTTTCTCAAGTCAAACCGTGATTTTCAATGAATGATATAACAAAAATTGGATATATTTTTGACTATTAAACTATTGATTGGTATAAACTGGTCTAATAGACAGAATACGTAAACCAAATCGAAAATATTTATTATTTTACTTTGATAATTGCAAAAGCGAATGGTAATCCAAAAAATATACGCATAATTATAATCATATACAATTTATTCTAACTGGTATAAATATAAAACGAGTCTATGCTCTACATAATTATCGAAATTAAATCTTTAAATTTAAAAAGTTACTTCCAGAGTAAAATTTTCACTGCCTTTCATAAATTTCAGACGAACAGAAGCGAAAAGAATGTTCTTAAGAAAATGCAAGTAAGAATATTTGTTTTATTTAAAAACTAAAAAGGTTACATTAGGTGCCAGTGGCCATAGTCATCATTGAAACTCATCACTAAAAATAAAGCTCTGGTCTTAATTATTATATCTGGCGCAAAATAGAAATCATTATGGTCGAGGCTTTCACATAAAATTTGTTTTATTATTTTAAAGATTGAACAACCTTACCAATGATCATTGAAAAATTCAAAGTCTTTTTATATAGAAGCTTGGACCTCATTGAACATTGTTTGGCTTGAAATATAAATGAAGTCTTCATTTTTAATTCTCTATAAAAAAAGCAAATCGTCGGCTTAGAGTGAAAAGCAGCTAACTCCTATTTTGCACTTTTTATAAAAAAAATATTTAAACAAAAGTGTTCGCATTATTTGAATAAAACCAAAATTACATTAAGTATTTTTCAGTACACGCTTCTGCTAATTTTAGTGAAATTGGAAAGATTTGATAGATTTTTGTATTTTTAAGCAATTTTTGAAGTAGTCTATAATGACAAAAAAATGTGGAGTTAGCCGCTTTACACTCTAAGCCGACGAAATGATTTTGTTTTCTTAACCCCTAGAAATGGAAGAACAAAATGTTCAATGATGAGTTTCAATGATAGCTATAACTGCTGCCTTAGATCTTAAAAATCTTTTCTCGGACTGTAAGCCTGACTGGTATTAGGAAAAAAACGTAATTCTTTGTTTCAAACTTGTACTACGCAATATGCATATTTTTGCGTGAATTCTAGATCTTCAGTGAATGGAACAACAAAGATATTAAAATGATTATCAAGCTATTGATTGGTATAAACTGGTCTAACAGATAGAGTAAACCAATTGACAAATGTGTTTTATTTAAGTTTAATAATTTCAAAAGTAAACCTTAATCCTAAAATATATGGATGCCTTCAACTGGTTCTAACTGGTATAAATAGAAAACTACTCTTTTATAACTGTCAAAATAAATTCCATACAATATAAAGAATTTAGTTTTCACCATCATAAATTTCAGATGAAAATATTTAATATATTTGGAAATTATGTGATTATTCGTTGGTTGGTATAAAATGGTTCAAGGCACAAAATTAAACAGTTTAAGACAAGAAATTTCATTAGTTATAAAAAAAAAATGCAAGTAGGAATAGTTTTGGTTTGAATTTAAGAATTAAAAATGATATATTAAATTTCAAAAGCTTGTTCTACGACTGTGTGTCTGATTAGTGTAAACAAACAAGCTGACTTCTTTTGTCAAAAGTTCTACTACACATTTAATGTGTATTTTTGAGTTTGATAACTGCACAGTAAACGTAAATCCAAAAATATATGCACGCCTACAGTTAATGGTAATTTTTTCTAACTGGTATAAATACAACACATAATAAATTATTCATAAATTTACAAGATTTACTTCCAGAACTTAATTTTCACTTTCATAAATTTCGGACCAAAATACCTAAAATGTTTAAGGATTATGTATTAATTCGTTGATTGGTATAAAATGGTTCATCGCACAAAAATGAACTGTTTAATCTAAGAAATATAATTTGTTCTTAACAAATACAAGCAAGAAACCTTTTTAATTTGAATTTAAGAGCATATAGAATATATACCTATTAAATTTCAAAAATCGGTACTCGGACTGGTATAATCCAAAAAACTTGACTCTTTGCGGTAAAAGTAGAACTACGAATATCTTTTCCATTTTAAATTATTTTCACATATAAAAACGTGATTTTTAGTGCATGGAACAACAAATATTACATATATTTATTATAATTAAGCTATTGATTGGGATAAACTGGTCTAACGGACAGATCTAGCCAAATTTAATGTTTTTTTATATTTTTTTTTATAATTTTAAAAAATGAACACAAATCCAAAACTATATGCTCAGGTTCCATCTGTTATTGGAAATTTCTTCTAACTGGTATAAATAGAAATCGACTTCTTACTCCGTATTAACTGTCAAAATAGATTCTTTAAGACTTTAAAGGTAACTTCCAGAATTAATAACATTTTCACCACCATAGATTTCAGACGAAAATATTTAATATATTTCAAGATTCGCTGATTGGTATAAACTTTACTAATTGATAATGTGAATACTTTCATAACGAGTTCCTATTAATTTTAGACAATTTATTTATTTATTTTGAGAATTGCAAAAGAAAAAGGTAAATTCAAAGACCAATGTACCTATTTGCTTATTTGAACTGACTGGTAGAAACAAAAACCTAACTCGTCGAACACTACATTATAAGTGATGGGACTTTTTAACAATGTCCTAGTTAATCACAAATACCACTCACTTTTTTATTAACAATTCAGAATATACATGCATGTGTATATACATATTTATTTGTTTTCAGTGATTGGTATAAACTGGTCTAATTTTCAGAGTGAATAGTAAAAGCTTAAGTTAGAGGTCATTTTCCTTTTTTTATTGAGTCGAGGTCTTTCCTCGAATTTTCTGAACCAAACCTTACCAAGAAATTTTGTCATTTGTGTGGCATAAATGCCAAACATTTATTGCATATCTGCCCCTGATGTCCTATCGCTATCAAACCTAATTTTCTCTATTTTTGTTTGTATTTATAAAACAAATACAAGTGTCTTTTAAAATGTTCATAGAAACACAATAACAGCTCCCTTAAGTGCAAATAAAATCTCCCCAGCAACGAAAGAATACCTAAAAAAAGAAGTGCAAATGCTAATGTGTCTTATACGCAATGATACTGATCAGCATTCGTATAATACGAGGGAGCCTATGAGACGGGAGGGCATAATATTATTCAGTTTTTTTTTCTGTCCTTTTTTTATGCGAATAAAATTGATGGGGCTCTGGCTTTGGTAGGTACACTTGTTATATAAATATATAGAAAATGCTGACATTCAAGTTCGTTGCGAGTAATTTCATTCGATTGCGTTTGGAATACTAAAAAACAGCGTTAGGCAATTGAACGCGCATATATTTTTTTTACAAAAAGACAGAAGTGCGAGGTGAGTAAAAACGACAAGAACAACAACAACAAGGTAGTCGTCGTCATCGTTGTCGTTGTCTCTTTAGGAGTAGTATAAGCCTGATGTGATTTGAATTTTCCAATCTGAATTGCTAAACGACACTTTAAGGACTTTGTTGTTGGTTTTTTTTTCTCGGTTTTCGTTTTTCATGCTTCTGATGGTACAGCAAAGTCAGCAGCATTTAATAGAACTCATGCAGAGTCCGGACTTAATAATCTTTCCCTTCGAAACTGTTTTTGGAAAACAGCTTTCAATTTCCTCTCTTGTGTTTCAATCCTATTATAAACGTTCCCTTAGTTTAGGCGGTGGTGGCGGCGGCGGCAGAGAGGTAAAGGTATAAATGTATTTTCGTTTTTCGTATACATTAATATTGTAATCCTTGTTGAAAATGTGCGTTGCGTGTGCTACTAGAATATACCTACTACTCTGCTTCTGATACTACTAATGCTATATTGCTTGTGCTTTCACCTCTTGTTTAATTGAGCACGCACTTAAGAGGGATTTCCAAAATTTACATTCATTTTACAAGGACATCCCATTTACTCCGCCTACCATCATCATCGTCCTTTTATAAGTTGAAGGTATTTTGTGGAATGGGATGGGCAAGGCGCAACTCAATTTGAAAAACATTCAAAACAAACCTCCGTCCGTTCCGGAATGAATATAAAATATTGATGAGGATGATGCGACTATACCTACGACAATAGGCGATTTTCCTGTATATAAAGAAAGACCAGGCACCAAGCCAGCCAGACAGCCGAAGGACTATGAGACGACCAGGAGAAGAACTGTGGAGAGTCTCTAATTTGTGTGTTTTAGCTTCTTGTGAACTGGCGATTTTCGAGAATCGAAATCACTCCAATGAGCAATAATAAACACAAAAACAAGGAATTTATTCGATTTTCAAGTCGAGTCGAGTCGAGTCATACCTTTTGTAATTCACCTCACATCCTTTGCGGATGTTTGGATAATCGTCTTATTGTGTAAATGTTCTCACTTTTTTTTTATGTTCCTATCGTTAGTTGTTGTTTTGTTATACTTGGTGCCTCTAGTCATATCCTGTTTCAAAAACGCGTGTATAAATTTTAAATTGAATTTAAATGATATAGCTAGGTCCAGGGAGGTGTTGATGTTGTTTGTCCATGAGTTTAGCACATTTAATTTAAGGAGCGTTTTACACCTACACGAACACAACAGCTCCTATATCATCCTACCTATATTTATTTGCTTATAATTGCTGAATAAGGATTCAGTTGTTGTTTTTGTATGATTCGATTTTATTTTTCACACGCCTCACTTGGAATAAATTTAAAACAATGGGCGCATTAATTCCTTGGTATTATGGAATTCAATTTGTTTTCCTACTACAAGAGGGGGGGGGGGGGGAGGGTCGGTGCTAAGAGCTCATTCGGCCGATGGTTGTTGGATTTTGTTTTCAGAATAATTTGTGATATTTTTGAGGGATTAGATGTGGCCGTTTGGTTAAATAAGCTTACAGCAAAGCGTTGCCGTCGGTCGGACTAGGTAAACTAAAATGTGAATAGGACTTGTTTTTGTTTCAGATTAATTAAAATTCCATAAATTTGAATTAAACACCAGTTGATGAAGTTACATAATAATAATAAAGGGAGCGAAAGGGGTTTGATGGTGATGATTGTAGTTTAATTGATGCTTTTTTTATGGAACAAAAATGGATTATATTGTCTGATAATATAATTCACTAGGTTCTTGGAAAAAGGGCTTAGGGGAATTTAGTTTGTTATAAGCAGTCTTTAGGGTTAGTGTAGTGAAGAAAGATATGCTAATAGAGTTGGTTAGTTATGTTAAATAACTTGAATGGAGAAATTACCCTTTGGTTAAGAGAAAATTATTGGGAGGATATTAGAAATGCCTCATTCAAATTTTTAATAGCATGGTAGCTTGGCTAAGCATTTGCAATTCAATATAAAATTTTTAACATTGAATATTTCTTAGTTATTAAGTCGTTAGTCGTATACTCAATAACGTATATTATTTTGAGTAAAATTTTATCAAAGTAAAAAAAAACAATAAAAAAAAATTAAAAAAAAAATCATATTTGGTGATAAATTTCGGGAAAACCGTTACACACACATGAAAAAATTGTATACCAGGTTCAATTGGTTAAAAATTCTTGTTTCAATGCTAAAGAGGCCTTGAAAAACCGTCGTATATAGGCAAAGAAGAAGGCAGTTAACTGAAACTTGTGCAAACGAAATCATAAAACCGTTATAACTCCAAAACAATGCAAAAACGAGAAAATGATTTCGAGAAGTAGGTCTTCCACTGTGGGACAACCTTTAAAACAGGGGTTACTGCTTTGAAAACTCTTTTGTGGAAAAAGCCATTAAATAGGGTGAAAGAGAATTTACTTAAGTAAGGGTCACGAAACTATGCCTTAAACGGGGTTGATAAAGGTGCTCTTTAACAAATTCTATTTCATCATTGATAACTGCCTTATTTGTATCTTTGAGTCAGTCTTTTCATTAAGGGTCGATTATATTTAGGAACATTCGGGGGCTAAGGAAATACTTAATGTGCTGTTTACACTTGTGAAAAACAGGCCAGCAGTTTTTGCACCTAGCGAAACCCAGGTAGGTTTAATGCCAAACTAGGATGAGAAGACGTCTTTGGTGGCACAATCGGAATATATGGCCTGCACGACACCACCTCCGATAACGGATTCAGGTTAATTGACTTTGCTGCGGGACGAACCGTTGTGGTAGCTAGTGCGCAGTTTCCACATCTCGACATATATACAAGGGATCAATGAACGCCAACCAGATTGGACACATTGCAATCAACGCAAAGCAATCCTCCAGTATCAAGGATGTCTATACGTTCCGAGAAGCCTCGGGACACTACCTTGTTAATGCCAAGGTAATGCTACGGATATCCAGATCAAAGCCAAAACAGGGAAATTCTGTGAGGAAGTTCGACGTGCGTCGGACGGATACATTCGCAAGAAATTGTCAGGTCCTTTCCCGATCGAATCTATCACGCCTTATTAAATAGCCCTATGCACCCAACTTCAATTATATCGAGTGCCCAGTGGAAGAATTGCCAGAAAGCCATCAGAGATGCCACCTCTGACGCGCTGGGCCTCGCACCACCACCACATCGAAACCCCTGGTTCGATGAAGAATGCCGGCAAGAACATTCCAGCAAACAACAGGCATACAAGGCGGTGCTGCATAAAAGGACCAGATCTGCTCCCGAGTTCTACGAGCAGAAGAGGAAATATAAACAAAAGCTTCTAAGAAGGAAAAAAAAACAGAGCATGAGAAGCGCGTCCTCGAGGAAATAGAGGGATGCCATTGCAGGAATGAAGTTCGAAAGTTTTACCAAAAAATGAAAAGAACCTTCTAGAGTAACAAGGCCCGAGCCGAAGCCTGCAAAGATGATCACGAGAAAAACATGGTAGAATCGCAGTCGGGGCTGAGGATATGGAAAAATCATTTCCCCAAATTGTATAACGGCGATGACTAACCGAATTCCGCTACCATGCAGATTGCACCATTTAACCTGGATGAGTTTGGGTGTACAGAATCTCGAAAGAGTAAAGGTGGCTATGTATATATAAACTTAAATCCAATAAAGCTGCTGGAGCTGATAACCTTGCGGCTGAGCTATTCAAAGCGGCTGGCAATGAATTCGTTAGGAGTTGCACCAGCTCATCTGCAAAATATGGTCGGAGGAAAGTATGCTCGATGAATGGAACCCGATCCTCAAGAAAGGCGACCCCCTAGACTGCACCAACTACAGAGGCATCAATCTCCTTAACATCGCGTATAATATCTTTTCTACAGTTCTTAGTGAATGCCTGAAGCCATTCTCCAATAGCCTGATAGGTTCATATCAGGATGGCTTTAGGCCAGGGAAGTCCACCATCGACCAAATAATTCGCACTACGGCAGATCTTGGAAAAAACCCAGGAGTTTCAAATAGATACCCAACACCTTTTCACCGATTTCAAGGCCGCGTGTGACAGCACCTATAGAGACGAGCTGTATAGAGCAATGTCTAGTTTTGGCATCCACGCTGCTTTATCAAGGTCTTCAAAAACCTCACCGACCCTTTTGATGTCAGAAAAGTTTTTAGGCAACGCGCTGTCATGTGACTTCTTCAACATCATTCTTGAAAGAATAGTGCAAAATCTTCACGTCAAAACAAGAGGCATAATCTTCAAAAAGTCCATCCAATTACTCGCTTATGCTGACGACATTGCCATAATTGGACGAACAAAGGGAGATGTCAGTGGTGCTTTCATTAATATTGAGAAGGAAGCCAAGAAGATAGGTTAAAAGGCAAATGAAGGCAAGACCAATGCTTTCAACAAGAATGTCTCGGACATAACGTCACTATAGACAGCTATAATTTTAAGGCGGTCACAGACTTTGTCTACCTATGAACCGTTGTAAACTTAGCGAACGATACCAGTATTGACATCAAACGAAGAATTACTCTTGCCAATCGCTGTTTCATTAGGCTAAGAAGGCTTTTGAGAAGTGAAGCTCTCTCTCGAGCAATTAAACTGTCCCAGTATAAGACGCTTATCATTCCGGTTCTGATGTATGGTGCAGATGCATGAACACTGTTAACGGTGGATGAGAACGCGTTAGGCTGTTTTCTGGGTGATATTTAGTCCCATCTGTACAGATGGGGAATGTAGAAGACGATGCAAAAACGAACTGTACGGGCAGTACACTGTACAGCGACACCGACCCAGCCATAAAAGAAAAGCCAACGACTGAGATGGCTGGGTCACCTAGAGCGAATGGACTTCAATGCTCCGACTTGGAAAGTCTTTCAATCCAACCCCGTGGGACGGCGCAGTAGGAGACGGGTTACAGGTGGCGCACGCAAGTGCAAGAGGACCTCAACGAACTTGGCGTTCGCAACTGGAGACAGCTAGCTAGAAACCTAGCCGACTGAAAGATGCCTGTTGGTTGGAGCCCTGGTCCACGCCGGATTTTAGCGCCACTTTTAGTAAGTAAGTAAGCAAGCAAGAGTTGGCGTTAGACATTTCCTCAATAAATTTTCCACCACTGACATATCCAATAAAAAAAAGCTAGTGCTATCTCCCTATCTAGCGAATGATAGGTGTATAAATAACAGCGAAACATTTGCTAATTAGTTCGCTAAATTTAGTAAAAACTATGAGTAGCGTATTTTTGAGAGTTCTACTTGCAACTTAAAGTTCAAGGAATACTCCTAGACTCATATAATGCACTTAATAGCGGGGTGGCCTCGAGCAGCTTCTTTGAATATTTCCACATTTTCAGTTATGCCATCGATTGAATTGTAGACGAAAAATTAAATAAACGTTTGGTTACCCATCATCTGAACTGGATTGGTAGATACATACTGACTTAACACATAGAATTAATAAATAAAAATGAGAAAACTTTATGGAAATCGCAAGTTCGAATATCTCCACATTTCTAGTGACATTACAATTGAATAGTAGAGAAACGAAAACATTAAATAAACGTTTAGTAACTCATTCACTGGATTGGTATAAACTGGTCTAACACAAATAATGAATAGATAAAACTGAGAAAAAGCTTAATGGAAATTCCAAATTTATTATAAAAATTATAGGACTTACATACGTGTTTACGTTTTTACGTTTTAGTAGTGAGTTGACATTATTTGCTTACCTGGAAAGAGAAAAAAAACAAAAGAAAATTGTTAAATATATTCGTCATTTTGTTTGCATAATTTTAGATTATATTTAATCTTTTATTGAACATTTTACTTAGTCATAGAAATCATAAATTACTCAGGTCTACAATTATCGATTAACTTTTGGACACGAAAAAACAAGTGTTTCTTAGCATACTTTCGGGAGCTCAACTCTAATCTGCCATCGGATTTCTGCTATGAGCTGGATTTTAGATTATTACAGTTAAAAAATGGCCAAAAAATGGTTTTTGCTGTTTTTAGGTTATGTATCCAATCAAGGCAATTTTTCAATAAAACTTGGCAACGATTCAGAGTTTTCATGCAATTTTTGAGGTTATGTAACAATGCCAAATAATTATTGTTTACAAATTAAGTAAAGACTTTTAAAAATATGTAGGTACTAATATTTTTCTTATAAAGCTCTGTTTTAATATTTAAAATAAAAAAAAGCTCCCAGAAATCCCTTGTTATTGCAACACAATAAGTTTACCCAAAAATATATGTTACCTAATTTCTTAATCATTTGTTTTTAAAATGAGATTTTCCTTAAGAGAAAAGTATGAAGCTGTCAAAAGTAAACCACAGTAATTATTCCCTCAGGATCAGGATATATAACAATTATATCTTTAATAAATTTATATAAAATTATCTTTAAAATAAAAAATCTTAGGTACAGGCATATTCAAAACAAAAAGGAAATATAAACTCAACATTTTATGTGTAAAATCCTCGAAGCATCTAATCACTAATTAAAACTCTTTAATCCCTAAATTTATGCTCCATTTAAGAGGATCATTGTATTAGAAATTTCTATGCTCTCCTAATATACCTACCTACCTACCTTCTTTCTAAACAAAAGCTAAAAAGAAAAAACAGCACCTTGTTAGTCCTCGAGGTCGCTGCACCATTTATTATATTTTATAGGTAGGTAGGTAAAGTAGGTATCTACTTAAGCTATTCGTGTGGCGCCCACTTAAGAAGGATTAAACTCAAGAAAAATATTACCCCCATTAAATGAGACCCGAAAATTGGCTAAAGCTTAGCTGTCTATCAATTACACCCACACGTCAATATTTGTCCTCTAGCGTCTTTCTTTCGTCGAATATTTTTTTTCCGATATTTTTTTTTGGGTCGAAACCAATGAGTAGATAGGAAAAAACACACACAAACACATACAATACAATTTTTCTCCACCTCTTAATCTAAATTCCAATTTACGCCCAAATTAGTTAAGTCCCTCATTCCTGATAAAGCTTTTTCGTTCTAAAAAAAAAAAAAAAATTCCCCTAGATACCCACCCATAGAATTTTCTCTATGTGTTTGTTAGTTAGCAAAAGTTTCTAGACTTTCAACACAAAATACAATAAAAAAGTAAACAGACAAAAAAAAATAAACAGAAAATAGTGATTTATCAGCTGAATCAACTTAGATGACAATAGTCTGCGAATTAACCTGCCGCTGGCCTGATATTTATCCTTTTTCGTATAAATATCCTTGATTCTATGTAGTTATATACTGGCACCTTCATCACCACCACCTTATAACATCTATGTTGTCGTTTAGTTGTCTTCGTATCCTTTGTATCTTCACATTGATTCATTACCAACAGCACTAAGCTGACAGAAGCCAAGAAATAAAATGACAGAAATAAATCCAACAAAAATAGAAAAACAACACAAAAAGAAAAAAAAAATACAAAAAAAAACTCCAAAGAACAACAGAAAAGGGTGAGTTTGAGTTTGAGACTTAAATCAAATTCCAGGACTCTCAGGCAGGACTTTGTAAGATACAAGAAAAAAAAAGAAAAACAACAAGAAAAATTTGTTAAAGATCGAAACTAAGATCAGAAAGGTCACTTTCTACAAAAGGGCTGCTTCATTGTTAGGGAACAATAATACAGCAAGAAAAAAAAAAATACAAAAAATGTTTCGAACGAACACTCGAAAAAGTCAAGAAACGAAGAACGAAATAGAAGGAAAGCCATTTGTCCATTGTCCTACCTTTATAAATTATCGACATTAATCACAGCTACTTGTTCTTATACTCTCACTATATGGTATGTAGTATTTTAGGGATAAAAGATGTTCATATTGTCAGGGTGAAGTCATGCGGGTGTTTTGTGAGAACAATTTAGTTTTTGTTTTTTTTTTTCTTCATATTTAGATGAAAATGTTGAAGAAAAATCAAGGTTGTGGTATAAAGAAGGAAAGTTGAATGGAATGAAATTTATTTTTGTTTTGACGGCTTCTTCTCTGGGGGTGAACTTCTTTTATCTGAAATTGAAATTTCTAAATTTATATTATTTAGAAAATTCAGATGGTTTCTTGAATGGAGTTAATTTTTTGAAAGAAACTGGTTAAAGCTCAGATTGGTTTTGTCAGAGAGAAAATTGAAATTTTAAAACTGTTTTGTAATTTCAATTTATCTAAGCGTACGTTTCTCAGCTATGTGGGATTTTTATGGAGATCGAATGTCAGGACTGACAGCATTAGGGTTTTATAGACCGAGCACTTCGTATTTCATGTGAGGAGTTTTGAACCCATATGTTGTGCCGAACCGAAGTACCACTGGTTTGCTAAAGTAATTCTTCGTCGAATCTCTTCTAAGATGTCGTTCGAGAGATTGATATTAACTCCGAGCTAGATGAACTCGTTAACTACTCCGAAGTTGTTGCTAAGAACAGTGAAGTTGTGACCTAACCGTTTGACAGATCATTCATTGTTTGTTGATAACATGTTCGTAGTCTTGTCCTCATTAGCTTGATGATAACGACCAACAAGTTTCGCCTTTTATTCATTTGCATGGAAAGACTCTATAACTGCCTGTTGGGAGTGGCCAGTGATGTCAATATCATCGGCATGCCTTAGAAGTTGAATAGATCTATTGAAAATAGTACCTTCAGTGTAAACACCGGCCCTAC
Source organism: Dasysyrphus tricinctus (assembly GCA_963921185.1). NCBI lineage: Eukaryota > Metazoa > Arthropoda > Insecta > Diptera > Syrphidae > Dasysyrphus > Dasysyrphus tricinctus. The sequence continues at coordinate 204,406,559 of OY992531.1, forward strand.
ACACTATTTGCTCCAAAATGAGATGTAAGAAGTCGCATGATACTCGTAGAGCATCTCCTTGTCGAAACCCTGTGCATGTTTGGTATAGTTTGGAAGAGCTTTTCCCTAAGTTGCACATTGCATCACGTATTTTCAAATGTCACGCGACACAACTGGATCAGTTCTCCCGAAATCTCAAGTTCATCCATCGCCATATAGAGCTTCTCACGATGAATGCTATCATATGTGGCTTCGACTCGAAGTTTTCGTCTATGATCGATCTGCTTGGCCGGAAGCCACACAAGTAATTGTTGCTTATATTGTTGCAGAACGACTTATGACGCTCAAACAGTTTGTTGGATAGGATCTTGTATGCAACATCAATCAGGGATATGGATCTATAGTTTTTGCAGGATATAGGATCGCTTTTTTGTAAATGGGACATATGGAGCTGATAGACTATAGTCATTGGACATGCCACCTTTCAATCAAACTTAGGTGATGACTTAATGCATACTTACTTACTTACTTTAGATGGCGCTTACAGTACAGGGTGGATTACGGTCCCTCCAGCCAGCTCGGTCGCTAGCTAGCTGCCTCCAGTTAAGCACTCCAAAAGTTGGTTGCAGTCATTCTCGATAGAGACGTGGTGTGTATCAATTTGAAACTCCTGGATTTTTTTCCAAAATCTGTCGGAATGTGAACATTTGATCGACGGTTGATTTATCGGGCCTAAAACCACACTAATATGGGTCGATCAGATCGATGACAAATGCTTTTAAGCGATCACACAGTACAAATTTGTATGAGACGTTGAGGAGAGATATACCTCCGTACTTTGCACAAGTCAGAGCATCTGCTTTTTGTGTTCCATTCATCGGGCATACTTTTATCCGACCAAATTTTGGAGATAAGTTGGTAGATACTCCCTACCAAGCCATCTCCCCCTGCTTTGAATAGCTGAGCTGTCAGCCAATCTGCATCATCAGTCTTGTACGCTTTAAGCTTGGCTATCGCTAACGGCACCTCATTTATGTCGAATGGACGGAAAATTTGACCATCGTTGTCCAAGTTGAATAGATTGTTCTGTATAACAGCGGAATTTGTGCCATCTTCGCCGTTTAGCAGTCTAGAAAAATGTTGTTTCCAGATCCTCAGCACCGGTTGTGTGTCTACTACCATATTTCCAATCTCGTCTAGAGAGGTTTCCGTTCTGGGCTTGTAGACCTGGGTAGATTGCCTTACCCTTCGGTACAACTTCAAACATCCCCCTACCGATACAGTCCTCAATAGACTCAATCGTACGCTTCGCATGCTCTCTCTTTTTCCTCCTGAGAATTTGGCGTTTCTATCTTCGTTTTTTCCCGTAGTGCTCCCAGGCTGTTTTCTCACCAGCTCTGGTTCTAGTTTGCAGTATTGATTGGAATTCCTCGTTCTTGGCATTCCATCATTCTTCATCGAACCAGAAGTTTCGCTGTGGTCGAGTTAGTTCTTGCACCTTTTCAACACAGCCCCTCCGTGTTTAATGAGCTCCGCTGGTAAACCAACCCATCCGGCGGGGTTGTTGTTCTTGAGCTTCTTTATAGCTAAGTCTACCTCTTCTACATATGTTTACTGGGTGGTGGTACTGGGTTTTCATTGGGCACGTTCCGCTGGCTATTCTCAGTTATCCGGATAGCTTTGTGTTGTTGTAATCCCTTGTTAAAAAACAGCTGATAACAGCTGACGCAACAACAACTCAAGTTATCTCAAAATTTTTGGGATAGCTAGATAGCATAGCGAATAAACATTGGAACGCGAGGATAGACTGGAGTTTGCTTCTTCTCCTATTTCTCACTCTACCTGATGCATATTTAAAAAAATAGATTTGGTGGCTCGACGGCTCGGGGGGTACCAGGGCCAATTGGCAGGAATAGAGGGGACCTACAAATTTTTGTCGGGTCCGAACGGCGAGATGAGTAGCATTCATTCATGGCAAGTAATACTCTTGGAAGATTTGTCAGTACCTCGCAAGATGCAGTAGGTACCTCGGAAAAAATCAGTTCTGTTTTTAGGCTTCGGCATGACAGTCCAATGTATTAACTATTATAAAACGAGGCAGCCTATTAAGCAGCTGCTAGAAATGCTGCTTGAACACATCTTTTACTAGCCGTGCTTCAGTGACTAGGTTACTTTCCCTTTTTCTAAAAGCCTGCATTCCGGTTTTAAACCATGGGTTCTTTTTCGGGGGTGGTTGGTCGTTTTTGTTTCAGCTACTTCTTTCGATACTGGGATCATTAATAGCTATTGGCGTCTGTGGCAGTTGAATGCACAGCGGAGAGCTTCTCGCTCAAATGCTTATTGAAGACTCTTGCGACTCCTGGTATACTGGAGTGACCAACGTCAATATTGAGTTAGTGCGGCTATAAAAGATTTTGTATGTGTATTGAACGCTGACTACATTTGTGTTCCTACTTAATTCAAAGCTATGGACTAGCTACAGCCAAGATTCAAGTTATGTACTGAGTACAAACAACATGTACTGAGTGCATATTGACGTGTATTTAATACAGATGTTGATGAATACTCAATTCATCTCTGCAGTGGCTACAGACAATCGTCAGGCTATGAAATTAAATAAAAACTATTCGTCAAAGTATATTATATGCTGAGTACAAGCAACGTGCACAGGGCCTTTACTGATGTGTATTCCATAACACACGATATATGCTCAATTAAGATTTATTTAGTGCATAGAATTTGTATTCACTATCATCACAGATATCGACACGAATTTATATAATGAGTAGAAATAATGGAAGTATTTATGTATGTAATGAATACATAGAATTTGTGCTTATTACAGATATCCAACACTTTTTACTAAAAAGCTTACATACCTATAATGTTTATATTTATTTAATGAATGCATATGAACTGTAATGAGTACATAATCATGCGCTCATCACAGATAACCGACACACAAAATAATTGACAGATACAATGGATCATTTACATTTATGTAATGATTACATAGAACAGTGCATAGAAACTGTACTCACTACATTATGCAAAACATAACACCTATACTATAAGTGACACGTATAAGTGTAATGCTAATGTATTTATGTAGTCAGTACAGATATTATCATGTAATGATTACAAAAATTTAGGTGTAAGGAAATTTAAGGGATAAGTAAATGTGCTGAGTGCATAGAGACATGTTTATTTCAGTGCAAATTTTGTTCTTTTAAATGTATAGCTTTCTATGACAAAGGAGTGACAAAACTGTCATCGTTAGAAAAATATTTATTGCATCCTTAAAAATTTACAAAAAAAAAGGAAAATATCTCTCGGACTTAACAATACTATAGTATATCAACTTGTTGCTTGTTGTAATATAGTGTTGTGCTTCCTGATGTAGTAAATTGTCCAGGTTATAGATAGATACCTAAACCATCATACCTATTCTACCCAAAGGTATAGAAACTAACGATGTTAAAGGTGATTTGACCACACTTCATCTTGATAAATGCTTCCACGTACGGGTTGGGGTCGAAATTCTGGCTGGGTCAAAATTCTTTTTGCAAAATTCTGCTTTCAGAATTCTGCTTTTCAAAATTCTGCTTTTGAAATTCTGCTTTCAAAATTCAGCTTTTCAAAATTCAGCTTTTCAAAATTCTGATTTTCAAGATTCTGTTTTACAAAATTCTGCCAATAATAAAAAGAAGGTTTGGAAAATGTTAAAAAGCGCGCGCTTTTTAACATTTTCCAAACCTTCTTTTTATTATTGGCAGAATGTTGTAAAGCAATTTTCTCATACTTGTCTTATCATAAAATAGTGAACATTTCTTACATTTGGTTTTAAGACTGCTCTTTTGTCTAAGACAATAATTGTAGGTCTGAGCATAGTATACAGTTCCGTGTGCATAAAAAACAAAACTTTGTAATATATTATGCACCTATTCTGTGCAAAATGTATATAATATTCTAAACGAAAAAAGTTTGCCTTGGCCTTAGCCACGCATTGAGTCATTAACTTAGACTTAATTAATAAACTATAGGCCTAAAAATGGAAAACAATTATTTTTGGGTGCAAAAATCATTTGCATGCAAAAAATGATGTAAGGTAAATATATTTTTTTTTTTTTCAAAGTGTAAACCAACCATAAAAAATACTTTTTATTCACCACAATATTTTTCGCACGCCAAACAATTGCTTGGCAATCGTTTTCTTGAAATTCCATGACAGCAATGGTTTTATTTTGCATGAAACTGTTAACCAACAAGCAATATAATTTTGTTTTGCACCTGAATCAAACTGTAAACTAGGCTTAACTCAACGCTCAACTTTTGCACTTACGTTTACAGCTTCATAAACCCGTTAAAGTACAAAATAGAGTGAAATATATGCTGTGTGTGGATAGTTCGTTGTACAAAAATATGTGCAGCAATCAAATAACATAAATAAATGACAAGCAAAAACAAAATCTCTTCCAGATTGGAAGAAAGTTTTGCACTGACTTGTCTAATAATAAATTTAAAATATCACTTTTTTTTCCGTCCTCGAGAAAAACCAGAATTAGCAGAATTTTATTGCTTAAAATTTTATAATACAGAATTCTGAAAAACTGAATTTTGAAAAGCAGAATTTCGTAAGACAGAACTGAAAAAAAGAAGAATTTTGAAAAATAGAATTTTCGTGCAAAAAACAGAGTTTTGAAAAGCAGAATTTTGAAACCAGAATTTTGACTCGTTCCCTCCACGTACGCTATAGGATGACCAGACATAGATAATATCCTTCATCCCACATGGCCTTCGGTGGTCCCCAAGAACTGTTTTAAGTGCACCTAAACAGATTTCAAGAGTCCACTTCTACTCAAATGATCCCATCTTTGGGGTAGTAGCAGAAAAAAAAACAACAACAAAATAGAAAAAAGGAGCAAAAAAAAAAAACTTCCCAGAAACGTGCTTGGGATATCAAAGGTTAGTTAGCTAGTGTTGTTGTTGTCGTTTACTTCGAACACATTGTTCACGGATGCTTCCGGGCAATTCTTATACCTCACGGACTCATAAATTAATTTCACTAAATTGAGAAAGAGGAAGGTAGTTACAACAGATTCTCTCTCGCCTACGAAAATATTCTTGTCATTTTCGTTGTCCTCACAGAAAACTTTTTCATTTTCATTTCTTTGACTTTAACCTTTGACCGAAAAGCAGAAGCAGCAGCAGCAGCTTTAGCCAAACAGATGTTTTGCAAAAAAAAAAGAAAAACTTAAGAAAGCTTGATAACAGAAGGGAGAGGCAAGCAGCCGGCTTAAAATATGATTACTTTCTCTTGAGGTTAATAACAGCTATCACAAGGCACAGAGTAAAACTGGATGTTTCGAAGGACACAGCATCGGTGTGGATTGTGAAAGAATCCTTTTCGTTTCAAAATGAAAAAAAAAAGAACGCGAGCACAACGGCAACGTTTCATCTTAAATTATTATCTAAAATGAAATATTTGTACCTTCTTGTCCTACTTACCACCATTACTGCCGCGTGATTGTGCCATTGGGATAAGAAATTTCTTCCGTTTATTTTTTTACACCACCACATTCATAACTGTGTTATAAGTCATGGCGAATGGTGTAGATGTAAAGAAGCAACAGCAGTAGCATCGTAGCAAAGTTATAGCGCAGAGAAGAAAAACTTTACAAAAAAAAAACAAAAAAAACTTTCAGTATTCAAAGGATTCGAAGGACTTTTTTACGTGGTAATTGCTAGGGTTTGGATATTTTTGTCACTTGTTTTTCAAATTGATTTTTTTTCTCTCGTTCGAGTTTAAGGATAGGGTGTTTTTTTTTGTTTCTATCTGCCCAACAAGATTAAGTGACATCATGTTCAGTTGGTCAGTCGGTGTTGACAGTTTGAAAAAAAAGAGAACTTGTTTTTCTAGTTGAGCAGAATACTAAACTCTGCGGTCTACAGCATTTGTGTTTGTGTGGTTCTGGTTATAGTAAAATTGTATCCCCCCTACCCTCTCTTTCTGCCGCACTCCATCTCTATGTCGGTTGGTTTTATGCGATGAAAACCATTGTGGTAAGAGAGGTTTAGTTGATATGAAGTTGACAACAACACATCGAGCGTGTGTGTAAAGTTCGTCCTTTTTCAAATAGGTAGGTAGGTAGGTACGAGTATGTTGTCATTGTTGACACATACAGTCAGTCACACATATAACTATAACCTTCAAGTAGAACTTGAAATTATTCATATAATTATAAACTTTTAAAGAGAGAGTTCGAAAGTTATGACACACTGCTGTGATGCCATAAGTGTGTGTGTATTTTTTGATCCTTATATTGGGGATGGACAAAGTCGATTTGAACTGGATTGTGTTTTCCAGACCGTAAATAAGTCCATCTGATGTGATGTGTAATATGTATAAAGTGATGTCCGATTGTTGAAAAAAAGTTATTTAAAAGATTTAACTGTCTGTTGAATCATATGTCAGAGTGTTTTTTTTTAATACTACTTGTTTATGGCTTTTACTACCCACTTATGAATGTTTAAAACCAGTTTATATGTAAATTGGTTTTAGAAATTTTAATTTTTTTTAAGTTTCAAAACTGTAAAATTAAAAAAGAGTGTCTGCAAGAGAGAGAATAAGTGGACTTTATTTTCTGTATGATGGCATTTAAATGTTTAAAAGGATATTCGTGCGTAAAGTTTAGACATTAATTGGCAAATCTACAAACTTTTTATTGCTAATCGGGTGACTTTTAGTATTCAACGGTTGAGCGACTTAGAATTAGTAGGTATAAAACGATTTATATGCTGATTGGCATAAGGTTTTAAATGGTATGATGAGGCTGTAGGAACATTTATGATAGTATGGTAGAAGAAGGTAGTACCTTTAATTGTAATGATAGGTGTGCTGAAATGTCATGCTGGAGGTCTGAAATTAAATCCTCAGTCTATTTCACCTTAATTTTTTTTCCGGGGTAAGTAGGTACTGCCTCCTTTAAAGGAGTGACAAATTCTTCACATGTTTACAGTTTGGACTTGGCAAAAAGTTACTACTACTAATACTGAGGTCCTCGGACCTGTTATGTCCGTGAGGTTTCTCTTTCAGGGCATAGGGTCTCCACTACTCCTACGTGCCATCGTTTACGGTTTCTGCAGATGTACTTCAGCTATCTCCAATTCGTCCCCAGTTGTGCTGATTCCTCTTCGGCCGTTGTTCTCCAAATACTTTTACGTCAGCCCACTGGTCCATCTCACTGCGTGAGGGGGTTCCATTGCATCACTTGACTCGCAATGCCCTTGTAACCTATTCGAAGCGTATATTCAATCCACAGCCTGAGATATACGGTAAGGCCAGAAAATCATCAAGATTTTTCGGAGAGATCTCTATTCACGAACGTTTGCAGCTTTCTTGTGACAATGGGTGCTACTTTCCAAGTGCTGCACCCATAGAGAAGCACGGACTCAACGTTGGAGCGGAACAGTCGTAGCTTGGTCTTTAGACTTATAGAGTTGTTTCTTGGACAGCATTCTGAGCGCAGTCTTTGCTTTCCTGATTCGACTGATTATATCTAGTCCGGTGCCACCATCAGTAGAGACAATACTCCCAAGATATTGAAAACTATCTTCCATCTCTGCTGGTTGTCGAGAAATATCTACTTGGGTAGATGATGAAGTTTCAAGGTTGATCCTTTTTTTTTTGCCGTATTGGTATTAAGCCCAATGGTTTCAGCTTCTTCTCTTTCCATCCTTGTTGTCATTTAATGGAGATCCATGATGTTATAAAAAATGATTGCAGATTGTACTGAATTCCTCAATTTGCAATAGACAAAGCTAAATGGAGCACATCACTTATCACCAACAGGGACGGTATTGGTGACAGTATACAACCCTGTCTAGCCCCACTTCGGATTTCAAACTCCTCGGAGCTTTATTCAGAACGATGCTTGGATCATATGAAGGCCAATTTATCCGGGATGCCCCTCCTGCTCAAAGCAAGAAAGATAAATTCTGTATTGACACTGTCCAGCGCCTTTTCGAAGTCGTTGAACAGCAGGTGAAGTGATGATCGATATTTAACACAATGTTTGATTATGATCCGCAAGGTGTTGATGTGGTCCCCATAGGAAGTTCTAGTGCGGAATCCTGCTAGCTCTACGGCAAGCGTGGTCTTTTATTTACTCCAGGACGATATTCGCTATTACTTTGGTTTCAGCAGGCAGCACGCAAATTCATCTCCAGTTTTCGTATTGCGTAAGGTTTCCTTTCTTTGGAAGCTTGACAATCATTCAGGAAAACTCTCTGTTTCCCAAGCTCTCTCAATGGGTAAGAGCTCTGCGGGAATACCATCAAGTCCAACCGCTTTGTTGTTCTTCAGTGCTCTGATTGCGGTTAAAATTTCTTCTCTACTGGGGGACAGTGTGTTTTCTCGAATTTGATACTACGGATGGGTCACTGGGTGTAAGGTTGACTTCACTATTGGAAACACGGTTTAAAACTGCAGAAACGTGTTACTTCAACCTTTTGAGTTGGTCCTCATCCGAAACTAGATGTGACCCGTCTATATCTTTTTTGAGGTGTTGTTAAGCGCTTTGGAAAGCTCTTTAGTAATTCTGTAGACGGTTCTTCTGTCACACCTGCTAGAGGCTTCTTCTGCTACTGTTGCAAATGCGTTAATATGGTAACGCTTATCACGTCACACGGGACGGCTAACTTATCTTATCTTCATGCGATACGCAGACTCTAGCTCGTTTCTCCCCACTGCTGGAGAAGCTGCAATGCGAACTTTGAGCTGTTTTCTTCGATCTAGACCCAAGTTTCTTCGGAAAGCCAGGCACTATTTCTTCCTTGCGACGGACTATGCTTTCAGCACCGGATATACACCAATGGTTTTCGATGGAGGTGGGTTCCGTGCTATTGATAGCTCTCAATCCTAGTAAAAGTTTGGTCCCCTTGTTGTTGGCGGACTGCGGGAGACTTAACTCTATCAGTACTGAACTTGAGGAAAAAATTGAAGGTCCTTTTTTTCAAACAACATGCCCAAAGGAATGGCGGAGAGTATAGGTCAAAGACCTCTTGTTGTCAGTAGCTATTTCGCCCACCAAAAGACTTTCCAATTTTTTGTCTTAATGGCCAATTCCACGACATATCCACCACCACTAGTTTTCCATAAAAAATTGCCATATTCTAGGAAAAGTAGGAAAAAGGACAGTAGGAAGAAACGGTGCATTACAAATTCTTTCAACATATGAATTAGTAAAGAGCTTCTTCTACTAAACATTTAAGCAAAGTAAATGTAATGAACTATTTACTTAACGTCAGTCAGCTTATTAGAACTGGTTGAAAGTTGTTATCATTGGTTGAAATAATTCTAGATCTTGACTCCGCATATATTTTGATTACTTAAACTTTACTCAACGTGTTCTAATAGTTCGTGTCTAAAGATTTGTTGCCAGTTAAATTCTGACAGCCTTTTTCTGAAATGTTTGAATTGGTAGAATGTTCAATATTTTTTCTGCGTCTTTCTTTATTTATTATTCTCAATAATAAAGATCTAGAAATCTTAGTAATATATGACAGCTCAACTCCGAATTATAATTGGAAAATAACTTTCTTTTTTAAACTTGTAAATGTAAATATAGCTGAGAACGCCGAATAGTTCTTATCATATCAACTAAAGTTTCTTGGGTCTTTCTTGCTTCTTGTCAACAAATATGCAATATCGTTTAATGCAGACATCATTTAACTAGGTAGTAATTGAAAAAAAAAAATTCTTTAGTTTATCTTATATGCCTGACTCTTCATTTCGTCATTATTTCAATTTTTATGGAATCTTTAATGATCCCTTTCTAATTCTAGATTTTACTCTTAGGTATTGAACTTGTAATTTTAATGCTTTATTAGTTTTAGGAGAATTTCTGTCAATTTTTGACATTTATTTCAACTTTCGTGCGCAAGATATCATTTAAGTATAGAAAAGTTGTGATTGATTTGTTTGTAAAAGTTGTTATCGTTGCTGGACATAGTTCTAGATCTTGACTCCACATATATTTTGATTACCTAAATGTTACTCGATGCTATCTAATAGTTCGTATCTGAAGATATTTTGGCAGTAAAATTCTGACAGCCTTCTTCGGATGTGTTTAAAATGGTAAAATCTTCATTTTTGTTTTCTGTGCCTTTCTTTTTTTATTATTTACAATAATTAAGATCTAGAAATCCTAGTTAGGTGTAAATGACAACTTTAATTCAAATTATAATTGGAAAATATTTTTCTGTTCTATTTTGACATAGTTTAATAAAAATTTAGCTGAGAACACCAAATAGATCTTCATTAAAAAAAATCACAAAAAGTGACTTACATATATAAAGTCTCGTCTAGAACCAAGTGAAAATGGTTAAAATGTTCTGACAAAACGTGACAAAAATCTCCTATTTTCATTTCCACCATTCTCTCGGATATACTCATATATATAAAAAAAGGAAATTATTTTTTAACCCAATAAAATTCCTTTAACTCACATATATGTTTACTCCGCAATGAATTTTTCTGTGTGACGACAATTCTATAAAATTTTTGCTTTGGTCATCAAAAAACCATAAAAGAAAACCGAAAATTGTCTAAAATAAAAAAAGGAAATTAAATTTTCTACAAAAGGAAACCACAATAACAACAAAAATACACAACTCCAGGACATCATACCGATTAGGAAACTAAAAATAAAAACAGAAATCCTTGACACGCAGGAATTTAATCGAGGTTATTGAACGACAAAAGGCATAAGGCATAGAGAGTTTTAGATTCTATGAAATATAATATACAAGTATCTATAGAGGATGGACATTATGGTCACTCGAATATAAAAGGACACCCTTATGATATAGACTTTAAATAAAAATTTCTATACTAAATAATTTTTTAACCCTGCAGATATTTTTATTTTTAAGTCTTTTTATCTGCTTTATACCGACAGACTATAATAATATGTAGTATCGATATTTGTATGGAAATGAATAAAAATTTGATGTTTGGAAATAACACAGGAGAACCACATAAAAAAGAAAATAAACATTATAAAGGATATTGCCCGAGGAAAAGTAGATTTGCATTTTATGTGATTTTTTTTTGCATTTTCTCTGTTTATGTTTTTATCATGAAAATTAGGTTTGATGTTTAACATTTTTTTGAATAGAAATGAAAAACATGCGGTATTTAATGCGGTTGAAAATTACTGACCTGGCAAAGTGAAGTATTTAAAGGAAACTTTTATACAAAAAAATTATATTTTTTATCAAAAGATACAAAAAAGGGAGTAAAAGAAAAATCCCAAAATAAACTGTCCTTAATTTTATTGTGAACTTTTTCTGATGCTTTAATCCTTTACAAGCTCAAAATTGCAACAATCAATTTGTAAATAAGAGTTTTTGTATCGAGACTCTTTTTATTCCTTCTTGAATTCCTAATCCAATTCAAAATCCTTCTCACAAACACAAACCAAAAAAAAAAAATTAGAAAGAAGAAAAGAGGAGAACAGCTCAAACGAAAAATCAACAACCAAGAAATAGCAGGAGCAGCGAAAAAAAAAATTAAAATCAATTAAAAGAAACACCCAGTTCGTATGGATGATGCAATTTCAAATCCGATTGAGAATCCCAAAGGATGAAATGCTTCGACAAAAATATCCTTTTTCGTGTCATTTAAAAGAAAACGATTCGTGTCACAAAGAGAGAGATTTTCTACTCCTCCGAACACATACAATCACATAATTTTTTTATTTTATTAAAAATGAAATAAAAAGTCTTTTAAGAAATTTCTTTTTTTTTTTGATAAGCTATACGTATATATACTGCGTACATATATCGGCAGTGTGTCAGCTTAATTTTTCTATTACCACCCACTAACACAGTCATCTCCATTGCCATATATCCCATCATATAGCCATCGTCTTCGTCCTTGTCTTTGTCGTCGACACCCATAAAATTGCTTACCATTAAGTGCATTTAAGTTCCTGAAATAACCACCACTTCCTTTCTTCTATTCCTTCTTCTTTTCTATTAAGCTCTGTGTCCTTGTTCTTGGCAAAAAGGAATCTAATGAACATTGAAATAGGAAAAACGGAATAGAACAATGACATATCAAAGAAAAATAGAGAAAAAATAAAAAAAGAAAAAAAAAAACAGAAGACAGAAGTGAAAAAGTGCAAATTGAGAATTTTAGTTCTGGGTATGTTCAGCAATCACAGTCGTCGGTCGGCATCATCATAGTCATCGTCCTTTGGAATTTTTTTTTTCTGCAACTCTACAGTGATTCTATATACTAAACCTACTTTTTCGGACGGCGGCATCACTATATAAGCAAACAACGGCGAGTTCTTTTGTCAGAGTTTTTATTGCAACGATTAAAGACAATTCTGTCCTCTTGTGGTATTTTGACAGAAATGGCACACGGAAAAGAAACTAACAAGGAGACAACAAAAAAACTGATACAATCAGAAAAAGACAAAAAAAAAATATATGAAGCAGCTTAGGATTGAGAGCTTGGAACACGATACCCTATTCTATTCTTTCTGAAAACATAAAATCAGCCGTCTCCATTTCTTACTTACTTACTTTACTTCTGGGACTTCTGTTGACTGTTGTCCTTTCAAAATAATTAATTTGGTGGTGCGACAGCTAGTGGCTAGTGGGGAACCAGGGCCTTGTGACTAACAATTCGCAAACATTCCTGTGTAAGTACTGCATATTGTCGGCAGAAATGGAGTGGAATCTGAACGGTTAAGGGGGAGGCAAGTTTGATGACAAAAGATGCTCTTGGATTTGTCACTTTTATCTCGCAAGACGCAGTACTTCAAGAAAAGCAATTTTCTTGTATCGACCGCTAAACACAACACTAATCATTACGCCATGGAGTACTTCGTTTGTCCGTCAGGCACCTGACTTAAGACTTTTAAAGTATAGGGCTTACAGATTAATATCACCTCTCTCCACTCCTTTTCCAAATTTGATAATTGCTCTTCGATTGTTCAACGCCATGTTCTTCTTTGTATGTCAACCCACTTGTTTGATTGTCGACTTGACTTATGAACAGTGAAATCATCTTCCCTTCGAAGCCAATCACCAATCCACTGCCACTCAAAACTTAGTATGATTGCCTCTGATAAACCATCAGTAAATCTTAAAGATACGTCAGAAGCACCTATTATGCAACGCTTGTAGCTTTTCTGCGACAGACGATATGAGTAGAGTATTGCAGAGCTGCTACGACTTTTCTACTGCTACAAATTAAGTTCAGTTAAAAAGTGGTTGCCAACTTGAAGCTACCTAAGGGAGTGTAAGATTTTTGCTTGGGATGCTCTAGTTTCTAGCTTGGTATCAACCATTTTGGCATTTAAATGTTGCACCTGAAGTACGGAAAGTATCAGATCGATACCAAGTGAGGCGATGTTTTCAAATATTTTGAAACACCCTTTATGTCTAGAAATGCTTGTATTCCTTGAAGTTCTTTGATTTTTCAGACATGTTGACCAATTTGTGAATATTTTTTGTGGGTTCAACCCGTGAGACCCCATTGGAATTCTCTTTACCAAAGGAGGGCATTATTATTGGACAAAAGTCCTTAATTCAATATTGCTGGGTAAGCTATCTTTCGGGACAAAATTGATGTTCGCCACTGCCTTACTACTTGGAATAAAGGTGGTATTCAGGCACTTCTTTAATGCTTCTACTATAATTAAACAATTAAAGTTTTATAGCCTCTCATGGGTAAATGTTCAGTTAAATGAGACCATGAAACGGCAATAGAATCAGAAGCCGAAATTATTAATAAATATACAGCAGTGCTTTTATATATTTTGCTAACGAGCTATTTATATAACGTAAGCCAGCTCAAAATAATGGGCGTTTTCCTTTCATTTCCTTCCATACCTTTTAGTCTATCAGAGTTCTAAAATGTTAGTTTTATTCTTTAGCGAATTTGCTATTCTAACAGCAAGTTTTTTAATATCGTCAACTGAATTTTGTATAAATCTTACATGTCTCACTGTCACTTTTGTCGATATTCTCATTTTACAGAATTTTGATCTCTAAATGATCCCATTTAAGACTTTAATTTTGACATTTATTTCAATTTATATGCACTAATTATCATTTAAGTAGAGAAAATTTGTAATATCCTTTTTGCAAATGTTGTAATTATTATTGGTGGATATGATTCTAGATCTTGACTCCGTATATTTTTTGATTCCTTAAATATTACTCAACGTGTTCTAATAGTGCGTATCTAAAAATTACTTGTCGGTAAGATTCTGACAGTCTTCTTCGGAAATGTTAAAATTAGCAAAATATTCATATTTGTTTTCTTTGTCTTTCTTTATCTATTGTTCTCAATAATCAAGTATTATAAAATTGTGAGAAGAAAATGACAACTTAGCAAAAGTGTGTATAAATCTTAAAGCTTTCACTCCTTATTTCCTCAATATTCCATTTTTTTGTGGATTTTTTAACGATCCCATTCTAGATTTTACTCTTGATTTTTGTTTTTAATTGTTTGTCTTAATGCTTTATTAGATTCAGGGCAATTTTTGAAATTTTTTCCAGTTTACGTGCACTAATTATCATTTGAGCATAGAGAATTTGTGATTAATTTTTTTGTAAAAGTTTTTATCATTGGTGGACATGATTCTAGGTCTTGACTCCATATATATTTTGATTACTTATATACTACTCAACGTATTCTAATAGCTCGCATCTAAGGATATTTTGCAAATGAAACTCTGACAGACTTCTTCGGAAATTTTAAAATTGACAAAATATTCTCATTTCTTTTCTGCGTCTTCCTCTGTCTATTTTTCTAAATAACCAAGAACTAGAAGACAAATTGGCAAAGTATGAAACTTATATGCACCAGTTATTATTAAAAATAGAAAATTTGTGATTAATTTTTTTTCTCAAAGTTGTTATCATTAGTGGACATGATTCTAGACCTTGACTCCATATATATTTTGATTACTTAAGTATTACTGAACGTGTTCTAATAGTTCGTATCTAAGGATTTTTTGCCAATGAAATTCTGATAGGCTTCTTCGGAAGTGATCAAATTGGTAAAATATTTATCTTAGTCTTCTGCGTCATTTTTTATTCATTGTTCTCAATAATTAAGACCTAGAAATCCTAGTTAGGCTCAAATGACAGCTCCACTGCAATTTATAATTGGAAAATATATATTTCTTTTTAGTTTTAACACATTTTAATATAAATTTTGATGAAAACACCGAATAGTTTTGCATTCATCTAAGGCTAGGCTGTGAACTTTCAGAAATGAAGGGTAAGACAATGTCTAACTGATGAGCTTAAATGTTGTACCTGGGCGAAACGCATTTAGAATAAAGGTCACAAAAACCTAAAATTTTAATTTCAGAAATGAATATCCAATATTAACGCACTTCTTCCACTTTTCAAGCAGATACTATTTGCAGAATTGTCAATACGCTTAAGTGCAAGTTCCTAGAACTGCTAGTTTTGCTAGTTTCTCTGTGAACTGCAAAATCGGTACAAAATGCAACAAAGTCTGCAATAGTGAAAGTTACCTACTTCACAGACATCCCCGCAGGGCCCAACCATTCTGTTACTTTCTAAGATTTGACTGTCAATATTTCAAGCTACATTTATGCCAATTCTCCCATCATAAGAGAGAGGCTTCGTATAAACTCATAAACAGAGCCAGTCAGTAAGTCAGTCAAGGGTTTTCTCTGGCTTTGAAGAGTGTAGTCATTTGAAACGAATTTCCTGAATCTTACAGTGGTACTATTTTTAGACACAATTTCTTCCAGGCAAGTCACCTTGGCTGTACGTCTACTTCAAGACGGGATCTTGGTTGAGATAGTAAT
Organism: Dasysyrphus tricinctus; assembly: GCA_963921185.1. Taxonomy (NCBI): domain Eukaryota; kingdom Metazoa; phylum Arthropoda; class Insecta; order Diptera; family Syrphidae; genus Dasysyrphus; species Dasysyrphus tricinctus. The sequence goes on from OY992531.1 coordinate 204,422,410, forward strand.
GTTCTTGGTGCGAGTTTTGGTTCAAAAAACAACAGACTATCTTTAAAAGTATCCAATAGAAATACGATTTCGAAAATCCTCTCCTTCTTTACATTCCCTCAATGATAATCCTCGTTAAGAAGATTAATGCTTTAAAATTTGAACCTTATTGAATTTTATTCTTCCCGGAACCGGTAGTATTAAAGTCAGCTCTAAAAAAAGCCTTTACTTTAAATGGTCTTCACAAACTTATATGACAAAACTTTCCATACCCTACCAACTTCACGTGGTAAACGACGACGATGCTTTACAAGAAAAATTTAAGTGAAATAAGGAAAAAAAAAATTAAGGAAGAAATAAGGATAAAACGTTTAAAACAAAGAAAAGTTGTTTTTATTCCTGCTACAACTTCCCGGTCGACTTTTTAGTTTAAAGTTTATTTTTTGTTCTTTTATTTCTCTAACTCTTCGGTCTAAGTCTTTGTTGTTAGTCCTTATTCTTATAAGAATAGAAGAAATATCTTGTAACATCCGTCTAACGATAGAGTGCGGGTTGTAAGGGTTAAAAATGAGGCCAACAACTTAATTTCCCCTCTTATAGCTTTAGGCACTTTTTGTCTGTGAATGTAAATAAGTGTGTTAGTGTTTCTGTGTGTGTGTTTTTATGTGTGTTTGTGTGTTTGCGTCAGCAAGCAATTCAGTTATTTTTTTTTTCTTCTAGTTTCTCTGCAAACTTAAAACATAAAGATGCTGCATTCATCACAATCATGACTGCAAGCATTTTTGGTTGCACGAATCCTTGCCATTTCAACTATGTACACACCATCAGTAGTGTTGTTGTTGTTGTAGAACGACAACGACGACGAAGGATCGCCCAAGAGATGCATGGTACAATACATATAGAAAACTAGTGATGTGCAATGTGTACTGTAGATGCACAACAAAGCGTGTGATTTTTCACATAGGGTCGACGAGGGGTGGTGCGGGGGATGGCTGACGAGAATGCAGCAACGTTAAGTGTGTGTAATTTACAACACTCCACTTTGCTTGCTCGGAAAGTTGAGCTATAAGCTAAGTTGAATTGGAGGCAACAATAGAAACAACATTTTCCTAGATTCTAAGCAAGCCTCTGAGTTGTTTTAGAGTGTTGCTTCTATGGGTACATCATGAATGTGAGAAAAAGGACATCATAAAAACACACACACACACAAAGACGCCGACAATACAGAAACAAAAAAAAAATAAAAAAAACATTAAACGCTGCACATTGCCATAAATGCTCCTCAGAGTGTTTTTGCCATATAAACGATTGTTGTTTGGCTCCGAAGTGGAAAATAAGGCACACGTCGTCCTCGTCCTCATCGTCGTATTGTGATGTAGGTGGATATGAATAAGGACAAGGAAGAGGCCTACAATTCTGATGTGGATAGACATTTATACATTTAGAAGTTGCTACACAAAAAAAGAAGAAGAATATACGTATATCAATTGTTCGGGGCAATATAAGAAAAGACGAAGTATAGAATCCTTTCTCTCATAGGAACCTTAACACACAACCATACATACCTTCACACAAAACGAAGCAAATGTGCATGAATGTGTAAATAAATATCCTGTTGAATGTCGGTCCTTGAATAGGCTTAAAATGGCTAAAATTCTTTCTTTAAATTGTGTGGTCGAGAGTATAAGGAGATATGCTACTCCTACTCTATACCTAAAAAGAGAGCCTCTTATAATCTTCTAGGTACCTACCTTCCTATGTCGAGATGATTCTTTTCTTTTCGTTTTTGTCTGTATTAAGTGAAGGACTATTATATGCCCAGAAAACCTATAAACACTCACATCTACACCTACAAAGGATTTTAAATATGCATAGGAATGATAGTGTTTGTATATGTACCCATATAGCTATAGAGTTGGCATTTTATGTGGCCGTTTTATTTAAGTACTCGGGCGGGGGTTATCTGCCCGCCGTTATTATGTATGTATTATATGAGAGGTGATGGAGGTCAAAATATTTAAGTGCTTTTGGGGTAGGTACTTTTCTGGGTCCATGAGCAACAAAACGGGTTAAATCTTGAATTCTTGTTGAATTTTGTGTGGCACATAATATTAATAGTATTTTTTGTGTTATTGTTGTTGTGTTTTTGGGGTAGAAGAAGAGGAAATATGTATCCAAAGAACTTTATTGGAGTGTATGTGTGGCTTTTAAATTTAGTTTTTTTTTTCTTTTAGCTTTTTAAATATTTATGTAGGAATATTAAGATATTTGAATATGGTTCGTTGAAATTGTAAAGTAAATTATTTTTTTAGGACCGAATGAATAATGTCTAAGTAAATGAGTAGAAAATGGTTCAATAATACAAAAGTTGATGCAAAATTTTCAAGAGCAAATATTTTTGTATATATAAATGTAAATTGAGGCCTTTTTCCAAAATGCTAAATATATTATTATAGAGTTAAACAAAAATCCGAACTCCAAAGAAAGGCCTAGGTCTATCAAGGGTGAAAAACCTACACGTAGACTACAAATTGACCAAATGGAGAGGCAGAAGCAAAAGTAACAAATAAATATGACCTATCGAATAAGGAACCCAAACATTATGAAGGTTCATATCCGAAATAAAACCGACCAATTTCTACCAATATTTCTAAAAGGGCTGAAATGCCAGGGAACCTTCAAAGATTACATTTTTGAGGTGTGAAATTTGAAAAAAGACAATATAACAGTTATTAAATCTATCGATATGGGGACTACCACTGGTAGTCTACCAATCATTCGGAACCCAAATCGAATATCTCTATTTAGGAGAATACCGTAATTTAGTTTAAGGGAAGGGCTGAGAGTAACGTGTCGTATGAGGACTGTAGCCAAGTCGTGTTCTAGTTATCGCAAAAAACTGTTTTATCATACAAAAAATGCCAAAACGAATTTTATGTTATTGTTGTATTAATTTGTCATAGATTTTTTGAGTGTATGAGTTAGGTAGATACCTGCTGATTAACCCTTCTTCACTTGCTTTACATAGGACAAGTATTGATGTCATGCCTAGGAAAAATTCTAAAGAAGCTTCCACAATAAGTAATAATGTTTTAAGCCATCATCCTAAACAACTGCATTGACAATAGTACTTCCCTGAGAAATCTAAAACTGCTAAAATCATGGCGATTCCCACGAAAGGTGCTACGAACATGGTTACCAACTAGAGGCCCATATCCCTCCTCAGGACATAAGTAAGCTTCTGGTAGAACTGATACTCAGGAAGCTCAAACATTTCTGTGGCAAAAACAATATCATTCCAAACAGTGAAACCGTAAGCTACACTCTCAAACCAAATGCCATCAAGTTGTACACTGATGGATCTAGAACGACTGAAGGGACTGGGGCTGGAATCTTTGGGCCTAGAACCAAACTTTTTATACCGATGGGATAGTCTACTAGCATCTTTCAGGCAGAAGTTCCCACCATAGCAAAATGGGCAGATCGTAATCTCCAAAGAAACTACCGAAACCAAAGCATTTCCATCATGTCAGACAGTAAAGCCGCACTCAAAGCACTGAGCTCTTGCGCCATCAGCTCGAAAGTAGCTTGGGATTGTGTCAACAAGCTGAATGCCCTTAGCAAAAACAACAGTGTCACACTTCATTAGGTACCTGGTCACGTGTTCAGGAAAATTAAGAAGCAGATTCCTTAGTGAAGAAAGGGGCAATTACTCCCTTTATTGGGCCTGAACCCTATTGTGGCATAGCTGAAAATGTGATAAAAAACAAAATAAGAAAACTAGAGGAGGTTAAAAGATCCAAAAACTGGAAAGAACTTCCAAGGCTGAGGCAGGCTAAACTATTACTTGGTAACTATAACCGATCAAGTTTTACAGACTGCATCAACCTCAGTAGGAACAACCTAAGAAAAATAACTGGTATCCTCACTGGCCACTGCAAACTTAATAGACACCTAAACATTCTTGGTCTAGTAAGCAGTTTAACATGCAGAATTTCCAACAGGAGGGAACACCAGACCATATATTGGGAAAATGTAATGCAATCATGCATCAAAGGGAAAAAAACACCTGGGAAACTACCAGGTGGAAGAAAGCGACCATTCCTCTCTAAAAGTTTTACAAATAGTCAAATTTCTGAGAGAAATAAAGGTGGAGGAAGAACTGTAAGAGGAGCAATCTCATCCAGTTTTTATGTGGGTCACAATAGATCTTAATGTCGCAGTGCAACATTCCCAATATTTCATTCATTTATTCATCGCAGGCATGCTTAGTTTGGCTTTCGGGTAAAGCATTTAACACATTTAATCATCATGACATCACCAAAATGACATGCGAAAGTGAAGAGCATAAGAGTTGTTAAAGGCGCAAAGCCTGGATCACTTCTCTACAACATCATGACCTTTGATCAAACAATTTTACGCGAATGCGAGATGATTCTCTTCGCTTCGATAGCTCGCTCACATAATGAAAGTTTAATAAGCCTAAGATCTCCTACATGCAAACCATTGAACAAATTGATCATGAAGTAGAACAATTTCTTGCTGATGTGCAACAGGCTAAAGCAGAAAATACCAACCAACTATTTTAAAATCGAGAGAAAAAGATATAAAATATCCTGTCAAAATAAAGGAGCTGATATTGGAAAAAGAAGAGCTCAAAAAAAAAATGGTAAGCCACGAGATTTCCAGGTGATAAGGCCGTTTTTAAAAACGAACTAAACAAAATAATCTGTGAGTCCAAAAATGATTCACTTAGTCGGTTGCTGGAAATTCTCACGACGGATGCATCTATCGAATATTCCTTATGGAAAGCATCTAGGCAAAAGTTTTCAAAAATCTGCTCCTGCAAAGGCTTAGCAAAATAATAGAAGAAAAAAGACTAATTTCGAGCCATCAGCTTGGATTTAGAAATAAAAATTCTACGTGGAAAAGGAACTTGAAGAAAAACAGGTATGCTTGGTTATATTCTTAGATGTTGCTCAAGCCTTTGGCAAGGTTTGACACTTGGGACTTGAGTCCAAGATTCATAGGAACCTTCCCAGGCAGTACTAGGTTACGAATAGCCTTTTCAAATTACACGGAACTAAAGAAAATTGAAGCCGGTGTACCACAAGGGAGTGTCCTAGGACCAACCCTGTATCTGTTATAATATACAAGAGATATTCCAGTGGACATCAAAGCCATCATGGCCACCATTGCTGATGAAGATGATACTGCAATATTGGTGCAAGTTAAATCCGTTACAAAGGCTAAGCAAAAATTGAAAAATATGGTCAATAAAGTTAGTGATTGGATGCAAAAATACGTATCAAATTAAACGAAACAAAATCGACGCAAATAAACTTTACAAATAAAAACATAAACAATTTTCCAATTTTTATAAACAGTACAGCAGTAGGTTACTTACCCCAATATTACCAAATACCTTGGAATGACTTTGGATGCAAAGCTTAAATGGAAAGAGCACATCAAAAAGAAGAACTAAGCTTGAAGTACAGAAAAATGTACTGGTTACTAGGAAAGAACTCTGACCTATCTATCTAGACCAAACTAATGTTATATAAGCAGGTACTGAAACCCGTTTGGACATATGGCATCCAATTATGGTGCTGTTCACAGAAAACAAATGCTGAACCATTCCAAAAATTCCAAAGCAAAGTCTTTCGTGGAATAATAAATGCCTCTTGGTATATAAGAATTAGCGATCTACATCGTGACCGTCAAATTAGAAAGGTCACAGAAGTGGTTAAAAAAACACGCTGTATCACTGAATCAGCGACTGCAAAGTCATACCAACTCCGAAACGGAGACAGTCTTAAATGTACGAGACAATGTGCGGAGATTAAGATGAACCAAGCCTCATGAGCTGATGTGGTAAGAGTCCCACACTACTTGGTACCGATTCTTACCAAGCGTCTTTTGAAGATTTCCCTCGGATGAAAAAAAAAGGAAATATATTGCTCATCATTGATAGCTGTTCGAGAAGTCAAGGCCCATATCTGCAAACTTTTCATAATTAACAGCAAATGGGGTATCCGAAATGACTCATCCAAATTCAAGGTTGTCTGCTTCAGAAGACCAGGGACAGACGCGGTCGTTCGACTAGAAGCTGCAGAAGCATCACCCTACCACTCCCAGGTAGAACCAGATTGCCAGACATACTCAGCGCCAAGTACCCAGGTATTGACTTCAAAAAGCAGATGAGCTCCAACCTGCATTCATGAACTGTTCCCGAAATAGCCAACTTTATTTTACACTTCCTCTACCCGCTGATTAAAAAGATAACTAGGCTAAGCCAGCAGCCAAAAGATCTAATCTAACGGGTCTTCCAATATGGACCTCCGAAAATTGATACTTGATAGCGGTCATATTGTTGAAGCTTCATCAGTCAAATTGGCTGCCATTTATTCAGTCTGTTTTGCCAAATTGCCAGGTACGGTTATAGCGTTCAACAACATGCGGAAATGATAATATTATTTTATCAAAATGGGTGTTTTATTTGGGCAACTTTCCGTGCGCTTCTCCATTGAACGGTTGCCATAATCTTCCTACTGAGAAGACTATTCGCAGTGTGGTGGAAAAATTTTAAGTTCACTGGTTCAGTAAACGATCAACCCAACACCCGTACGTACGTCGACGAATATAGACCGAGAGCCTACAGCAGATTTTGGGTGTGAACGATAGCAAAAAAAGAAGTATAGGCGTCGAAAGCTTCATTAAAGGCTATTAAAAAAATCGAAGTCTTGCAGTCCACAACTGGGGCCTTTGCGAGTAACAGTGCATCGAAAAAAAAATATGAATGCAACTTCGAGGATAATCGTGTTAGCCGAAATTGGTTTTCACTCCTCCCTAGATAAGCTCCTCGGATCACATATCACGGAACCTGAGACCATTTGAGTGTATAGTTGGCTCTACCAGACCGTTTAAAAAATTCAAAGTGAAAAACGGTTTTTTTAAACAGTCTGGCAGGACGAATTTAACACTCAAATGATCTCAGATTCCGTGATATGGGATCCGCGGAGATTATCTAGGGCGGGGTGAAAACCAATTTCGGCTAACACGATTATCCTCGAAGTTGCATTCATATTTTTTTTCGATGCACTGTTACTCGCAGCCCCAGTTGTGGACTGCAAGACTTCGATTTTTTTAATAGCCTTTAATGAAGCTTTCGACGCCTATAATTTTTTTTTTTTTGCTATCGTTCACACCCAAAATCTGCTGTGGGCTCTTAGTCTAATAGCAAGATCTACCGAAAAATCGCTGCTGTCGGTGAAACTGTGCAGGAGAATCTTCCGAAGAAGTCGATTTCACATAGCTCAAAAAACTCGACCTTTCGCAGACCAAAACTTGGCAAATTTTGCGTCAAGACTTGGGCCTGTACAAAATTAAACTGACTCAGGAGCGGAAGGTAAACGACCATAGACATAGACAATGATGTGTGTTTGCTGAAAGGGCTCTGGAGCAGTTAGAAATGGACCCTCATCTTCAGCGATTTCCCCATTTCTAAATCAATGGGTACGTCAACCAATCTACATGAGATTCAAGAGCGTCCAATGCATTACGAAAAAGTCACTTTTTGGTGTGGATTTAGGGCTGGTGGCGTCATTGGTTAATATTTCTTTGAGAACGACGTTGGACATGCCATCACCGTCAACAGCGAGCGCTATATGTAGGGCAATGTTTTCCAATTTCTTTTGGCCTGAATTTAATGATATGGACATTAGCGGCATGTGGTTTCAACAGAAAGGCGCTACGTACCATCACACAGCCCACTCCAAATGGAAAATTCTGCACAAGCGATTCAAGGGTATGGTCATCTCCTTTGATTTGACCTCGTTAGACTTTTCTTTATGGGGTTTTAGTTTTAGTAAGTCACAGGTCTATGCAAATAAGCCACAAACAGCCTGTTTTATGCGCCAGCGTCATGGAAAATTGGACATTTCTGATACGCGTAACTGAGATAAGCCACGGATGACATATGAATGTTGTTTTATTCCATACATAATGGCAACGAAAGGCCTTTCAAACTAATACAAAATTTCGCAAATTTTGTTGTATTAAAATTTAAAGATATAGGAAGTGTTTAATGAAAGACCCTATGCAAGCATCTCCCGGGAGCAGCCATCAGTGCCAGCTTCGCAGTTAGGCTCTCCACCTCCCAAACGGCTATGAAGGAACTGCAAATATTCTGAACATCTAAACTGGGCTTTACTTTGATGTTTGATCATCAGCGAAGGCGTTAACATGTCAAGAACGGCCAACTCTACTCTTAGGCCAAGGTAGTCGTCCTAAAAATAAAATAAATTTTGTGGCTTAACAGCTCGTGGCGAACCAGGGCCTAGAGACTATAGCAACTCTCAACGATTCCAGTGTATATATTTTTCGCAGGAGTGGAGGGGACCAAAAATTTTACAACAAGAATTTTACAATTCTAACGAGTCCGAACGGCTTGATGAGAAGCACTTATTCATAACAACAGATATTCTTGTAGAATTTGTCAGTTCGTCGCAAGAGGCAGTACCTCGGAAACATTATTTTTTTTTTAGGTGATAGCGGCTTGGAATCGAACCCTTCGGCATGGAATCGAAGACCTTCGACATGACAGTCCAATGCACTTACTATTATGGCACGAGGTACTACTAGGTAATCCTCCTTGACAGTAATTTAATTTTCAAAATTTAAATATAAAATGCGCGGCTAGATCGCACGAGCTTTTTTTTGTGGTTCAACGTTGTAAAGTAATATCAGTGTTTCAAACATTGAACAATGAGCCGTGCTTACCAATAAATTGCATGGATTCTTTTTCTTTCTATCTAAATCCTTAATTCTCGATTTCAAAGACTAAACTGATATAACCTCAAAGACTTAACTGATATAACCTCACACTGATATTACCTCAAGACTAAACTGATACAACCTCAAAACAAGTCCCGTTGATTTTTAAATCCTGCAACTAATTTTATTTTTTTTTTTTTACATATTTATCTGCCTTCGTGGAATTGAGGACTAAAGAGTCCACAAAATTAAATTTCATCAAAATATTTAACCTCTGACTTAGCTTCTTTCAAGGGACTTCCATTCAATTTATTTAAATTTTTCTTCTATATGGGTATGTGAAGGTAGCTTCTATATTTCTTCAGAAGCAAACAAAAAAAATATAATGAAATTCATATTCAAAAATGTGAAGCAATTTAAAAGCAAAGAAAAAAAAATTAGGAATCATCCTTAAAAATTACTTAAACTTTCAAGTTTATTCAATGTGACGACAAACAAGAAAGAAATTCTCAGAGAAAAAAAAAACCTAAAATGAAAGGACTTTGTTAAAGGGAAAAAGGCATTATCATGTGCAAAAAAGAAAAGCAAAAAATAATACTCCCCAAGCTTGTGTTATACCAAACTATTTTTCTGGTTGATGCACAATATCTTGGTTCTTCTTTCTATCCCCCAACAACAGTACCTACTTCTCCTTTATCAACATCCTGAATATTGGCCTGTTGTTTTGTATAAGTAAAAAAAAAATAAATAATATAATATCACAAGTTGAAGGAATTGCTTAATGAAGAAAGTTTTCCTCATCCAAAAGTAGAAGAAAATTTCCATGTTTTTGCATCCTTTTTATATAGTATATGTAGTTACCGTACCGCACCACTCACTACTATACCACATCACATATCAAACTTGATAGAGAGATGGTGAGAAAGAGAGAATTGACGATGACGACGACGATACGGTAGTAGCCACCACATCAACATTAGTTTTCAAGGATATACGTGTCGTGTATGATGTTGGAAAAGTTAGCGTTATACTAAGAGTTTGTTAATAGCATGTTAACATAATTATGATGTATAAATACAGTACCTACATGGCAGGAGTATCTGTGACAGGGACAAATACTAACTATAGTACTTGAGTTACTATACCTAACTACCTACTATAGGTCCAGATGATGATTTATATATATAACTTTATCAAAATGGAGTTCTGCATTAGTTTTGAATTTCCACAAAAACATATAAAGTGGGTGTTAAGGTTAATTTCACCAGGATCAAAAGAATTTTTTTTTTTTTGATTGAATAGGCCAACGCAACAGTCCGAAATTAGCCAACATAAGTAGATACAATATGGTCACGTTGGAACTTGCATTTTTGAACAGTTTCTCATTGGAATTTTAATGTCAAAATTCTAGACAATAACCCAACTGCACGATATTGTTTGAACGAACGAAAACGACTATATGAACGGACACATACACCAACCACTGCCTCATCTACTAGACGCAGACGATGCAAGGGGCCATATGCTCTTACGGGCCTGGTGTAGAGATGATTTCTCAAGTGGAGGTAAAGGAAAGATCACACCTTTAAAAGGCGTTCACCTCTCCTCAACTAGGTTCTTATATGATAATAGACTAAGAAATACCTACCATCATTTCAGGTTTTCTGGAACTCATCAACACCTTTAACGGAATTGAATGACATGAGATTTATCATAGGTTTCATTACATATGAGTCTTGAGTCACAATGACTACGGTATTAAAGAGTGGATCTTAATTGATCTAAGTGTTACGGTGGAAAACTTCATCTGCGTCAAAAATGCATTTGCAGAATGTTCTTTAACGCAAACTACTACAGTCACATATTCGAAAATATCATCTGCGGTGCAGCTTTGGAGTTAAAAAATCGAGTTGACGATAAGAAATATTAAGAACACAGAGAGCGTGTTCGTAAACATCAAATGCGTTTGCGAGTTGATCAACCTGATTTTGTGCAAGCAGGACGATTGCATATGATGATTGCAATCTGCGTCCAAAAATGACGACCGAATTGACTTTGATTTGACGTTTTCGAAAACGGCCGGTAACAAGATCAACTGTCAGTCCCTTAACCTTACCTTACCCAACAATGCAAAAATCAGTGATAACTTTCGGACATGTGTGTGAAGTTTGCCCCACCTTTATTGGACTCAACTTTGCTGCCTTGTGTTAATATAAAAAAATCGCAAATTTGCAAATTTGCAAATTTTGCGAACACGTCCTTTCTCGAATACTCGACCTTTCTTAAAAATGAAAGATAAGCTATTTTGCGATCAGATTATACAGTTAAGCGTCAAAGAGATAAACAATTCGCATAATTCCAACTTTTACGGCCAAAAATAAACTTGTTAGTACCGCCATTTTCGATTTTCTAAAAAAAAAATTGCACTGTTTTGTGCATATCTTGTGCAGCAGTAAATATTTTTAAGAAAATCGCAAATTTTCAAATTTTGCGAATGAATTTGAAATTCCAGAATCAGATTATGCTGCTAAGTTCCAAGGAGATAAAGATCAATGCTCATGGTTGCAACTTTTATGGCCAAATAGCGGTGCTTACTTCACGTTTCGCAAAATTGTTTTTTGGCAAACTGAGTTCAAAAGAGCACAACAATAATTTTTAGAATATTACAAAATTTAAAAAAATGTCCATCCGTAAAATTTGCAATGTGATGTTTTTAGATATTTATGGCACAAGGAAACACAAGTTGAGTACAATACAGAACATTTTCTTTTGAAAATCGAAAATGGCAGTGCTAACTTAACGCTTCGCAAAATCTGTTTTTTGGCCATAAAATTTGCAAATATGCGATTTTTTTATCTCTTTGGAGCTTTCATACAAGTAATTGCGAAACTAAAAAAAAAAATCATTCGCAAAATTTGCAAATTTGCGATTTTTTATAAATATTTACGGCACAAGAAGGAAAAAGTTGATCACAAAAGAGCACAATTTTTTTTTGAAAATCAAAAATGGTGGTGCTTACTCGACGCTACAGCCCTTCGCAGATTTAATTTTAGGCCGTTAAAATTTGCAATTTTGCGAATTGTTTGTATATCTTTGGTGCAAAGCATCATAAGTTTTTTAAAAAATTGCATTCGTAAAATTTGCGATTTTTTCTATTTATGTTACAAGGCGGCACAAGTTGTGATCACATAAGAGCACTTTTTTTTGAAAATCAAAAATGGCGGTACTTACTTCATACTACAGCCTTTCGCAAAGTTTATTTTTAGCAGTAAAAGAAGGAATTATGTGAATTTTTTTTATCTCTTTGGCGCTTAGTAGCCAAATCTGATCTCAAAGCATTAAAACTTTCTTTGTTTTCAAGAAATATGGAAATAAAAAAAAAATCGAAAATGGCGGTGCTTGGTAAGAAAATGGATACCCTCAAAAAATCATACCCATGGTTAGAACTTTTTTAAATACAGCACAAGTTGGGCATATTTTTTATTTTGGAAAATCAAATACGGCTGTGCTCTCCACGCACATTTTTCGGACATTTTTGTTTTGTGATTTGGCCGTTTTCTTAAAATTTTTTGCTTAGGTGTTTCAGTGAAACCAAAATTCCAACAAAGAAAGAATAAAATGACACTGAAATTTCGTTAAAAATTGTAACTTGGAAAAATTACCAGAATTCGCAGAAATATCATAAATATAAAAAGCCATGTACCCGAGCACCCAAAATACCCGGATATCTGAGTACCCGGTTATCTTCAACTACTCGGGTAACCAAGCACGCAAAAATTTAACAATACACATATTATTATTGCACAAATGTAAATTCTTTGATCTTAAAGTTAGTTTTGTTTTTTGTACTACTTTCAAATTTTATTTTAACTGGAGATATTCAGGTTGTATACTGAAGTGCTGCCAGTCCTTGGGTACTCGAGACACATGGATACCCGAGAGATCAAGGCACAAGGGTACCTGGGTAGGCGGGCACCCAGGATACACGAGTACCTGAAGACTCACTACTTGGGTTCTTGGATACCCGTGCACCCGGGTAATACCCCTTATTTTTCTACCTTGGTACCCGAATAGTTCTGAAACTGGGTAATGCGAGGGTATTTTTTACCCGGGAACCCAGGTAGTTGTGAAACCGGTATAAACCGGGTAAAATCAAGAACCCTTATAGGTTTACTTTAGGTCTGCAATTTTCAGAAAAGAATCCAACAAAATCATTACCTAGCGAAATTCCCCAAAAGGACATTTAGTCCTTATACTACTACACTGAATGTCCCTTATAAGTTGACAACAAAAAAAAACTCTTACTTGTGCGTCTAGTATTTCTCTTTCCGAGTAACTTTATATTTTGTGCTTCTAAATTATATGTTTATACATTATTTGTTATACGAGTTTGACAAATTTTACAGAGGTTGAGGTAAGCCCATTCTGGAACATTTTAGTATAATAGGTAGGATTGTAGGTAGGTAGGTACTTTTTCTCCTCTGGTGTAAATCATAAATCTCTCTCTTACCTGGTGTGTGTCATGTGTGTTTTTCGGTATAAATCGATTGCACGTACATGAAAGCAGGTACTCGCAGTATGAGTTAAATTTATAACTTTATACTAAGAAACATAATAAAAGAGATACGGCTTCTAGGAGAGAGTATAGCTAGTAGGTAGCTTTTTTGTGTCTTCTTAAAACAAAAAGACCAAAAAACAAACATAAAATGTTTTTTATTTTATTTTTGCTCAGAGAAAAATGAATATTTTCTCTTGGGGGCACGCAAAGATGGTGGGTTATATAAAATAATTTAAAATAAATTTTCTTCTACAAGTAATAATATGTGGTGCTGCACGCACTCATTTCTGAGCTCATAATTTTCTTTTTCATGATGATAAGACAAAAATAAAAGTCTATAGGGACCAAGGAGAGAGATAAACAAAAACATACAATGTAGAATGTGGAAGGACCCTAAGAAGAATCGCTCTTGATTATTTGTGTTGTGGTTGTTGGAGATGTGAAATGAATTTTAAAACTGAAAATACCAAAAAAAAAATGAAAAACAAACACTTTCACATCACACCACAAGCCATACAGCTATACCAACTTGTACTTATAATGGAGTAGAGAAGCCTAGGATTAAGATTTGACTTTGATAAGAAATTTTGTGTGTTACATTGCATATTTTATAATTGGATTTCTTCTTTTTTTTCGCGTCTCTTTGCGTTTGGATGTGGGGTTGTGGTGTCGAAGTTTTCTGAGACGTGACGAAAAAGTTTTTTTTTTTTCAATTTTATTTTCCTTTTAAAGTTGCGTGGACGTTTTTTTCTTCTTGGAAAAAAAGTTTCTTAAGGAAGAAAATATATATGGAATGGGGTTGAAAATAGTTAAGTAATTGCATTACATAGTCATGTTTCAATGAGAGATCAGCAGGAATTTTTTAAGCTCATGTTGGAAATATTTTCTTTTCTAGTTTTAATATTAGAGAGCAACTGAAATGTGAGACCAAAAATGTCACGTAATAATACTGTCACATAGCAATACTTAATAATTAACATCTGGTTGTGAGAGTTAAATTCCACTCACAGTATTTTTTATTATGAGACCTTAGCTCTTTTCCAAGTGCTTAAGTCTTATAATGACATCAATTTTTTCTTCTTTAGCAGGAGGGAACAAACCTTCAGTTTTATAAGGGAGACACCCGTTTTTCAACAAAAAAAAAAGATATCTTAATCGGACGAAATCCCCAAAAAATTGTATTCCACCTAGACAAAATCCCCATCGGGAAAGGGGTCCCATGGACCAAATCCCCATTAAATATTTTTAACTGCCAGAAAACCTAAGTCTTCGAAAATCTCCAAAAATCCCCAACACAGTTTTGCGAATACCATAGGTATACACTGAGTCTTTGTTGAGATTGCTGTAGAGAGGTTGAGCTTCAAGTATTTGTTTTTTGATGAATCAGTAACTTTTTTGTTTGGGGTGAAAAATATTTGCTTTCGTGATGTCTTAAAATGAAAAAAACCACAACCTGAAGCTGGCTACTCAAAGTTTTTTACAGGAAAATTATTGACAGAAGCACCTCCCTGGCGCTAACATATCGTCAGCAAGGCAACGAAGTTGCATGAGTACAGAAGACCCGTGAAGAACTAAAATCCTTTCATCTAAGAAAACTGTTAACATTGGCGCATGGCTGACATGTTTCTTTTACCACTTAGGGTTGTAGTAATTTTCAAAAGAGACACTAAAATTTCAGGTGTTGGTAGTTCCTTATATGATAAATCGTTTTTGGTTGTCAATGGGTGTTTCCGGGGCTTGGGCTTGCTTCTAACACACTATCAATTTATTTTTTTTAAATAAAGATAAAACGCACTATAATCGCGCGATTTTATTGCTTGATTCAGTACTTGCACATCTTATTTTTGGGATTTTCTCTTGGGGATATTTTTTTTTTTTCAAAAATTTTTGTCTTTACTAGTTTTAAACTTGGGGATTTTTATTTGGAGGGTTTTGGGCAAACATCACTAACCCGTCCTACAAGAATGTTATTATAAATCCCATAACAATAAACTTATAAGCATTTATGCTTTTAAACTCTAGGTTCTTAGTACTATAAACAGCGTTAATAGGATCAGAAGCATAAAATTTAGCATAAAAAGAACCTAACAGGAGTTGAAATAAGCACAATTAAACTCGTGTGAGATCTTTAATACTTATGGCCAATTTCATAAACAAACATTAAAATAACATTTATCAAAACTCCTTCTAAATTTTTTCAGACATTTGAATTTTTGAGTTTCACCAATGTGTAAAAGGGATATTTAAGGGATATTTTAATTTGCTTGAGTTTGTTCACATCCTTGGATTAAAAACAAGAGGTTGTTTCCCTCGCACATGCGAAGTCTATGAGAAAAAGTAAAAAAGCATTATGGATGAGGGACAATTATTCTGACAGAAAAATATCAGCTGTTGCTGACTGGAATGGCTTGTCAAAAAAGACTTTTAAATTTAATGAGACAAAAACGAGCTTTTAGTTTACAAGAGCATTTAAAATCTTCTTAAATATAAAAGCATTCAGTGAAACCAAAAAACATCATTTAAAGGCTAAAACTAAAAGGCTTTTTAAATAATTAAAAGCCTTCTGTGAAATCGGCCATTAATATTCTATTATAAGGTAAAATAAAAAAAATTCTGCGTTGTGAAAAAAAAAATTGAAACATATTCCTTGTCCAAATCAAAATGAATGATAGGTAGTCAATGGAAAAAAATTTAATTTTCAAAATCTTGTAAGGGGAGGGTTCAAAGAGCTTGTGAAAACGACAAAGAAAATATTAATTGGGTCGTTTTCCTATTTTTAACCAGATTTTGATCAAACCTGATATAACCACGAAAGGGAAGACGACACAAATGGGTCTCGCAATTCTGTCTGTCTGTTCGGCTACAGCCTTAACGGTTAGATCGATTTTCTTAAAACTTGGTGCTATGGTCTTAGATGATTCTACCCACACGTTTTTTTTATTTTTTTTTTTATTAAAACTTAAAGTAATGGTGACTGTCATACAATTTTTTTTAGAGCTAAAGATAACGGCACCTTTCATACAATTTTTTTCAGCAATCATAAAACTCTCAAAATTGTCTAAAAAACGACTCCACAACTAACTTAAAAAAAAAAATCAATAAATTTATTTCACGACCTTTGGATGGAAAACCATTTTTCAAAAAATGGTTATTCATGATATACCTCCCTCCTAAAGAACCATTTTCTTTTTTCATTTTCGATTTTCTTCACAAAATAGTTCACAAAATATTTTTAATTTCAATAATCTTTTTTTTAACAAAATTTCCAAACAAATTTTTGAAAATCAAATATTTTGAAAACTACGAAGTCTATTTTTATGAAACTCGGTATTTAAGGATTTTTGAACCCTTTCTTAAATATTTTAGAAAAAAAATTTATTTTAATGAAAAAATAACCGCTCCTACGGTTTTTATGAAATTTGTTATGCATGCTAAAATTAGGGCAATTAACTACCAAAAATTAGCAACTATTAATAGTACCTACCTCTCAAAGAACATTTCCTTTTTTATTTTGAGTTTTCTCATTATCGGCTGAACGGATTTAGATTTAAACGTTTGACAGAAATTTAGCTTAAAACTCATTTTATTAACTTTAAATGTAAGTGTTTTATCTTTTGTCTCGCTATAATCCCGCCAAACCTCTTTTTCGAAATTATTTTTTTTTAAAAAGGTTTAAATAAGCTAAAATCGTGGTTAAATGTTCCCAAAATGGTTTCATGTTTCATAAGCACTGTGTTAATCTCGCTTTTGTCTCTTCATGCCCGTTTACATGGCCATCTGTATAGTGGTTTTCTCGCTATGGTCTCGCCGTGATATTAAACGTGGTTTTTGGTCTCGTTATAGTCTCACCAAAAAATTTTTTTCTTTTTTTTTCTTTCAAAAAGGTTACAATAAGCTAAGACCGTGGTTAAAAATTCAAAATTCACGGTCATTGTGTTCGTTATGCTGTAGTCTCACCACGCCCATTAACACGGCTACCGTGGCTTTCTCGCAATTGTCTCGCTTTAATCACGCACATCTTATCATCGTCTCGCTTTGGCCTCGTTTTTGTTTCGTTAAAGTCCAACTAATATAGCAATTAAAGTTAAAATTTTGCTTCATTTTTCAAGCTGCTGACAACGGTGCCTGACTGGCAAAAGAAAACTGTTGACAATGACAATTTACCCTTACTGCCGACTGAGCAAACATACCAACCTTAAGTGGGACAATGGAAATGCCTGAGTTGCACAGAGGCCCCAAAGAAAAAAATCCGGATGAGAACCCGTTGGCCAGCCAAGGCACAATCGTTCAAGAAAACTAATTAAAATATACCTTTAATAAACTTTTCAAATAAGACCATAACGAGATGCAACTATAACCATAAGCGAGAAAAGCTCGTGAAAATGTACTTAAATTAATTCGGCGGTACCCCGAAGATATGAATACCATGGCTACAAATGAGAAAACCACGTTTAAACGTATCTCATTTGGGTTAGACATAAGCCCCAAATTCAATTTCGGCCTTATGACCCACTCAAGTGGGACATAAGCCCCAAAATAAAAAATTGGGCGTTATGTCAGCGTTCTTTTGACCCACCATTTTTCAAAATCGATTTTCTCGAAATTGTGGGTGGTAAAACAAAATTACAGGGTGAACAAAAGTGGTAACTTAAATGGTCATTTGTTATAAAAAAAAGGACACTTTTGCGGGCCAAGTGAACACAGCTGGTGTAATGTATTGTGTCGGGTATTCCGTTTTTTTTTAGATCAATGCGAAATGGACACATCTGGGTTTTCAGAAAAATTCTCAGATCCAACTAAAGCGGTGATATATTCTCCTTACCTTCCGGATGAACACAATTTTATCGATTAAATTCCCTATAGACGTGCGAGACGGTGATTAAAACTTGACTCTTATTTTCGCATTTTTTATATAAATTTCTTTGACCCGTGTTTAGGTAAGAACAAATCGGTTGAAAGAAACAAATCTTGGTGGCATTTTGGTATTTCTTAAAAGCGTTGTGTACCTACTGTAGCTATTTACCTACCTTTCTTCTATTAAAAATGATATTTTTATTAAAAAAAATATTTGAAACATGCAGAGCCATTCAACCCTTTATGGGATTGGTCATTTTGCATTGGTTATTGTACGAAATAAGGACAACGAACTTCGGATCTGCACGTGGAATGTTCTGTCTCTCTATAGACCACGTGCAGCCGAACATTTAGCGGAGGCCCTAGACTGCTACAAAGCAGACATCACCGCCATCCAAGAAGTGCGATGGGATGGGCCGGGCAAAAGAAAACTGAAAGACTGCGATGTATACTACGGTGACTGTTACCGACCACAAGGGCAGCGTCTTTTTGGATGTGGATTTGTTGTTAGAGGCAGACTGAGGCAAGAGGTCTTGAGTTTCAATTATGTGAACGAGCGCCTCACGACAATTCGCATCAAGGCTAAATTCGCCAACATCAGCCTGATATGCGCGCATGCCCCCACAGAGGAGAAAGATGACGACACCAAGGACGAGTTCTACGAGCTCCTGGACAAGACATATGAGCAATGCCCTAGCTATGACATTAAAATTGTCTTGGGTGATTTTAATGCCAAACTAGGAAGAGAAGACGTCTTTGGTGGCACAATCGGAAGATACAGCCTGCACGACACCACCTCCGATAACGGACTCAGGCTAATCGACTTTGCTGCGGGGCGAAACGTTGTGGTAGCTAGTACGCAGTTCCCGCATCTCGATATTCATAAGGGGACATGGCGAATTCCTGGTCAATCAACCGCCAACCAAATTGACCACATTGCGATCGACGCAAGGCACTCCTCCAGTATCAAGGATGTCCGAACGTTCCGAGGAGCCAACGTTGACTCGGACCACTACCTCGTTGTAGCAAAGGTAATGCTACGGATATCCAGACCAAAGCCAAAACAGGGAAATACTGTCAGGAAGTTCAACGTCGGACGGCTACAGTCGCAAGAAATCGCCAGGTCCTTTTCCGATCGAGTCTCTCGCGCCCTTTTAACTAGTCCTTTGCCGCCAACTGCAAACATCGAGAACCAGTGGAAAAACTGCCAGGAAGCCATCAGAGATGCCGCCTCTGACGTGCTGGGCTTCACACGACCACCACAGCGAAACCCCTGGTTCGACGAGGAATGCCGGCAAGTACATGCAGCCAAACAACAGGCATACAAAGCGGCGCTGCATAGAAGGACCAGAGCTGCTCGCGAGCTCTACGAGCAGAAGAGGAAAGAGGAACACAAGCTTCTCAGAAAGAAAAAGAAAGAGCATGAGAAGCGCGCGATCGAGGAATTAGAGGGATGCCACTGCAGGAATGAAGTTCGGAAGTTTTACCAAAAAGTAAAAAGAACCTCCCAATGTTACAAACCCCGAACCGAAGCCTGCAAGGACGATCAGGGGAACATCGTGGTGGAAACGCAGTCGGTGCTGAGGATATGGAAAAATCATTTCTGCAAATTGTATAACGGCGATGACGAACCGAATTCCGCTACCATGCAAATTGCACCATTCAACCTGGACGACGTAGGCCAACAATTCCGTCCACCCGATCTTGACGAAGTGAGGATAGCCATATCTAAACTTAAGTCCAATAAAGCTGCTGGAGCTGATGGCCTTGCGGCTGAGCTATTCAAAGCGGCTGGCGATGAATTGGTTAGGAGTATGCACCAGCTCATCTGTAAAATATGGTCGGAAGAAAGCATGCCCGATGAATGGAACCTCAGTATTGTTTGCCCGATCCTCAAGAAAGGCGATCCTCTGGACTGCACCAACTACAGAGGTATCAGTCTTCTTAATATCGCCTACAAGATCTTCTCTGCCGTACTTTGTGAACGCCTGAAGCCATTCGTCAACAACCTGATAGGTCCATATCAGTGTGGCTTTAGGCCAGGGAAGTCCACCATCGACCAAATATTCGCACTACGGCAGATCTTGGAGAAAACCCAGGAGTTCCAAATCGATACCCACCACCTTTTTATCGATTTCAAGGCCGCGTATGACAGCATCTATAGAGACGAGCTATATAGAGCAATGTCTAGTTTTGGCATCCCTGCCAAACTCGTCCGTTTGTGCAGGAGACGATGGAGAATGCACGCTGCTCCATCAAGGTCGGCAAAGACCTCACCGACACCTTTGATGTCAAAAAAGGTTTTTGGCAAGGCGACGCGCTGTCATGCGACTTCTTCAACATCGTTCTTGAAAGAATAGTGCAAAACTCTCACGTCAACACCAGAGGCACAATCTTTCAAAAGTCCGACGACATTGACATAATCGGACGAACAAAGCGTGATGTCAGTGGTGCTTTTGTGAGTATTGAGAAGGAAGCCAAGAAGATGGGTTTAACGGTGAATGAAAGCAAAACAAAATATATGCTGTCCACAAGAAAGGACACCCAACACCGACGTCTCGGACAGAACGTCACTATAGACAGCTATAATTTTGAGGTAGTCAGAGACTTTGTCTACCTTGGATCCGCTATAAACTCAGCGAACGACACCAGCGCTGAGATCAAACGCAGAATTACTCTTGCCAATCGCTGTTTCTTTGGGCTAAGAAGGCAATTGAGAAGCAAAGCCCTCTCTCGAGCAACTAAACTGTCCCTGTATAAGACGCTTATCATCCCGGTCCTGATGTATGGTGCAGAGGCATGGACACTGCTAACAGTGGATGAGAACGCGTTAGGCTGTTTTGAGAGGAAAATTCTCCGGGTGATTTTTGGTCCCGTCTGCATAGATGGGGAATGGAGAAGAAGATACAACAACGAACTGTATGGGCTGTACAGCGACACCGACCTAGCCACAAAAGTGAAAAGCCAACGACTGAGATGGCTGGGTCATCTAGAGCGAATGGACACCAATGCTCCGGCCCGGAAAGTCTTTGAATCCAACCCCGTGGGACAACGCAGTAGAGGTGGACAGCGTAAAAGGTGGCGCACGCAAGTGGACCTCAACCAACTTGGCGTGCAAAACTGGAGACAGCTAGCTAGAAACCGAGCCGGCTGGAAGAAGCTTGTTGGTTGAGGCCCTGGTCCACCCCGGACTGTAGCGCCACCTTAAGTAAGTAAGTAAGTATTGGTTATTGTACAGCCAATCTTGAAAATTTAAAAGACTTCATTTGTAATCGATAAAGACGATATGCCGAAAAAGGCATGTATTTTTGTATTAAAATAAATAAGCTGCATATTTTTTTTAATCTTTTTCAATTATCATTTGAGCAACATAAAGTTTTTAAAAAAACAAAAAGGTTGATTAAAAAAAATCCTATTTTCATTCCAAGTACGTAGCTTATTTTCAACCTTCTTTTATATTCATTAAATTAACGCCAAAGAAATATACTCAAAGACTCAACGATATCCGCAGTAGTTATCCTTTATTTTTTTTGAACCTGAAATGTATCAAAGCATTTTAACCTATAAACGAAATCAATGTACCCGATCAACGAGCATTTATTCATCAGAGAAAACCTGGTGTAAAGAGGATCCCTAAAAATTGAATCGAAACAGAGCAGAAAAAAAACATAAAGTAAGGTCGGTCATCTCCTCTTTTATAATAGCTCACGTACAAAATGACATGGATATATTAACATACCCAAAAGGACGAGAGACGAAGACCTATGTTCTACTTACACCTTTAAAACCAAACAAATTGTCCTGCTAAATTATGAATTTTTACGAGTTTCGACTGTTTTTTTTGTTGTATATCCTGATGGAATCCTGATGTTCTTCCGATGCTAAAATCGTATTTGGTTTTTATATTTTATAACGAATCCTTCTCACGTTTAATGGGTCAAACTGGAGGAAAAGCCTTTAGGTTCAGCAATTTGTTGTTAGAAATGTTGTTTCTGTTATTTTTGTTGTGCCCTACCCTATACGCCTACCTATAGGTAGTTAGTTTGTTTCCTTTGGTTTTACCTCTACACAAATCCTAGAAAAAAAGGGTCGTTTAACTTAATTTGGATTCAGAGAGTTTGGTTATCTAATATTAGGTTTTCGGGTGAGAATTTAAATTTGTATTTCGCGAAAAGGGATATACAATACACTGACACACACACATTATATAGGTATTCCAATATATAAATGTGTATCGAAAATAGAAGTATCCTTTAGCCCTTTTAGCCCTTTCGCCAGAGCGTCAGCCATGTCAATTTTTTGGTCCTTTTTCAAAAGCAATAGAAATGTCAATTTCCGCGCCAATCTAAAACGTGCGACTATTGCTGCGGCACGTGACATAATATTTAAATTCAAACGACAAATTTTTGCAATTTTATACATTCAGAGAAGGAGTCAATAAAATAAAAAGGATAACAGAGCAAATTTTTTTTTTTAAGCCAGCTGTAGGTACCTATAGTGAGATTTTTATTTTATTTTATATTTGTGTTCTAACTTGAATGTCTTTGAATTCAATGTAAAGAAGCCAACAATAAATAGTTTTTAGTCAGTTTTTTTTGCCGTATTTGTTAGTGGCTTTAGTTAAATACCTACAAAATATAGAACACAAAGTCTCAACCAGTGTTGCCGCTATGGGAGTATTTTCACAGAAGATTTTTGAAAATACTTAAAATTTGGTTTGGTACCTAACTGACAGTTATTTGATAAAAAGAGGAAGTTTCAACACTACAGTGTTGAAAATATATTTCTTTTTTCAAAATGAATCAAGAATCATAAATTTCGTTTATGAGGAAATGATGATTCATACATTTTGCTAAGAGGAAATGAGGATTCTCTTCGAGTTCAAAATAAATATTTGTCTGTTGAATAAGGGCATGAATGGGGTGTTACATTTATCACTTTTGATTTGAATAAAATAGGTACACAAAACATTTATGAGTGTATTTATTTTTACTGCAGTAAATCAACTGCAATTGCAATAAAGTGGGAACACTGGCCTACATCCGCGAAGTAAACACAAAGTTCTCCACAAGAGCCAAACAACAACAGTTTTTAACTGTGTTTTTCTCATCTTGTTGGTTTATTTGTGTTTTTATTTTTTATATTTTAAGTTTTTTTTTGTATATTTTTTTATTCCTAGGTTGTATAAAATGCCGGATGAAAGTAGGTTGAGGCGATGTTGCACTTGAAAAGGAAACAATTTAATACTTAAACCCGTAGGCGTGTGCACACACTTAACGTGGAACAAGAGGAGTATGCTTTTAACCTCTTGAGATACTTTTTTCTTATTTGTCATGTATTCTGTTTCTGGTTAAAAGTATGTACCTACCTATATTTTTTTTTTTTTGCTTTTACTCTTCCTCTTTTGGAACAAAGAATTGTTGTTTTTTTTTTGCCAGATTTTGGATGCAGAGTTTTGGGTACCTATACCTATTTTTTTTTGTTTTTTTCTTTATAAAAAAGAAAACCCAAGAATCATTTCGGGGTTGCGTAGGGGTTTGTTTTATTTTTAATTTTTTCTTAGAAAAAAGAAGTTGTTACAAACAAAAAAAAAGGATTGTTATTCTTCTTTCAAGCGAAGATAGAGAGAGGAAGGAAAAATAATTTTAATGCTGAAGATTTTCTTTTCCTGAGAAGCATTGTTTTTCTTTTTTGTTTTTGTATATTTTTTTATTTTTTTAATCATTCCCTACTGACGAAGCACACAATTAAATGCAATAACAAAATTAAACGTTGTTTTTATTTTGCATTTTCTCTGTAAAGGTATTTTGTTCTTGCCTTTTCTTATGAAAAAATAACAACTAGCTATAAAGGAAATAAAACAAGGCCAATGTTTTGCATGTAATTTACGCAAAAGAATGCGAAATTGAATAAAAACCAGCAGGTTTCCGTCATATACATATATGTACATAGCTACTTCCGGGATTTCTTTTTTTCGTTGATGTTGTTGTTAATCTTTTTGTTCGTTTTTATTTCAAATACTACCTATTTTAAGTCATTGCTGGGAGATATTAGAAAGTATTATAAGGAGAATATTGTTATATGATCAATTTAAAGCTTAGTTGCTTAAATAATTGTTCGGATTTTTCTTCTATTCGGATCGTTTTTTCCTAAATTTAACTAGCCCCAATCTCCCCTACTTCATTTTATAAATATAGATAGTAACGTGCATAGATACATACTTAGCTACTTCAAAACGACCTGAAAGTTTTTATGTTTCTTAGAGTTCACAAATACCCTATATTTGAATACGGAAGAAAAACATTGGGCGAACAGTCTTGAACAACGAACATTATGAGAGTGTGCGTCTAAGCGGCTTTTTTCAGTCCGATTTATTCCTCTAATAAGACAGTCGAGGGCTGATCCACCAGACAGGAGAGGAGATCCATTTCTGGTGGTTAAGAAACGAAGATTCTTCAAATATTTCAAAGTTGACTTTGCTTTTTTATGTCATGGCCGACTTTGATTATTTAGGTTAAGGCAGGTTAGTCTTAAGCAAACAAACAAATTATGAAAAACGGAAAATACCTTTACTGGCTGTTCTAGTTTTTATGTAAGTAGTTTTAAGTAATCTTGTAGTTTTAAGAATCTAGTTTCAATAAGCAATATACTTTTATTTACATTTTGGAAGTTTTATGTGAAAGCAATACAGTAGGAACTGAGGACCTCGGTAGTTCGAACTACTAGAGAATAGAGGCCGGCCCTTTTTAGAAGCATGTAAGGTGTTCGAATCACTTAATAATTTTTTCGTAGTCAGTATTTCGGCTGAGAAAGCAGAGTAAAGTGGTTTTAAGCTAAATATAAAAAAAATTTTTGGTCGAAACAAGAACTAAAATATTTATTGCAAAAAAGTCTGACAAGAGATGAAATAAGTAAAGTTTTCATTCCTTTTTTTTACAGTTTTTGTTGTTTACATATTTTGAAATGTTGCGTTGAAACGAGTTTTTTCCTAGAAATTTGTTCCCCTTAACTTTCTAAGAAAATATTTTTAACTTCACAACTTTAGAGAAAGTCCCGTTTCAAACGAGGAAACTGAGTTGCAAGCAACTTTCAGCTCCACGGTGTGAAGGGCAGGAGGAAAGAGGGGTGAACGAAATCTCCTCGGTCGGAGGTTTTGAAGATATTTGTTTGACATTTCTTTTCACATTCACCAATAGACTTTCAAAGGAAATTCAAAAAATTGCCACCAGATTTTTTTCATCGTGCGAGAGGTACAAGAGATTTTTAAGGAGATAACAAAAAAAATCTCCAGCAAAAAACTTGATTCTTCTTGTGAACGGGGGCATACATATATAAGCAAAGCAACAACGGACAAACTCGAATTATAGAATACCAATTTTGACAAGTAGGTACCTATTTGAATTACAAGATACTTAATGCAAAAAAAATAGTTGTTCGAATTTTTTCAAAACTTACATAAAATTTGTTACAAACAAGTTTAAAGAAGGAAGTTTAATTGAGTTCTACTCCAATATTGCAATTCGCCCAGACAACAGTTGGGCCCACTTAAACTTCTTGATTTCAACTTAATTCATTTCGCTCCACTAAAATAGAAGAATATTATTTTTATTTTATTTTTTAAATCATAATCTGTTACAAACATTCACCGATACAGCCAATTTTACTATTTGACACCTATATTTGCCCAATACTAGCCGTTTTCCTTTGGAAGTGGCAAAGTACTTATGAGTAGATGAAAACCCTAATCTAGTACTACCAACTGCACATCCTCTCATGTGCGAGTAGATACATTTTACATGGAAAAGATGTGTTCCATTGACAAAAGCATGCAAAGTACTTGCAAGTACTTCACCACCTCCAAAGGAAAACGCCTACTCTTCCACTCAAAGATAGGTATGTTTGTTTTCGACAGAAGAGAGTAAGAGTTGTTCACCAAAGAATAAAACTTTTATTCCAACCGGTAAACTCCAACCAAGAAATTCCTTTGGACAGAAATTGTTTGGTCTGTCAAATACAAGGGCAATGAAGGTCAGATGTCAGATGCAAAAAAAAAAATCTTTCAAAAACTTTCCACCAAACCATTCCACACATTTTCGGCAATTTGCTTCTCTGTGATAGAATTTCTGCAAAATTTTATTTTTTTTTTTGCCCAAAATTCTCTAGAACAAAGCTATTTTTTCATCAAGGAATATCAATTGAGCATGTGTTCTCAATTTTAAAGAATATCAATGAAAATTTGGTAAATGCTTTTTGTTTTAGATGCAAATAAATGCTACGTCAATATCAAACTTCCCAAAAACGTTGAAGTGGTTGGATAAATAGGGTTTTAAAAGGGTTCCACTCGTTTCTACTTAAGGTAAATAGGTCCTTTAGCTTCTTCAAGGAGCTTTTAAGAAACAATGGCAGAAAACTGTTAGCTGACAACTCTTAAATCTGTTTTTATTTTAATGCTTCTATAATTTGCCTTTTTTAAAGTTTTTAGGTAAAA
Organism: Dasysyrphus tricinctus; assembly: GCA_963921185.1. Classification (NCBI taxonomy): domain Eukaryota; kingdom Metazoa; phylum Arthropoda; class Insecta; order Diptera; family Syrphidae; genus Dasysyrphus; species Dasysyrphus tricinctus. The sequence continues at coordinate 204,449,064 of OY992531.1, forward strand.
CAAATCATTTCCCTCGCCATTTTTCACTAAAAATGGGTGGTTATTGTAATAAAGTTTTAATAATTGAAGTGAAGGTATTGTTAGGCACTATTTTATAGGGAAATTGGTCTTCTACTAAAAAGATCTTCAGTAATTTTTCGATATGAGTAATAAATAATAGTTAACATTATTTATATTAAGAACATAAGTTATAAAATTCCAAAGATAATGAGGTGTTTTTTACTACATAAATCGTATGGAAAACCGAAAACTGTGATGAGGCACATGTCTAAATGAGGCCGTGAGAGCCATTAGTGGCCCAACTGCAGTTTTATCGAAATCGAGTTTTTTTTACGAAAATTTAATGTACATATGTATGTATGTATATTTATTGAACAATAGTTTTGCATTTAAATTACATATTTGAATTGGCAACTCCATGTCATAGTTATATGACTTTTTGCGCTAAGAGGCCAACAAAAAAAAAAAATCAAAGCTTGAGTGTAGGAGTGGCCTATCTTACCAGATATAATGGTATTTTGAAAAATCATTAATATAAAATCAAAAAATCAAATAATTAATAGATTATATTGCAAAAAACATTCGAAGCTATGTTTCCTTATTTCAAAACTACAAGTATTTGAAATTTTTTAAAACTACAAGTGTTTCAAAATAATCTGTTCCTTAATTTTGCTGTACTGAAAATAATGAAAAATGCAGTTAGGCCACAATATAAGAAGGTTTTATAATACAAATTCTATATACTACTGAAATAAATCAGCCAAGTAGAAGACTTAGCATTAAGGATTGGACTTGTTGAATTATTGATTCAAATGATGGCACTCACGGCCTCAAATATGAATATTAAGAGCTCAAATTTTCACAAACATCTTTTTTGGCTTAAATTAAACCTTTAGGCATGTTTGCAGAAAGAATTTTTTACCCGAAAATCATTCAGCTTAGGACCTGTTGTTCAAATTTTGATCCTTGGTTCAAATACTTTAACTGGCTGATTTCGGTGAAATTACTAGGGCTTAGCGATGATTCAAGCTTTAAGTATGTTAGAGTATCCAATTTAACGTCTGAACAATCGTTGAACTTCAGTTAATTTGCCAAAGTCAGTGAGCTAAAATTGCTAAACCACGAGTTAAATATTTGAACATCTGGCCATTAGTGTGAATTTCACCCGGAAAATATTTCTTGCGAAAAAAATTTGTTCGCCTGGAGTTTTAGAAGCTATAATGAGTTTCACCCGACCTTTTTGTTACACTAAAATAAACAAAAAAAACTTGGGTTAAGGATACCATAAGGTACCTACCTGTCCCTCGTTTTTCTTTCAAACGCCTTCAAAAAAAAATTCTCAAACATTTTTCGGGTGAAACTCACAATAGACGAGAAGTGAAATGTCAATTTTTCCGGGTGGAGTATTTTTCGGTTGAAACTGACAATAAGATGATTATAATAGCCGAATTCCTCCTGAAAGTACTGAAATAAAAGTGTGTCAACATTCCAAATTAAACACTTATTACTAATGAAGTTTTTTTCCACCTCGGCCCCACTGTGCGTTGTAAAGCTGTTGTGAGCTATAAAATGCGAAGAAATTTATTTAAATAAAATGAAGATCAGCTTTGGATTTTTCATAACTCAGTTAATAATTAACTGTTGATAGAAGTATTAAGGAAATAATTGGTACAACAAATAAACTTTTTTCATTTTAGCGAACGAGGTTTCTGTTAAAGGCAGTATGTACCTAAGAAAAAGGGTACCTATTCGGCCGGTAAACAGAAGGTCCCAGTTAAAATATCTGAAAACTCAAGAAAGTTAAGTTTTTTTTTTCAAATAAAATAAAAATTTACACTTATGTATGTATATTTAACAAAACAAAAAATATCAAAGCTAGTAAAATATCATTAAGATAAAAAAAAACCCTACAAATGCTTTGGCCTGGGCATTCTGAAAATAAAGCTGTGTTGAAATTGAAACAAGAATTTCTTACATTTTTGATCTTGTTTTAAGAATTTCCGAGTTTATCAGACTTTCGTCAACGAATAAACTTGTTTTAAAGCCGTTTTTCTTAACTTAAGCTCGTTTTTTTTCTGAGTGTAGTTAACGCTTTTAAAAACCAAAAACCTTTTCAAGCTAAATAAAAGTAGGTACCTACTAGGGTAAAATAAACATTTCTAGAACTTTTATGATTCATAGTTTATTGGAAAGTCTTGACAAAATGACAATAGAATTGACTCAATTATTGTTATCAAAATAATAACTTTGTCTCTACATACAAAAAATATTTGTCTCTAAGGAAAACATTAGATACTTACATTCCCCCAGGTGAAAGCATAAATGGTTCCTACCCAATTGATTTATCCACCAAACAACACGTTAAAAAATTATAATTACCTAAGTTAGGTACCTACCTACCTAAAACTTCTGCGCTCTTTCAGTCGCATAATCACATTATAAAAACTCACATCGTTTCTGCCACTAATTTTGTACACTCTGCATAATTTACCAATTAAATCCATAAAAACGGAAACAAAACAAAATTAAAAGAAGCAAACAGAAAAAAAAACTCTTTCCATCTTTCTTCTGGCTCTCTTCACACCACATATAGGTAAGACCGCAGAAAAACCATTTGTCTAACAATCAGAACCATAATTAAGTAATTTCAAAAATGTTTCACATAACCGTCTTTTTTTGGTTTCTTCCTCCCTCTCCTTCTTTATTTTCCCATCGTTATCGTTTATGTCGTCTTCATTTTATAAAACAAACAAAAATAAAATAAAATAAAAATAAATAAATGAAATACATTGCAAGTAGGATAAAAATACAAAAAAAAGGGGAAAATTCATCTCCACTTGCCAAATAGAGACAGAGAGAGAGAGAGAGGAATAAAATTGCTTTTTCATTTTTATAAGTTTGAACTTCATGTTTATTCATTGCTATCGTTTTTAAAAGAACGGCAACAAACACCAACAACAACTCGAAACAAAATTAAAATGAATCCAACTTGCTGCATAACTGTTGTTTTTCCTAATTTCCATCTTGCCTGATGCTATGTATATGTATGGGTGCTTTGTATATGTATATGTTTGTATTGAAGACTTAAACCGAACCTTATTTCGGTTAACAACTCTAGCTACTGCCATACTCCACAGCCTGCCCAGCATATATACATACGAACCAACTCCCTAAACAACCACCACCATCCATCAGGTTCTCACTCGTGCCTGTTCCAGAGGGACTGGAACAGGACTTAAGCAAACAGCACGAGCAATTAAATCATCCCTTTGAATTAGAGAGGCTCAAAGACGGGTAAGATTTTCCAAAATGGATACCATGGTTTCTCATGGGTGAGGGTGGTGTCGGTGTTTGTGTGTGTGCTGTGCTTTGCAAGTGGATGGGGTTTTCAGAAATTGCTTAGTGCGAGTGGGGCTTAAAATTGCTCCCTGAATTGTGCCTCATAATTTTCGAAGCTGAGGGACTTTTTCAACAACTCCAGCTATGACGAGGACGACTATGAAGAACGACGACGACGACGAAGAAGACATCTCAAGTTTGTTCGCTTTGCCCAAGCGATAGCTGATTTAGATGGAATGAATGGCTGCGGCTGGTGCTGGTGGCAGGCAGCAGGCATCAGCCAGGCAGGAATCTATTGTTTGTTCATTTCTCAGCGTTGATTGGTCTGCGTGGAATTGTTAAGGGTTAAAGGAAAACAAAGGGTTAATAGATCCCTACAATTATTTCTTTTATTTGTTTTGTTGATTTGTTTTTTTTTTTGTTTTTCATTTTTCTTTATAATACTTTTACTTTAATGTTTAATTTTTGAAAGTGGAAAAGTTTATCCATTTATTCATCTTTGGTAACATTTTAAACAACTTTTGGGGGCTAATTCCTGGAGAGGGTGGCATTTAATTTAAAATGGAGGCAGGTGCCTATAACAGGTGGCCAACTTGGAAATACGACTAGAAGGAGGAAGTTATAGTTAAGACTTTGGACAGCAAAATAAGTAATCTCAGCCAAATTGCGAACAGGAACTAAAAATTAAAATGGCTGTTGGTCTGTTTTTTTACTTGCTCACTTGCACTACAGTATTGGTTTCGTTAAAAAAAATGTGGTTTTAATCAAATCGAACACCATGATGAGAAGCAGACTTAAGAAGTTGCTTTCTGTATGACGCCCTTCAGTCTTCACGTATGTACGACTGTGCATCTGTGCGTTTATTGTGCATCGAGCTTGATCCTAATCAGGGGGACTGGTTTGCTTCAAACTTTGTGCAGAGCATTTTTATGTGATTCCCTAAAAGATTCAATCCTAATTTTTGGTTTGGCTCATCTAGAACGGGTAGCTGTCATAGAAAAATTATATAATTTCAAAATGTTCTCAAAAACCACTCCAACGATTTTGAAGAAACTTCATAGCTGAGGTAAATTTAACAAAACAACATTTTTGGTTTTGGCAACACTGAGAGAAAAATATATGAACACAGTACAGAAACCTTTATGTAAACTGAAAGTAGTATTACAAATTCCCTAATTAATTGCAACTTGCTTAATTCATTTGCCCTCTGAATTAGTCTTAAAAAATTATTGCCAACAAACTAAAAATATGAAAATATTTGGGTTTATTAAACACTTCGGTTAATTGATTAAAAAAATCAGACAAAATGGGTGATGCAATTAAGAGGTGAAAACTGTAGTATATTGAAGTTTGCATGTGATTGCAATAAAAACTCTTGTACTTGTACTGGTTACATTTCAATTTATATACCAAACGAAACTTACCACAAGGGCGATGACTAAGTAAATATTTATGTAGTGAGTACATAATATAGAAAATATATTACTTGTATTGAATACAGACACAATAAACTAAATAAATACAAAACTATGGATTAGCTACAGTCGAATATGTATTGATTACATAAAATTTAAATTCAAAAATCCACAGGAGAGTGCTGACTTAGTAAAAATTTATGTAGTGAGGACATAATATAGAAAATGTATAACTTGTATTGAATACAGACACAATAAACTAAAAACAAAACTATGGACTTGCTACAGTCAAATATGTATCGATTACATAAAATTTAAATTCAAAAATTCACACAAGAGTGCTGGTGCTGACTTAATAAATATTTAAGTATTGAGTACCTACATAATGTAGAAAATGTATTACTTGTATTGAATACAGACACAATAAACTAAATACAAAACATTGAAGTAGCTACGTTCAAATATGTATCGATTACATAGAATTTAAATTCAAAAATTCAAAAAAGTTATGTAAGTGTAAAGGATAAGAAACGTGTACTGAGTTTATATTGACATGTATTCAATACAGACGACAGTGTATACTCACCAAATTATCTTGGAATAGCTACAGCCAAGCGCCAACCAGCCAAATGTAGAAAAAAAATTATTACAGCAAGTAATGTGCTCAGTACAAGCAACGTGCGCTGAGTCTTTACTGGCGAATATTCAATAGAGAGGCCACATATACTCAATATGAAAATATTTAATGTCCATTAACAAGGACGTACATAGGACGATCATCAGGGGTGGGGTGGGGTTGGGCAGACTCATTAAATTAGTGTAAGTATATAAATCTGGCTCATGAGGTGCGTTTAAAAGAAGACAAATTGTATGAAATCTATACATACTATTTTTATAAGGGGGAGGAGGTGCAAAATAGTTGAAATTTGCATATTTTTGATGAGCTAAGCGATGAGCAGCGTTAGGGACGACTTTGAGAAGTATGTACCTACTCATTACATACAAAATGTAGTGACATATATGGACTCATAACATAAATAATGTATGGAGAGTACATAGAAATCTGGACTTTAGTATATAAAAAATGTGTAGTTAGTACAATAGACCCATTACAAAATTATGTAGTGAGTACACAGCTATTCCGAGTAGGTTCATTGACATTTATACTCATTATATAAATATGTAATCAATACATATTTATGTAATTAGTCCATGGAATGCTTTTATTTATGTATTGAGTACATAGATTCCGAAAGTACTCTGTACATGTACCCATAACATTCTGAAAGTATACTCTGTACTCACTACATGTACCCATAACAGATGACGGACACGAATTTATGTATTAAATACATAGATTATTTATATCTGTGGTATTAATTTCTGTCTCCACGTCCATCTTGCATTGAACGAGAGCCTAAACTGGTGAGCCGACTTTCTTAAAATTTAAAATATTCATGAACGCATTTTAAGAGAAACCATTTTCTTTAAGAAGAAGAAGATTAATTCACCCGCTTAGGTTCTAGGTCGATGTAATGTGGATGTAAGGACGCAAATAAATGTTTGGAGTTATAATATTTCCAACAAACAGTTTAGATATTTATGTAATGAGTACATATGAAAGGAACTTTATTTATCAAAGACAACCTACATGTTTTTCTGAAATGCATACCTGCATAGATTTTTATATTTATGTAATGTATACATATAAACTTTATTCATTACAGATAACCAACACTTTTTTCTAAATTCTTAAATAGAATGTTTATATATTAATTCTATAAGTTCATATGAACATGAGCGTTTGCTATGAGGCCATGAAATATTCATTAATTATTCAATGATTGCCTAGAATAGTGCATAGAAGCTGTACTCATTACAAAATCATAAACTGATCAACGGTGAGCGACACATGTTGGTCTACAGAATTATTAACTAGCTCCATCACTGCTAATGATGTTATGTAGTCAGTACATATTTCATTATGTAATGAGTACAAAAAGTTATGTGTTTAGAAATGTATGGTATAAGTTAATATATTTATGTGCTCAGCACATACATTTTTCCCTCGGTGAAAGTAGAAATAGAGTTTCGACATTTTTAGAGAAAATTGTCTTGTTTGTGGGTTATTTTTACTAAGTTCTTTTGTAGAAACTAAAAAAAAACTATTTGTTTAGGACTTTTTCACACATTTCCGTTAATAATGTAACTGACATAGACAGGAAGACAGGTAATAGCCTTGAACCACAAGAGCAAGTGTAGATAAGCTGTAGTCGTCGGTCATATATTTTTATTAAATCCATGCGTGAGTCAAAATATATAAGTTCTAAAAATAACCTTAGATTAGAACAAAAAAATATTATGAACAAAAAAAGGTAATAAAATCATACCCAAAGTGCTAATACCTTCTGCACAAAAATAAAATATGTACCTACTGAGGAAATATTTTAACTAATTTAATTTAATTTCCTTCAATATCAATCTTCATTTGGACTAAAAATTAAATTTTGACTTTAAAAACACCATCAACATTGCACCACACTGCATGTCCTTATTTTTTTTTTATCATTTTAATTTGATTTCCAATAGAGAGCATATGTGTATGTGTATATAAACTTGACACATTCGGATGATTTCAACTGCATTTATCTGTCAGTAAAGTGCATATCATGATAGCCTGATGCACTCTACCTGTCATCCATCATTAATCCACCATACACAGTCAGTCAGCCATTCATCCATCATCACGCAAAGAAAAACACTATATCTATATGACGACTGCCTCTATCTGTCTGTATTGTATACATATTTACGTACATATGTCCTTTTCTGCGATTAGAGGTCCTGCAAAAACTCTTTATTTCCATTTCTCATCACTCAAAATCTATTCTATCATCAAAAAACAAGGAAAAAAAAATTGGTGGAAATTTTGCTAATTGATTCTAATCCCAAATGACTGTTGACATTCAGCCCCAAAAGCTATACCATCAGCTAAAGAGTCAGAGTATCCAAATAGTCAATTAAGATAGCATGCTGGAGGTACCTATATGTACATACGAGTTATACCTATATGGCACATTAAAGCACACCATCAAATCCATTAGCTTGTCCAATGGTTGGCGGCCGTCGGAACATCGTTCTTCATCGACGGCTTCGTTCTTTGGAAAAAGCTCAATTAATTACGTTGGTGCCGATGATGTTCGCGCTTGCTTTTAGTTGGGGCGCTTCTAGTTCTAAATGGGTCTTCAAAATGCCTCCCGACACTCTCCCAAAAAAAAAATCGATTTAAAGATACGGGTAAAAAAAATCACAACAACTACCGGAACTAAAAAGGATAAAAGTCCTTTGAAGCAAAAATATCTGCGACACAACTCATTCATTCGTTCGATTTCGATTGCCACTTGCACACAGCACAAATCGTTAGAGATATCCTTTTTTTTTGCTGTTAATCTGGAAGTTCTTTTAGCCTCGTTTTCATTTTCTATAGAGTTCTAGTAGAAAAAGTTCAATGTAAAGAGCAATCCTCAACAAAGGTACATATATACATATACCAACACCTACATATACCTACTCTATAAAAGTACAACAACAACAACAAATACAGGTAAATACATTTTCCTATTTCAGTGCTTATAACATCAGCAGCGACGAGATGAGAGTAGATGAACTTCAAACATTTCAAAAGCTAACTCTTACCAGGAAAAGGGTGCAACTATTTAAAATCAATATAAAAAAAAAACGATGTATTAGTCTATGTTCATAGGGGTATAGAAATATGTATTTTAAGAACTCTTAAGCTCAAGTTGATGTCTTCACAAATAAACGTTATACCTGCACACTTGAGTTTCAACTGTTACAGATGTTTTTTTTTGTGCTGTGCACAGCATGAGTATAGGTTTTGAATAGAGGATGCATGTAACTTCATACATTTGCCAGAAAGGTGAAATAACTCAGTCAGTCAGTCAGTCAGTCGGAAAGTCTAAAGGAATTCCAGGAAAAATGATGATGGAAAAAGTGAAAAATCAAATCTAATACTCTGAACACATCCATATAGGTACACACATATACACATTTGAAAATAGAAAAAAAAACATGGACGGAAGCAATTCGATAACAGGACAAATCCGAAGAAGTGAACTGAAAATATTACCTGGTGCACTTTATTTTCTGCAGTTACAAGTTAGTGTGTTACAAAAAAAATTAAATTTCCTTCAACAATCAATAAGTGGAGGATAGTGTGTTTTACAAGATATTGGTCGGGACTCAGTCAGGAGCTAAGAGTGTTGCTTTTGAGGTTTGGTCGATTTGGCTGTTAAAGTCAAAAGCTGTCAGCTATGCGAGTTAGACTAGTTTATGTTATAGTAATTTTTCTACTATTCACTAGATTACGCCATTTATACGTGGAAATATTCTGACAGCTTTCGGTGATTTGAATTAGACCAGTTTATACTTATTAGTTAATAAATAGCGAAAAATCATTGCTTGTATTGTTTTCGTCAACCATTCACTAGATGATGTCAGTTGATGCTTGAAAATATTTTTTTTTTGACAACCAATCAACCATGTAATTTAGACCAGTTTATACTTATAAGCGAATAAATAGCTCAAAATCACATATTTTTCTTGTCAGATATTCACAAGATGGCCAAGTTTAAATATAAAAAAAATGTCAAACGAGTAATTGTTTGACGATTTACAACCATATTGTTGTATTAGGGGTAAGACATGTTTATACCATTAAGTCAATGAAAGCTTTAAAATATTTTCTAAGATTGTTGTCATCAACTTTTTACTAGATTGTACCACTTGATAAGTGAAAATATTTAAATACAACTTAAAAAGAATATTTTTTGAAATTCTAGTTAGATCATCACTTTATACCAATAAATAAAAACCTTAAAATATTTTCTAATACTGTTCTCGTCAACTATCCACTAAATAGCACCATTCAAATGAGTAGTTCAATAACAATTTTTTGACTTTATGACTAAAACTAGTTTATACCAATAAGTGAACAAATGGCTTAAAAAGTTTTCTTGATACGTACATACATACAAAGACAATTTTTTGCAACAACATTATGCAAAAAAGACCAGTTTATACCAATAATAGATTAAAAAGCCTGAAATGTTTGGAAGCTTTTCTTTCATTAAATACCAACTAGTTTTGCACCACTTGGCACGTTAAAACATTTAATTAATACTTACGTACACAGTGTAATTTTTGTTGGCTCGTACAAGTACGTCACAGGAGTAGACAGTGATTTAAATAATTTATACCAGTTTAGTAGCACTAATATGTCTCCAGATAGAAGGTAGAATAAGAAGCATGCATATTATACTTTTCATTTTAAGCCAGTTTAACTGACAATGGTATTCGGCCTGATTGTGGTATGTACAAAATACATGTTTATACCAATCATCATTAGATTGATGTTATTTTTCAGCCTTAAGTCATAAATAATTGGGTTTCTATAGTTAGGTATTTATGTAATGTAGTGTAGATGTATATAAAAAACACAATAAAGGTCTTTTTATTAGTACGCCTGACTGGTATAAAATAAAAAAAAACATACATAAATAGGTATATTATTTATTTATTTACAGATTTTACTGTGTCATGTGCTGCTCTATTATTTAATAGTACACGGAAATATAATATGACAGTGAATTTTCAATAATTTTTGGTATAAACTTTTTTTTTAAATATAGTGAGAAAAAACATAAAAGATCACCTGATTTAATATTCGTTATGTGATTTAGACCAGTTTATACCAGTATATAATTTTTCACATTCAATTTTAACCATATACATAGCTTTGTCCGAGATATAAAACATTGAAGTATCTGCAGAAAAGTTCATTTATTTACGACGCTTGTTGCTAATTCAGTCGGTTGTTTCTTTATACCAGTCATATGAGAAAATTAAAAACTTACATAGTGCAGTGGAAAAGATTTTAAGACAAAAAGTTTTTACTATAAATCTTTGTGAAACACAGTTTTTATCGTATTCACTGTAAGTTATTTGACAAGTTTATACCAATCACCTAATAATACAAATAATATAAAATTTTCAATTATTTGAACCATATATTGACTATAAATTATTGCTTGACTTGAGAAATAATCTGATTATCTGGCATAGTACAGTCGTTAATCGTCCTCACTGTGTGTATACAAATAAGTTTAGACCAATCAACCAATAAAAACAAAAAAATAGGATTCAGTACTTGGAACTTCAAATCAAATATTTCTCGTTGCCTGACATAATGAAAAATTTGATCTTATGATAAACAAATATTTTCTATTCTTAAGATATGTACCTATATGTACTTTTTAAAACTGGTATAAAATCAAATAAAAAAATAGTTTGTCCATATTTATATTATTTGATAATGTTTTCACCGTCCAAATGTTGGGTGCCAATAATTGTTGACGAACAATTTAATTGGTATAAACAGTTCAACCACACATTATCAACACTATTCTCAATTAGAAAATAAAAAGAAAACCTGTAAAACAGCAGGGTTCGACTATTAGACTAGTTTATGCAAAGTGTTTCTTCTTTTTTTCTTATGACAGTGTTACTGAACTTGCAGTTAATAGTGTGGAAAAAAGTTCTTGACACACATGTTGACACACATTTCTATCAACTATCGTCATAATCATCATCATTTTTTAATAGCGCAATCTTTCGTTCAACAATTGACAAATAAAATGAAATTACACCGGAAAATCCAGCAAAAACTATAAATGAGGTAAGAGGACTTGCGGTACAGGACATCAAGTTCAATGATTTACACGAGTATATAGTGAAGAGTTATAACGTTCACTGTTGTATGTAATATAAATTGATATCAATGATTTTTTTTATTAGCTGTCTCTCAAAATAATAACATTTAATAAATACTGTTTTTTAACTTCAGTAAGCAGAACAACTCTTTGCATCTCTATACATTTTGAATTGAGTGCAAGTAAGGGTACTTGCATATTTTGCTTTTTATTTTCCAACAATTCAAACATAAATTTAGTATTTGTATTTATTCTGTGACTTCATAAGAATATTATTTTCTATTTTCTCGCATCGAAAGTCTTATATTCTTTACCATCCAACCTTAGGTACACCTGTATATCAGATTCTCTATTTTTTCGTTTCTAGAATTCTAGCCAAAGTGGATCCTTACTGACATAAATCAATTTCTTTTATTTTTTCCTATCATCATATAGTTCTGAATTGTCCCTAGCACATGGTGTGACAAAGAAAAAGCAGAAGAAAAAAATCCCATGAATCTCGTTGTTTAATCCTACAGAGTCAAGCGTCCAACATTCATCCACTCACATATGTCTGGGAAAAAAAAAAAACAAAAACAAAAAAAAAAAAAAACAATTTATGATCCAATAAAGTCAAAGTGACTTTGTAACACTTCTGAACGAAAAAAAAGAACCAAACAAACACACACACACACTCATTTTACATACCTACTTTACTTATACAGGAAACATAAGGTTCGTCGAAGCATAAGAAAAGTGAGAGATGAAACTTTTTATTTGACTTTTTGCGGTCCAAAAAGGACTTTTAGTCCTTGAAAATAATGTAAGCAAAACTTTTATGTATCAAAATGATTGATGGAAACTAATGAGAGTAAAGTTATACCTTTATTTAAAGTTTTTGTTGTTGTATTAATATAATGTCTGCATAATAGGTAGTTTTGTAAGTTTTACTTTTAAACTGATCTCAGGGGCATATTGCTTGGTATTTTTGACAGAATTTTTCGTTATATGAAAGGTTACCTATCAAAATATTGAAGAATGATGATTTCTTCATGTTCAATAATGTAGAAATAGTGCAAGAACTCAATTGTATACACCCAATAAGTATCAGAACATTTTTTTTTAATCGTATTTTAATCTCAAACATTTCTATGGCACTATTTAATTTATGATAACTTTGAATAGTTTCCGCCACGAGGTAAGCCTTGACCCGGTGGTGGGGATTACGGTAATTACTACGATGAAGCCTATAGCTATGCGATCACGGTTTCTGCAAAAGGGCCTCACATGGTCGACTGATTCAAGTGGAGTAGGCAGTTGGTACTAATTTCCCTGCAAGGAAAGAGTGTTCCCACCAAGGCACTCCAACGATTGTATGGCAGAGCATGAATTTTCGAGAAGTAATCAACAATAGCATCTACAGTTGCAGTAAGGTTGAAGTATTGGTGAACACGTTATATGGGCTACTCCGACTATTCAAAGCTGTGGCCTATAAAAAGCAGTTTATCCGGCTCTTCCCTCTAGGAGGTATTTAAGAGTCTGTTCCTCCAGGACGGGGATTGTTCGTCGGGGTTGAATTCCTACCATGTACAGAATTTCTTGCTCTGCAACAACAACAAGCCTCGGATATGGATCTAATATGCATCCACGCCCCTACGGAAAAGGGAAAAGAGTCAATCAAAGAAGCATTCTACGATCTGCTGAAGAACACGTATGATATGTGCCTGAAGTACAAGATTATCTGGGAGATTTTAACGCAAGATTCGGAAAGGAGGGCACAGCCTGCACAACGAAACTTCCGACACGGACACATGATGGTGGACTTCACCACGAGCCGACATGTCATCATAGCAAGTACTCGTTTCCCACACCTTGATACACACAAAGGGACTTGGAGGACTTGCAATCGAAAAACCTTCTACTAAATTGATCATATCGCAATAGACGCAAGACACGCTTCCAGTATTTTGAATTTTCGAGCTTACCGCAACTCCGTATGCGGATATCCATGATTCCATAATCCATGCCAAAACGCCGACCAGATGCTGTGCCGAAAAGCTAGAGTTGAAAGAGATCACCAGAACTTTTGGCGACCACGTCTCTCTTAATCTATCAGCAAACCCGCCACCAGCATCAAGTACAGCAAGCCATCAGAAGTGCCGTCACTGACGTGCTGGATTTCAGTACAACGACGATCACGTTCGATGAAGAGTGCCGGCTGCAGCTAGGAACGACACCTACCAAGCAATTTTGCAGACGATAACTAGAGCTGATGGGAAAGCAGCCTGGCAGCTCTACGGGCAAAAAAGCAGAGAGGAGCATCGAATTCCAAGGAAGAAAAAAGAGAGCCCGAGAAGCGGGGGGTCAAGTCTATTGAGGATTGTACCGGCGAAGGGGATATTTTCGTAAGTTTTTTGCTCAAACCTTTTGTTATCGACCTGATAGGTTCCTATCAGATCGGCTTTCGACCAGGCAAATCAACCGTCGGTGTCGATCAAATGTTCATACTCCGACAGATTTTGGAAACAATCAGGAACTCCAGACCGATACAAACCATCTCTTTATCGATTTTCAAGTTCCATAGCGTGGGTAGAAACGAATTATACAAAGCCATGTCTTATCTCGGCATCCTTTCCAAACTTGTCCCTTTGTGCAGAATGACGATAGAGGAAACCCAAACCAAACACCATGGAACCCTTTGATATCGAAGAATGTCAAAGGCAGATGATATAGACATGATCGGCAGAACTAAGTGAGCTGGGGTTGTTGCATTTGCAAGTATTGAATCGGCTAAGTGACGAAAATGGGATTGGCTGTCAATGAAGACAAGACAAAATACATTTATACGCTATCAACGAGAAAGGAATCTCAACATCATCTGAAAACGTTACGATCGATGGATAGATATAACTTCGAATTTGTCAAGGACTTTGTCTACCTAGGATCCACCATTACCTCGCAAAATTACATCAGTCTTTGGATCAAAGAAAGAAATAATCTTTACAATCGCTGTTTTTTTCGGGCTTAGAAGGCTTTTAAGTAGTAAGGCCCTATCTCATAGAACCAAGGAAACTATGTGTAAGACCCTAGTCATCCCTGCCCTGCTGTATGTCGCAAAACACATGGCCTCTGAAAGAATCGGATAGACATTTGCTTCGACGATGAGCTCTACGGGCTATTCAGCGACTTTGGCTTGGTCAAAAAGTTGAAAATGCAGTAGCTGAGATGGCTGGGAAACGTGGAGTGTATAGACAGCCAAACGAATCTTCGAATCTGACCCTGATGGCGTTCGAAGCAGAGGAAGATCCCCAACAGGTGGCGCACACAAGTGGAAAACGACCTCAAACAAATTGCTGTGAGTTAATGAAGGTGGCTTGCTAGGGAAAGTTGTTGAAATTGTGCAACAAGTCAATTTTATACACCTAATATTTCCCAATCCAATTGATGAGCAATTTGAATGTTTGTGATTTGAAATTCATCTAAGAGTTGAAGTGCTTGATATATTTTGAAACAAGTATTCCCTTTTTAGTAAGATGCATTATTAAAACATCGAAAAAAAATTATTTCTCTATATTCCCTTCTGTACAAGAAGTGCAAGAAGTCAATTTTAACAACCAATAAGTATCAACAAGGACGGAGTTCAATAGGATATTATTTTCTTTTCTAAAACTGTTCTCAAAGTTTTGATACTTGATATTTTCGAATGAATGTTTCTTAATAAGCAAGATGCATTATTGAAATATTGAAATGTGACAATTTCTTTAAGTATAATTTTGGAAAAATAGTGCAAGAAGTCAATTTTGTATACCCAATAAGTATCAAAACATTTTCATAAGTTTATTAAACTTTAAGTAATCAACCTGCCACACATGCTTTAAGCTCAATTAACTCTCGGCTTTTATTTTTTAAGACAATATTGAATGCTCGTAGAAATACCCTAATTATTACTGGACTTATTGGTAGCACTAAGGATTTTCTAACAGAGATTCATAGCTATTGGTCTTCATTTGATGTCTTGCTAATTTGCATGTTCTGTTCAGTTCCTTTATTTTACGTATGAATGTCCTTGTCAATTCTTGATTTTCTTATTTTTTTTGCAAATTGTTCAATTGTTGTCAGGTAGATAATAATAATTATAATAATTATTATTGAAACGTGATTGTGTCATTTGATATGGGTAACCATAACTATTCGATTAATACAAAATATAGATATTTCAAAACCAGATGTTTGTATGACATTATTTTTATTCGATACAAACTAAATGAAGGTAGATATATTAACAGTCTGAAATCGAATTTAATTCAAAATTATAGCTTTTAAATAAGACACCAGAATATAGATATATATTTTAATATGAAAGGATATAAATTATCACACAAATATTCATCCACATAATACAACAATTATTGCCATATGACTTTATTTGGATATTTATTTGGACAGTGCATACACGCCTAGTATTTATTTATGTACATATAATAAATATACAAAAACATATATAGACGAATATAACTAATAAACCAATATTATGCATCAATGGAGAATTCAAGGAAATTGTTTGAATATTAATTTGATACAAATAGAATTTATTGTTAAGAGAGGAAAGCATGTTAATTACACCTCAGGTGTTAGTGTCACAGTTGGATTGTTAATTTTGATAACATATGTATGTAGGAACCTTGTACATATCATGTTTATTATATAGGATAGGGGAGACAAAGACAAGGGAGATAGAAACGCACATGGAGAATAATTTATTAACTGTTGAATTTTAACGAATTTCGATATTTTTATTTTGTTCAGTCAGAGCCATCTATTCTTAAATTTTAAAACTGTTACCCCTTTTCAGACGAAGAAACAAGTTGCTGCAGATTTTTTTGACGTTTTCTTTTAATCTCCTTAAAAATTTCTTGTACCTTTCACACGAGGAAACAAATCTCCAGGCAATTTTTGAAATTTCCTTTGAAAGTCTATTGGTTGAACACACCTTAACCTAGATGTGAAAGGAAACGTCAAAAAAATCTCTTCAAATCCTCGACCGGGAAGATTTTGTTGACCATTCTTTTCTCCTGCCTTTCTGATCCTGGAAGTGAAAGTTGCTGGCAACTCAGTTTCCTCGTGTGAAAGGGGACTTAGTTTCAGCTGGAATGGATGGTATGTTTTTGAGTGTTTTCTTAAATTTTTGTGTTCAAAACTTGAGACATTAAGTTTGAGCCCGCGACAAGATATAGATATAGCAACTACTTGTACTCATTAGTAAGAATAGAGGACCCCAGCCTCATACAGACCTCTGTGCATGCTGTGTACGACAGGAAAACTTCTAGAAAAACTATTGCATCCACACTTAATAGCCGCGCTGCAAGGAAGAGGAGACTTGTCTTGGGTTGAGAAAAAGCCGCGCCATTATAGGAGCAAAAGAAGAAGGACTTAGAGCCACGGAGACCGCCCAACAAGTAAACCACTTCACCAGGAAAATTGTGCTTCCGGTTACACTGGGTGTCCGAATCGCATTCAACTCAGTCATCAGATATGTTGAGCACACTTAAAAGAAGATTCCACATCCCAGCGTATCTTGTGCAGACTTTAAAAGGGTACCTCAGAGACGGTTAACTCATCTATATAGCCCAGGAAAAATGTACAAATAAATTGCCAATCTGCGGAAAAATTCCAAGTGAAGATTTTTGAATGCAATTATCTTTATTTGTGCCTAAGGAATACGTATGCGAAAGTCTACAAACGAAACTGGCTTGCGTTAAAAGTTATTTAAGGTTAAATGTCGAAAATACCGGTTTTCCACGTATAACTTTGAAACGGTACATGGTATTAAAAAGTAATGCATACAAAACTTGTAGATAATATGATTATCTACAAGAAATGTTAAAACACTTTTTTTTCTCTGACTGATGGTTAAGAAGATATCGGCGTTTCAAAAAACGTAAATTGACGAAAATATCCCTTTTTTGCGTATAACTCAGAAATGCTGAGTGTTATTGAAAACATTTATAGGCAAAGTTTGTATACTATGTTACCTTCTATTAAAAAAAAAATTAAATTTTTTCTAAGAGTAATAATTTTAAAGATATAATCATTTGAAAAATTTCGTCAAAAACCTCAAATTCCCGACTTTTGCTTTTAAATCTTAAATAACGAAATTTTCATAAAATAATTTATGTTCAGCTTATAGACTATAATGTAATCTACAAAAAATATTAACACACTTTTTTCCACACGAGTGACCAGTAACAAGATATTGCTACTTCAAAAAGGTTAAGTATTGAAAATAAGGATTTTTCGCTTACCACTCTTAAACGGTATATGATAGAAATTTTATTTTTACACAGTTTGTAGGTTATTTACCCTTCTACAAGAAAATAAAAAAAAATTTTTTTTGTTTGCGGTTATTTAAAAGATATAATATTTTATATAAAATACACAAAAGTCAAAAATAACGGTTTTTTGCTGTTTTCTCTTAAATGGTGAAGTTTTTGAAAAATGATGTATACTTTTAGTATAAACAATAATATTTTCTATAAGAACTCTTATGAAGACTTTTTCGATATAAGGCCCCAATAAAAAGATATTGAGACTTCAAAAAGTATCAATTTTCGAAAACGCTGGTTTTTCCGGCCCAAAATGATTTGCCCAGCGACATAAAATAATAATAGGGTTTCTTAGAGAGACATAGTACAAACATTTTTTCATACTGAGGGGGGGCTCTATCTCCCCCCAATTAACCGGGAGGCGCAATTTTCTGAAAATAGTACTAAAATTAAAAAAAAAAAATTTAAAACAAATGGCAACACTTAAAATAAAGTACTATATTTTTTTGAGATTTCCAAGTTTGTTCTTTAATTATTTTTTTCAAAATAAGTTATTCCTGCCAATAGTTTTCGAAAAAAATACCTTCAAACCCAACATTAAAAATAAAACTGAAAAAAATTATATAGGTACTATTCTTTTTTCAAAATATGAAATTAGGAATTATGTTCGTTTCTATGATATACTTTTCCTGTAATTTTCAAAAGAAAACACTGAACACTAGATGGTTTTATGCCATCTAGTTTTCGAGAAAATTGTAAACTAAGAAAACTATTTTTTTATTATATGTTTTTTTGGTAGTATATCTAGGAAAAATGCATTACCACTTCGGGAAAATTCCAAGTTAAAATTTTTAAGCGCAATTATCTTTAAATTACCATAAAGAATACTCGTGCAAAAGTCTACACACGAATCTGGCTTGCGCTAAAAGTTATTCAAGGTCAAACGCCAGCAGAATCTTCTTTAAGAACATAACCTTTTTTTTCGATAGTATCAAGGAAAAAATTCATTTCCACTTGAGGAAAGTTCCAAGTTAAATTTTTTAAACGCAATTATCTTTAAATTGCCATAATGAATACTCGTGCAAAAGTCTACACACGAATCTGGCTTGCGCTAAAAGTTATTCAAGGTCAAACGCCAGCAGAATCTTCTTTAAGAACATAACCTTTTTTTTTCGATAGTATTAAGGAAAAAATTCATTTCCACTTGAGGAAAATTCCAAGTTAAATTTTTTTAAAGCAATTATCTTTAAATTGCCATAATGAATACTCGTGCAAAAGTCTACATACGAATCTGGCTTGCGCTAAAAGTTATTCAAGGTCAAACGCCAGCAGAATCTTCTTTAAGAACATAACCTTTTTTTTCGATAGTATCAAGGAAAAAATTCATTTCCACTTGAGGAAAATTCCAAGTTAAATTTTTTAAACGCAATTATCTTTAAATTGCCATAATGAATACTCGTGCAAAAGTCCACACACGAATCTGGCTTGCGCCAAAAGTTATTCAAGGTGAAACGCCAGCAGAATCTTCTTTAAGAACATAACCTTTTTTTTCGATAGTATCAAGGAAAAAATTCATTTCCACTTGAGGAAAGTTCCAAGTTAAATTTTTTAAACGCAATTATCTTTAAATTGCCATAATGAATACTCGTGCAAAAGTCTACACACGAATCTGGCTTGCGCTAAAAGTTATTCAAGGTCAAACGCCAGCAGAATCTTCTTTAAGAACATAACCTTTTTTTTCGATAGTATCAAGGAAAAAATTCATTTCCACTTGAGGAAAATTCCAAGTTAAATTTTTTAAACGCAATTATCTTTAAATTGCCATAATGAATACTCGTGCAAAAGTCTACACACGAATCTGGCTTGCGCCAAAAGTTATTCAAGGTCAAACGCCAGCAGAATCTTCTTTAAGAACATAACCTTTTTTTTCGATAGTATCAAGGAAAAAATTCATTTCCACTTGAGGAAAGTTCCAAGTTAAATTTTTTAAACGCAATTATCTTTAAATTGCCATAATGAATACTCGTGCAAAAGTCTACACACGAATCTGGCTTGCGCTAAAAGTTATTCAAGGTCAAACGCCAGCAGAATATTTTTTTAGAGCATAACACTTTTATTTAATTTAGAAATTTTTCAAGCAGGGGCGTGGAAAATGGTTTCAACTGAATCTCAAACTTAATTTGGGTAATTTAAGGTATTTTTTGTATCTCAATGTAATTTTAATGAATTGAATCGATCGCATGCTTTAAACTTTTTGTGCAAGTCCGCCCAAGCATTTGTAATGGCAATTTAAAGATAATTGCGTTTAAAAAATTTAACTTGGAACTTTCCTCAAGTGGAAAAGAATTTTTTCCTTGATACTATCGAAAAAAAAGGTTATGTTCTTAAAGAAGATTCTGCTGGCGTTTCACCTTGAATAACTTTTGGCGCAAGCCAGATTCGTGTGTGGACTTTTGCACGAGTATTCATTATGGCAATTTAAAGATAATTGCGTTTAAAAAATTTAACTTGGAATTTTCCTCAAGTGGAAATGAATTTTTTCCTTGATACTATCGAAAAAAAAGGTTATGTTCTTAAAGAAGATTCTGCTGGCGTTTGACCTTGAATAACTTTTAGCGCAAGCCAGATTCGTATGTAGACTTTTGCACGAGTATTCATTATGGCAATTTAAAGATAATTGCTTTAAAAAAATTTAACTTGGAATTTTCCTCAAGTGGAAATGAATTTTTTCCTTAATACTATCGAAAAAAAAAGGTTATGTTCTTAAAGAAGATTCTGCTGGCGTTTGACCTTGAATAACTTTTAGCGCAAGCCAGATTCGTGTGTAGACTTTTGCACGAGTATTCATTATGGCAATTTAAAGATAATTGCGTTTAAAAAATTTAACTTGGAACTTTCCTCAAGTGGAAATGAATTTTTTCCTTGATACTATCGAAAAAAAAGGTTATGTTCTTAAAGAAGATTCTGCTGGCGTTTGACCTTGAATAACTTTTAGCGCAAGCCAGATTCGTGTGTAGACTTTTGCACGAGTATTCTTTATGGTAATTTAAAGATAATTGCGCTTAAAAATTTTAACTTGGAATTTTCCCGAAGTGGTAATGCATTTTTCCTAGATATACTACCAAAAAAACATATAATAAAAAAATAGTTTTCTTAGTTTACAATTTTCTCGAAAACTAGATGGCATAAAACCATCTAGTGTTCAGTGTTTTCTTTTGAAAATTACAGGAAAAGTATATCATAGAAACGAACATAATTCCTAATTTCATATTTTGAAAAAAGAATAGTACCTATATAATTTTTTTCAGTTTTATTTTTAATGTTGGGTTTGAAGGTATTTTTTTCGAAAACTATTGGCAGGAATAACTTATTTTGAAAAAAATAATTAAAGAACAAACTTGGAAATCTCAAAAAAATATAGTACTTTATTTTAAGTGTTGCCATTTGTTTTAAATTTTTTTTTTTTAATTTTAGTACTATTTTCAGAAAATTGCCCCTCCCGGTTAATTGGGGGGAGATAGAGCCCCCCCTCAGTATGAAAAAATGTTTGTACTATGTCTCTCTAAGAAACCCTATTATTATTTTATGTCGCTGGGCAAATCATTTTGGGCCGGAAAAACCAGCGTTTTCGAAAATTGATACTTTTTGAAGTCTCAATATCTTTTTATTGGGGCCTTATATCGAAAAAGTCTTCATAAGAGTTCTTATAGAAAATATTATTGTTTATACAAAAAGTATACATCATTTTTCAAAAACTTCACCATTTAAGAGAAAACAGCAAAAAACCGTTATTTTTGACTTTTGTGTATTTTATATAAAATATTATATCTTTTAAATAACCGCAAACAAAAAAAATTTTTTTTTATTTTCTTGTAGAAGGGTAAATAACCTACAAACTGTGTAAAAATAAAATTTCTATCATATACCGTTTAAGAGTGGTAAGCGAAAAATCCTTATTTTCAATACTTAACCTTTTTGAAGTAGCAATATCTTGTTACTGGTCACTCGTGTGGAAAAAAGTGTGTTAATATTTTTTGTAGATTACATTATAGTCTATAAGCTGAACATAAATTATTTTATGAAAATTTCGTTATTTAAGATTTAAAAGCAAAAGTCGGGAATTTGAGGTTTTTGACGAAATTTTTCAAATGATTATATCTTTAAAATTATTACTCTTAGAAAAAATTTAATTTTTTTTTTAATAGAAGGTAACATAGTATACAAACTTTGCCTATAAATGTTTTCAATAACACTCAGCATTTCTGAGTTATACGCAAAAAAGGGATATTTTCGTCAATTTACGTTTTTTGAAACGCCGATATCTTCTTAACCATCAGTCAGAGAAAAAAAAGTGTTTTAACATTTCTTGTAGATAATCATATTATCTACAAGTTTTGTATGCATTACTTTTTAATACCATGTACCGTTTCAAAGTTATACGTGGAAAACCGGTATTTTCGACATTTAACCTTAAATAACTTTTAACGCAAGCCAGTTTCGTTTGTAGACTTTCGCATGCGTATTCCTTAGGCACAAATAAAGATAATTGCATTCAAAAATCTTCACTTGGAATTTTTCCGCAGCGAAAGTACATTTTTCCTGGGCTATATAACAGAGTGATTGAAAAGAAAGTATATTACAGCTGGAGCAGCGGAAGTATCTATCCTTGGACCAGACCTTATATCTTTCTATCTCCAATGACTTAGTTCTCTGTATTGAGATGCCTGATAAGATTCCTTCCTAGTTGGCTACATAGATGACGTTGCCAATATGATAACAGCGTTCAGTGAAGAAAAACTGAACCAAGTCATGAGAAGAACAAATTTCTGAATGACGGAACACGAGCTGTCTCTGGCTACTGAACACAACCGAAAAAGTGCTTCCAACGAAAAGACGAATCTCACATTCCATACAACTTCCACATCGACACCGAGGTTATAACCAGCAAGAACACGGTGAAACAGCTCGGAATAAGACTCGACACGGTGTTGAATGCAGTGTAATGTCTGGGGACGAGAGACAGGCAACAGTGGAACGTACTTTAAAACCACAGCAGCCTTGTCCAATTTGTTGGCAAATATCGGATGCCCATCAGCAAGCAAAGGTTTTAGGCAAGCCGATGCGCTGTCATGCGACCTCTTCAACATCGTTCATGAAAGAATAGTTCGAAACTCTCACGTCAACACTAGAGCCACAATCTTTCAAAAGTCCGTACAGTTACTCCCTTACGCTGACGACATTGACATAATCGGACGAACAAAGCATGAAGTCAGGTGTGCTTTTATGAGTACTGAGAAGGAAGCCAAGAAGATGGGTTTAACGGTGAATGAAAGCAAAATGAAATATATGCTGTCAACAAGAAAGGACACCCAGCACCGACGTATCGGACAGAACGTCACTATAGACAGCTATAATTTTGAGGTGGTCAGAGACGTTGTCTACCTAGGATTCGCTATAAACTCAGCGAACGATACCAGTGCTGAGATCAAACGAAGAATTACTCTTGCCAATCGCTGTTTCTTTGGGCTAAGAAGGCAATTGAGAAGCAAAGCCCTCTCAAGAGCAACTAAACTGTCCCTGTATAAGACGCTTACCATCCCGGTCCTGATGTATGGTGCAGGGGATGGACACTGTTAACGATGGATGATGAAAACGCGTTGGGCTGTTTTGAGAGGAAAATTCATCGGGTGATTTTTGGTCCCGTCTGCATAGATGGGGAATGGAGAAGAAGATGCAACAACGAACTGTGCGGGCTGTACAGCGACACCGATCTAGCCGATCTGAGATGGCTGGGTCACCTAGAGTGAATGGACACCAATGCTCCGGCCCGGAAAGTCTTTGAATCCAACCCCGTGGGACAGCGCAGTAGAGGTGGACAGCGTTAAAAGTGGCGCACACACGTGGAGACAGCTAGCTAGAAACCGAGCCGGCTAGAAGAAGCTTGTTGGTTGAGGCCCTGGTCCACCCCGGACTGTAGCGCCACCTTAAGTAAGTAAGTAAGTATCAGCAAGCAAAAGAAGACTCCTGATGTTTACAACTCATGAAGTCCTCCTTTAAAGAAGCGAAATATGGGCAGAGACTCTTTAACAGGAGAAAAACAGAAAGCATATGGCAGCAGTACAAAGAGTTCGCGCTTCCACGATTTCAGCCACTCTTGTCATTACAGGAGTGATGCTAATAGAGATCTTATCTTCTAGCAGTGCAACGAAAGTACGTCTACGAGAAGAAACTGGAAATCAGAGTGAAAACGGCGATAACGAAAAGAAGTTGTACTTTGGGAGACGGAAAACAAAGGCTCATTGGAAACGTAGTTGAGTGGACCAACCGGTCGCATACGGTGAAGTGAACTATTCCGTCACCCAGTTCCTCAACGCTTTCCAACATAGGTTTAGCAAAACAAGGAGCCCCTATTGCAAACACGGAGACTCCGCCATAGATGATGACTATTACACGCTCTTCGAATGTAAAAGATGGGAACGAAAGCGCTCGGAACTAGATTGAACCATCATTGGCGCCATCAAACGAGAGAACATAGCGCAGAAGATGCTGGAAAAGAAGAGATGTGGCAGTAAATCAGCACATACTTGGTACACATCGTGACGTGAAAACTAAAAAAAACGAGAAATAAACAGAACGGTATACTGTTGGAGTGGCTATATAAAGAAGGGCACCCTCCCGGAAGCATCCCGGAGGTCAGCGAATCGGTATGCAAAACAAAAAATATCAACATACTTATAATACCGATTCGGCACACGGGGATGGTCAATGGGTCAACGCTGTACCTCCTTATGGTGCAAGAAACATTTCTCCTTAGTTGTTAACCATGGGATTCTTGACAAACAAATGAATCGATATATTGGTATCAGCTTCAGGTCCATTTCTGTTACCCGTCCTCGTCCCCCCCTTTACCCCTACTCGCGAAAGTAGGACTGGAACTAAAACCAACTGTCAATGCTTGCAGGTTCATGTCCTGAGATAACTTTTCAGAAAATGTTGTTCACCATGGAAATGTTGTCAGGCTCAGTGGAGAGAGCATTTCCTTCCTACTAGGTTTAACTCGGAAATTCATCCTAAATAAATTGGGTGCTGCAACAGCTCGAGGAGAACCAGGGTCTAGTGACTTACAACTCTCAACCAATCCTGTGTGTGTGTGCGTTGTTGGCAGGAATGGAGGGCACCTAAAATTTTCTGCCGAGTCTGAACGGCTAGATGAGAACCATTTTCCATGACAACGGATATTTTTGGAAGATTTGTCAGTTCCTCGCAAGAGGCACTATCTATCCCAGAAAAAAAAAAAATGTTTGTCTTTAATTGGTAGTGGCAGACCTTCGACACGACAGTCCAACGCAATAACCATTGTGCCACGAGGTATTACAAGATTCATCCTATATCGGTCTATAGATCGAGAATCAAGCATTCCACAATGATGCGACTGGTGATCTCTTTGAATTCAGCAGTCAGCACACTTAGGCAGTAGTAGGTTAATAGTCGAACGAGGTAAACAGGGATTTGTCTTGGTTACGGAAACATATAACCTCTTCCCTATATCTTTGCTTATCCCTTGAAAAGTTTCGATTTTGCAATATTTCCCAAGAAAAATTTCGTTTGCCAAAAATTAGCAAGTTAAATTTCAACCAGCTCTAAAACTGTTTAACGCTTTGTTGCCGGGTGGTTACACACTGAAACCACCTCATCAAACATTTATCTCTCAGGTTCTAGTAGCTTAAATTTGAAATCACCTAACTGTTATTCTTCGAAACAGGTAAAAATAATAATTCGGGCTGCAAAGGTTTCAAAGAAATATCAATTTTCTTTTTCAATATAAAAATGTATGTTTAAAGGGGAATACTTACAATTTAAATAACATCAATAATTTTTCAAATAAAAGCAAACGTAAATATTAGATATAGTTAGTGAGTTGTAGTTTGTAACTTTTTGCTTACCTGAAAGAAAAAAGAAGAAAAAAATTATAAGAAACATAAAATTAGTTTATTTGAATTTAAGTTTAAGTTTTTTTTATTATTATTTTATTTAAAAACAATTGGTTTTAGCGAGAATCTATCTTCTGAAGGAATGTTTCGCATATTGAAGAAAGAAATTGGTATCGGGAACTTTTTTGTAGGGGAAAACTCTATCACAAATTCTTGTCTTATCAAAAAAAAAAAACTGTTGTGGGTTGGGGTCAAAGTTCTGTGTGTGCAAAAATTCTGTTTTCAAAATTCTGGTTTCAAAATTCTGCTTTTCCCAATTCTGCTTTCAAAATTCTGTGTTTCATAATTCTGCTTTTCAAAATTCTGTTTTTCAAAATTATGTGCGCTTTTTAACATTTTCCAAAAGATTTTTTTTTATTTTTTGGCAAAGTTTTGTAAGAGAATTTAAAATGTAGGTTTAAGTGTCCATTTAAGGTTAACGTGCTTCGAATTCATGCAGTGGATGCCGACATTTTTTGTTGTCTACCTATGTGATTACCTCCGACTTTTTGGACAACTAATTGTTACATTAAGGAATAAATAAGAACAAAAACATATTTACAGTTCGAAGGGACTGTTTTATGTCAACTGCATTCTCTGGTAATCGTCGGCAATTATTTAACAAAAAAAATCATAGATCATAAGACTTGGGTATGAGAAAGCAAACATAAAAGAGGACGCTGTTCTTCAAAA
The DNA here is from genome assembly GCA_963921185.1 of Dasysyrphus tricinctus. NCBI lineage: Eukaryota > Metazoa > Arthropoda > Insecta > Diptera > Syrphidae > Dasysyrphus > Dasysyrphus tricinctus. Next base: position 204,475,574 of record OY992531.1, read on the forward strand.
AAAATCGCATTTTAATCTTTCTATCTCAATCTTTCTCTTGAAGCGACTTCTTGTTGGGTCTTAAGGTTTGGTTAGAAGGAGTATTGATTTTTTTTTAACTCCAAAAATAACGGTTTCTTCCATAAAACTGTTAAGAAAATCTTAAATGAATACATTTGGTGACGCAACAACTCATGGAGAACTAGAGCCTAGTGGCTTACAACTCTTAACAACTGTGTACAACATGTTGTTGGCAAGAATGGTGTTAAGAAAAGCTAATTTATCTCAAAAATGGTTTTTTTGCTGCGTATTTTTGGCTCAATGGAGTATTTTTTTAATATGTAAATGGTTGGGTATATTCAGCAATAAGCAGAATTTTCTTCTTCATATAACAAATTGACAGGATTTTAAAAACAGAATTTTGAAAACCAGAATTTTTTTAAGAAAACAGAATATTGAAAACCAGAATTTTGAAACCAGAATTTTGACCTGTTCCCAACTGTTGTACCCTCAATTTTTTTGACCAGTATACTGCGAAAGCAAAGTTTGAATATCATTTTCATGCTTATAAGACTTGTTCTCAAGGAAAAAACACATACCTACTGTGGGGAGTTCGAGATAGTATACGAACATGTCCTTCGGAAGGGAAAAACTCCGAGGGACAAATACAAAATACGGAATTCCCGAAAGGGTTGAATATAATGCTCGACTGGGTTGAAATTACCAATTTTTTCGCAAACAAGGACTTAAATGTTTAAAAATTTTAAAAACATGTACAAACATAGATAAACTACAAAGAAAAATGTACAAATAAAAACTATGAAACTGCTCAGTTAGTAAATTATATAATAAATCATCGCAATTAATATTTTTTAAAAATATGTATAAAAACAATTCCATTCTCCTCAGGAGCAAAATAAACTCATGAAGTTTCCAATTTATCACTTTTAAAGAGAAAAATTAAGCTTGTCTATTTATATTTAAATCCCACTTAACCTTTTTCCATGCCAGGCACAAACAAAAATATAGCAAACACCTTCCTTTTCATATCAAAAACTTTTTTTTTTATGAAAACCACATTTAGTTTATCATTTCATTTACCTATCAAACGAGGAGGTACAAAAATACTCTTCTCTAGAAGAGCCCACTTGAAATAAATCTTATCGTTTCGAGATTTAATTTAGTTTTTTGTTGGTTGCATTTAAAGCCTCCTTTAAAGGACTACTTTCGTGTCCTTTTCCTATCTCCCATCATACCAAAATATACACCTCCACAAAAAGAGAGTCAGTAGAAAATTATACGTAGGTAGGTTGTAGGTAGGTTGTAGGTAGGTTGTAGGTAGGTCTAGGTACTGGAGGTGTACCTACATACATATCTCAAATTGTATTGTGATGTGATGATAATAAAGTTCAACCTGACTTTAAAAACGGGCCGGAGGACTAGGTCGGGCGGGACCCATACCTATATTTTATAACTTCTCAAGCTAGTAAAATAGTTGGGTTTAATAGATATAAAACAAAAAATGGAGATAATGAAAAAAAAGACCGAAAAGATATTTTATATTTTATTATAAGTTTGACTTGAGTTTTTCATAGTTTTTTTGTACCCGGATGTATGGTACTTATAAATGATTTTATTTACGTTATATGAGTATTCTCGTATTTTATTTTTTATCGACATTTGCAAATGAATAATCCTCTTCTTTTTGTGAATAATTGTATACTGTGCGGGAGGGTAAAAAAGCAATACTTGTATAATATATCTATATATGAAGCTATACAAAACAAAACGGAAATAAAAATAATAACAATTTTTCTTTATTTTTTTAATAAACGTCTGTCGGAGTCAGAGCAGTCAGCGAGAAAATAGATCCGAATAATGTAAGGAGGACTAAATATACTTAAAGCCATTTTGTTGAATACTTTATGATCCTTATGAGTACCTATCATCTCTTGGTTATTTTATATATAAAAATGTATATAAGTCCTTTTTTTCAACTCTTTTTATTTTCCAGCCAACTCAACCCTGTTTTATTTTTTTGCTCACTCAATTAGAAAAGAAACGAAAGAATTAAGGTTTGAAGTACATGATGTATACAGTTGAGTTAAAAGTTTTTACTGGGGGATAAAGAGTTATGGGCAAGGATATTAAATAATTTAGGGATCCATTTGGTTGTTGTTTTTATTGAAGCTGTTGTATATAAGTACTTATTGTTTGTGGAATCTAAAATGAAGAGATTTCTTTTTCTTTGTTTTAGTTTTTAGGTTTTAATATAAAGGGCACACATACCTTTTTATAATAAAATCAATAAGATGAGAGTATTTTAAATTCAATTTTCTTATGATTGTCTGAAGTTAGCAGAACACTTTCGGAAATAAAGATTAAAAAGTATTACATCAATAGTTGCTAATTAGTTGCGAATTAGTTACGAAAACAAAAAATAAATTGCTGTTTTAATTGGCGAAAAAATGGGTGTCCTTCTATCTTCATTATGAACTTAGTAGGACATCTATTTTTTCGCAAACTAAAAGAGCAATGAAATTTTACTTTTCGTTACTATTTTGCAATTAATTATTTATCAATAATTGTCCTCATATGAAGTCAGCAGGGGGTCAATTCTCGATCTGTGAAGCTGTGAAGTGATAAATTTGTGTATGTAAATTTGTATTTATTTTTTTATCACTTCACAGCTTCACAGATCGAGAATTGACCCCCAGGACACCCATTTTTCGCAAAATGAAAACGCACACAAAATTTTGTGCGTTTATTTAGGCTCTAACTTTAGCTTTCGAATGCAAGAAAATAAAGACTACACCACAGCCTTTTATCGGTCGTTGATGAACATCATATAGCTTATGTAATAATTATAATAATAATAATAATTTTAGCTATTAAATACAATTTATTAACCAATAAATACTACAAATTATTCATCGTTAACGATATCTTATTGACCTAATAACTTTGTACAAGGAACTATTCACCGATATTCACGTTTGACCTTGCATGTATGTATGGCTGAGCTCTGCGCGATCTCCAACCTCTATCTCAAAACGGTTGAGGGCATTCAAAATTTGTCGAACATTGTATGCCCTACAATTTTGATAACATACGCTAACATCATTGGAGTAATAGAAACCAAGATAACCGCCAAAACGCGATTTTTATGTCCTTTGACCTTGAATAACTAGGTAACGTTACAGACACGAGATTTTATGAGACTTTGCAGACAACTTTTAGAACGTCAAAATGAAGGTCCATGTTATTATCTCTCATTCCCAGGTGAAACTCTAATTTGACTGGACTACAATATATGACTGGCCTCATATTTGAGTCATTATGAAAATCTACCATTGATAAACTGCTCAGATATTGATGAACATGTAAATGAACTAACTTTAGCCATAAATAATGCTTACGAAAGTTCCTGCCCCATAACCAAAAGTAAAATCAAACTCAACCCCGTATGGTGGCTCAAAGACCTGTCTATAAGAAAAAACTGAAGGAGGCTTTTCAATAGAGCGACATTCAGTACTGAACCTGCTGATTGGAATCTCTTTAGGTCAACAAAAATTTGTACAAAAACCAAACAACGTGTGCAAAATCTGTTAAAAATTTTATACAGACATTGAGTCTACAAATGAAGCTGCTAGGTGCTAGGTTTAGAAAAGTCATGTCTAACGTTCCCACTCCCTCGGGATTTCTAGAAGACCTGATATACCTGGACAAAGTCCTTCTCCGAGACTTTAGAGTCACTTACAAGGACTCACATCCTTAGATGTACTATCGAATCGATACATCTCCTGTAGGCAGAGGGCTCAATGTAAGTGAAATCTATGATATATGTATGTAGGTAAGCAAATCGTAGATAGTAGGAAGGTGGCTTGGGTCATTGACTCCTTCTCAGCGTACAAGTTTGCAGGGCCTGGAATCATTCTAATAATGCTCCAAGGCTATGAGTCTTCTTCACATCACCTACATCCCCGTTAGTTGGGGAGAAGTAAATGTTATCTTTATTCGGAAAGCTGGCAGGCCCACCCACACCAAATCGAAGGATCTCAAGCCAATAAGCATATCCTCTTTTCTCCTGAACCCCTTGGAAATGTTAATTGATACTCATATTCACCTAAAACTGAATGACGGTGTGCTCTCATAGGCCCAACATGCCCAGGTACATGAAGAGTAAGTCTATTAGGACAGCGCTACATGAAATGGTCGGCACAATTGAAAAATCAATCCCCTTCAAGGAATTCACTCTAGCAGCATTTCTCGACATAAAAAAGGGCTTTAACAATGCTGAAAACATTGCAATTCGACAAGCCCTGAACTCCGTCCATATCCATCCAATACTGTTAAAGTGTATTGAATTCATGCTTCAAAGGAAACTCATAAATGCATCAATGGGTGACAGCAAGTTAAGAGTTAGGACGAATAGGGGCACTCCACAGGGTGGAATCTTATCTGCTTAGATAGACTAAATCTGAGTGGTATCAAGGTCGTTACAAACGCTGATAACATTGTTCAAATGGCCCTCTGGAAAATTTGTCATCACTCTTTGTGAGCTCTTACAAACGTCCCTTGACAAGCTCAAAAATTGGGCCAGTAGCTGTGACTAAATGTTAACCCACTGAAGACAGAACTGGTGCTGTTTACAAGGAAGCGCAATATTGGGGCACTGAAAAATATCTTGGCGTTGTACCTACTTGATCGTAAACTAAACTGGAAAGAAAATATTAAAGAAAGAGAAAAAAAGCATCAGTAGCGTTTTACATTTGTAGTCGATTTTTTGGTAAAAGATGGGCTTCTAGCCCTAGAACCATTCATTGGATGTACCCAGCCATAATAAAGCCAATCCTAACATACGCATGCTTGGTCTGGTGGCCAGCCTTGGAAAAGGAAACCAATCTTAAAACCATGATTGAAATTCAAAGACTTTTCATGTAGGTATTGGCACAACCAGTAACATTAGAACCACACCAACGGCAGTCCTAGAAACATTCCTTTCACTTGCCCCGCTCGATCGAGGGGGTTGCGTTAGGTATCTACTCCGATAACACACCTATAAGTAAATCAATAAAGCTTCTAAATTTTTGCAGTGTATTCCAGGTGGAAGTAGATACTTGCAGTTTGAGAAGCTACAAAACATCTCTCCTCACGCGAAGTAATAAACAAAAATATTGACATTTTTATAGATAGCCAGGCGGTAGTTAAAGCCATTTCCTCAATCACTATAATCAAAACTGATAGAACGTTACCGGAATAGGTTAGCTTTACTATTTGCAACAGTTACCATTAGATATGGGTCCCACATTGACATCCCAGGACATTGTGTTAGTATATATGGAAACGAAATGGCTGATGAGCTGGCCAAATACGGGTCATCTCCTGATTCGAGCCAAACCGATTTTGCCACTGGAACAAGAAAAAACCAAAATTCACCGGAGTTTCCTTAAAGATGCAGATGTCTGATGGTCATCAATCGACACTTGTAGGGTTTCAAGGAAAAAAAAAACGGAATATTTAATTAAGATAAACAGGGCTCATCTATTACTCCAAGTTGGAGCCCTAACGGGTCACAACTCAATAGGAAACCATATGGACAGAATGGGCTTCAGCTCATCGGACTTATGTAGAGGGTGTCAGGATGAAGAGGCAACGAGGGCTCAAATCGCTTTCTTTTTACATTTTCGACAGACTAGGCGAAATCTCTGTTTTGCCACTAAAGAACATTCTAAAATAAATCCAGAATTCAGGATGGTTCAATAAGGCTCCCTGCAACTAAAAATCCCAATAATCCGCTCGCTACCATTCCCCTCCTTCACCTACCTACCCAAACCCTGGGGAGCGCAATGAATCCATAGAGATCCGAGTGAGATGATGCAGCTGCCGCTTTCTAACCCCTCGAAACCTAACCTAACCTATGGATGCAAGAATCTTCTGTATACAGACTCTTCGAATTCTTTAATAAATGGGGTATCTGCATCAACACTTTAAAATGGAAAAATTACATCAAAATCCAGTCAAAACATTGCTAAATAAAATCTTTAATTCTTAGAAAAGTTTGAAATGTTACTAATAAATTGACATAATATTTATTCTCATTTATTTTGCCAATTTATTAGTAACTTTTAACTTTTCAAGCTTTTCAAAAAAAATAATTATTATTTGCTTTGAAATAAAACGTTCTCAAATTATTGCTTCAAACAACTTTTCTCTTCAAGAGACCTTTCAAGACCATAATATAGTCTGAACAGGTTCCCATTCCTTTAAATTTACTTTGCTGATTTCGCCTATACTTTAACCTAATTTTTATTTTTATTTTATTTCTTTTTTTTTATTATTATTTAAGACAAGACAAATTTTCTTGTGAAATGTATGGAATCAATTATATTTTCACAACCTTTGAATACCGAATTGCTTATAGATATGCCTTCTGGGTCAAAAAATAATAAAAAATATTTTTCTACTCTAACAAAAATATTTTTTATAAGTGTGGGTATGTAGGTATCCACCTATGTAATAACAACAATAAAAACAAAACAAAGAAAATTCATAAACCTGAGTGGGCCGAACACGCTTTTCCTTTTTCCAAAAAAAAAAAAAAAACAGAAACAAAAAATAAAACAAAAAAATAACGAAAATTTGCATATTTATTTGAACACAAAAAAGTTTAAGGATGGTAGATAAAATAAATAATCTATAAACAGGGTGTTTTATTTTTTGGGGAAGAAATGATAATAAAAATGCCTTTTCATCAGGAAAAGTTGGTGATATGAAAAAAAATTACCATCACTTTCTTATCATTAAATTTGTCAATGTTATTTTAACAATTAGCGCGTTTTTGTTACAAATAAGTGCTTTAGACCAGTTTATACCATTATAAGTGCAAGGAGGTAACAATTATCGAAGTTATTTGCATTTTTTCGTGAGCAATTGGCTTTAAAGGTGTAAAAAAGCACTTATACGTGAGAAAAGTATTTTATATTAATATTTAAGCTATCAGATTTCTATGCCCTAAGGACTACTAGGACTTGGCTAAAATGATTTTGCAGAACTTAAAGTTCGGCACTTTAGTTTCACGTTGACTTTGGTTTGTGCACCCTGCAACTTCTAATGGTCACAATGGCAAACAACGTCTGGTTGGTTTTGTATTCTACTAATGAAGATATTCCCAGACGAATGCTGATTGATATTCATCTTGAGACTTGGCATCAAATATTATTATTTTTTATACCAGTCAGACGCTAATAGCAAATAAACAAGTTTTATCTTTTAAGATTATCTATTCCTTTTGTTACTCTAAAACACCCTGTCCATTTGTTATCAAGCGAAAGGCATCAACCTGAACATATGCTAATATGTCAAATCACAATAACTGAATATCCCATATGGTAAACACACACATGTAGGTTTGCATTTACGTAAGCTTTGTTTATATCCATAGCAACAGGATTCTTCTATCTTAGCTTCTGCTGCCTCCATCTTTACCTCACAGTTCAACTCCAAGATTTTGTCTCAGTTGGTGAAAAAAAATTGCGAGGATCCCAGTTGATTGTTTTGCATCAATTTATTGTCTACATATAGGCTTTACTCATGTTTGTTAACTTAATGCATTTTAATGAAAAGCCTTGACGGTTTCTTTTTTTATTTTATATTTAATTTGAAAAATGTATTTTTTTTATGAAAAAAAAAGAAAAATCGATTATCCTTGCTAAGGTACCCAGGCGAGGTTGTTTCTCTTTTAAGAAAAGAAGAAATTTGACTTTTTTTCACTTGAATTTGCCATATTACTAAGAACATAGAAAAACGCTTTATCATCATTTTCCTATTTCCTGTGAGTGTAATGAACAATCTAGTGGAGCACAGGCTGTTAGTATAGTTCTTTTGCTTATATTAGAAAGAACTATTTAGACGTCGACATCTTATCTGGTATTAACTATTACACACACACACACAAAAGAAACTTATATTGCCAATGAGTAGCATACACACACTTGACTAAAGGGAGGGATTTTTATTTGAGATTACAAAAAGGATGTTTGATAATATTCAAGAGTGTTTTCTAGCTACATAATCACTGAATAATGACTTAGCACTAAATCAATTTTTTTTTTGCTATTTTATTCTTCAATGAAAAACACAGAGAAGTAGATGAGGAAGAAAAAAGAAACTATAAGGCATAGTGTCCTTATTCTTGAGCCGCCGCTGCCACACCGCTCCTCGCTGCCGTTCATTTGAAACAGGAGTAGATACCAACAAAAGATTATATGGCAAGCAGACTTATGTACCTACTTCACTTAGGCCAACTACGAACGCACCATCTTAATGTGACAGGAGGAGAAATTCCCTTAACTCTTCTCCCAAGAGAGAAATGGTGAATGAAAAAGGAAAGTGTTTCAGCTTTAAGAAGTCCTTTGTCGTTGGTTTTTATTTTTTTTTACATTTTCATCATTCCATGAATGATTTAATTTTTTTAAAGGGACTCTTTACAGTGGGCTCAACAAGAACATGATATTCTATGTAAAAAAAATAAATAAAAATAAAAAAACTTCGATAGTCTTCAAAGTTACCAATATTTGTGCCTGTTTCAATCTTTGCAGGGAAAAATTACACTTAAAATATCAGCAGAGCCGTCAGTAATTCCATCGTTTGTAGAATTTTCACTCATAAACGCTGTCGAATGCTTTCTCAGCAGCAGATGCAGTGTCGAGTATTTTTCTCGAAAGCCAAACTGCATGTCAGGGATGATCATGTTTTCTTTGCAGAGCCTCTTGAGCCTCTAGACTAGAGGATAACTTTTTGCAGTATTTTTCTGATGTTGCTTAGGAGTTGATATAGAACTGTAATTGGACAATAATGTGGAAGCTCCTCTCTTCAGGACCGCCAATATATTTGCTGTTTTCCACTTCTGAGTGAATTAACAGTTACTGATGCAGCTATTTAGTATTATTCTGAATTGTGTGGATCATCACTGCATGTGAAATTTCTGGAATCATTTTAATACAATAATTTTTGTTTTTTTTTTTGTTTTTGGTAAAAGGCCAACGGCAGTACCAGGTAGCGTCTGTAACCCATATTGGGCGGCTACAAAAGGCGTCTGTTTTCCTAAAGTGGGCTAACTCGAGCAGTTATGTGTTTGACCATACAAAAGGCGGGTGTGCCTGTCAAATCTGAGCTTATGTTTGTTAATTATCAAATCTCAGAAAACACAATGGTGGAAGGATATATGCAAATACATGAATTATGACAACAAATGGAAATGAGTCCCCAAGAGGTAATCTTTTTATAGAAAATCCTTCTGTAGCTTCGGTTGCAGTAAACCGCACATCGGATTTGGGGGTGAGGCATCTTCCATGTACGAGCGTCAATCAGGACGCCATAATAATAAATGAATCGTTGACAAATAGAAGAAGTCTTTCAAGAAGCGCAAATGTTACTTTTGGCTACCGCATACGTACGAAAATCGGAGCATGGAACGTTCGATCCTTGTACAGCGATGGTAGATACGAGCAGGTTGAGCGTGAAATGCTTCGCCTAAAGATCAGTATCCTGGGCATAAGCGAAACTAAGTGGAGAGGAAGAGCTGAATACAGTTCAGACACTGGACTGACGAGAATGCTGTATTCCGGCGAAGATGAAAGAGAGGGTGGCCAAAGACTGCATGGTGTCGGAATTATGTTGAACGGAGAAGCGAGGCGTAGTTTAATCTCCTGAGCGCCCATTTCTGCGAGATAAATGACAGCAAGGTTTCGTTCAAAAGTTCGTAACGTCAGAATTATTCAGTGCTACGCCCCCATACATAAGCCGACCGAGGAAGACAAAACCGCGTTCTACACTCATCCTAACTTGGTTTACAGTAGTGTTCCGAGAGCCGACATCATAGTCGTTATGGGAGACCTTAATGCCCAAGTCGGTTCAGAAAATTATGGACTGGAACTCGTGATGGGAAGAAATGGCTTGGGGTCACGGAATGAAAATGGTGACTTGTTTCTTGATTTTTGTAACGCGAATCGTCTTGTGATAGGTGGGACTGTATTCAAGCATAAGACGTGCAACAAAATTACCTGGGTGCATCCAGATGGTCAAACCGAAAACCAAATTGATCATATCATGATTCAGCAGCGATGGAGGAAGTCTATGTGTGATGTCCGGAGTATAAGAAATGCCGATGTGGGAAGCGACCACCATTTGGTTCTGATGAGTCTCAAACTAAGAACCGCTGCCATACAAAAACCAGCGCGGGATGCAGCAAGGAGCTCAAAATTCATTACTAATGTTTTAAATGACCCCAACATAATGTCGAAACTATGTCACCACCCTTAACGACAGAGCCTCGTCATTAAACGGAATCCAGCATTCAACAATTGATGAGATGTGGGGTGAAATTAAAAGTGTTTTTATGGAGGCTGGATCTGAAACTGTACCCAAGCGAACGAGACGTAGAGACTCTTGGATATCCCAAGACACCAGGGATAAGATCGAATTTCGCAAATCGTTGAAAATCCAAATAAATGCCGAGGCAGATGTTCAAAGAAAGGCTGACTTGCGAAGGGAGTACCGCATTGCACATAAGATGGTCTATCGCTGTGTGAGACGTGACAAGATGGTGAGGTTAGATGGACTCGCAGATAATGCGGAAAGCGCTGCCAGAAGAGGAGATATCCGGGAATTGTACCAAATAGCCAAAGATGTTATCGGGAAAAAAAGCAACACCAATCATCCTGTAATGGATGTGGATGGCACACTTTTGGTATCAATTGAGGATCAGCTTCGTAGATGGAAGGACCATTTCTGTGCCCTGCTAAATGAGGATTCAGCTGAGCAGAGTGCTGAAGTGCCCCACCTTAACGAGATGCGCAGGTTCTATAGGGGTATTGACAGCGAACTTTCTTCGGAATCGGAAAGCCAAAATTCAATAAATCTCCTCAAGAACAAAGAAGCTGATGGAATACCAGCTGAATTCCTGAAAGCCGATCCCGTAACAACGGCTAGTATTCTGCATCCAATGATACAAATTGTTTGAGAAAACGAAAGCTATCCCTAGGACTGGAAGGATGGGGTGATTGTTAAACTGCCAAAGAAAGCTGACCTTAAGAATTGCAACAATTTGCGTGGTATCACCGTTTTGTCCGTTTTCCCAAAACTAATGGCAACCATCATTCTCGAGCGAATAAAGGATAGAATCGAGTCTACACTCAAGAGGCATCAAGCTGGTTTCCACAGTGGTCGACCGTGAGTCGACCCTACCAACACCCTGCGTATCGTCTCTCAACATTCGATGGAATTTCAATCACCGCTCATCATTTTCGTGGATTTGGAGAAGGCCTTCGATCGAGTTAACCGAGAATGTTTATGGATATCGTTGCTTGGTAGAGGAATTCCCCCAAAAATTACTGCCATTATAAGAGAATCTTACCCATAGTTTTACACCATGGGCAGCTATCCGGCTCCTTCGTAGTGCAACAGGGTGTGAGCCAAGGATATGTTCTGTCTTAATTGAGACCGTTTAAAAGACTCAGTCATAGTCTAACTATGTCGATGACATAAATGTACATAAGTTAACTGGCAAATAAAACAATTGGGCTGAACGGGCGGGATGTGCCAAACACAATTGAAGGGAGAGTCGACTGGTCTAAGAATGAATAGCAAAAAGACAAAACTAATGCTGACATGCGACTCCACACATCATCGCATTATTCTACAGGATACGTCAGTGGAAGAAGTCGAATTAATTTAACAACTTTGGCAGTATTGTTTCTGCAAACGGTGGTATGGATCTGGACGTTAAAAGTAGAATTTATAAAGCTGCCTTCACGCACTAAGTTGAGATTCTTCGAATCCAATGCCAAATCCGTGCTGTTATATGCTTGTGAAACCTGGAAAGTCACGCCAACCATTTCGAGGAAGCTGCTGGATTTTGTGAATCGTAAACGAGGAAACAGTCCTTTGCATGGAATCCTCAGGGTGCATGGCGGATTGGAAGACCAAGAACAACATGGAAATCCACTGTCTTAGCAGAAGCAGAATCCCAGAGAAAGACGTGGCCACAGTTAAAATAAATTGCAGCTGACCGTCAAGGATGGAAACGTTTTGTTGGCGCCCTATGTCCGAACTCCCATTATGTTACAGGACACGATGAAGATGATGACCAATTAGATGGAATAGGAAGGTACTTTTTTGCGAATATCTAAAAGTTGGTAAACACCACATTTGGTCTGCCAAGGCAATGCTCTGTTTTACTGTCGACCTAGACATTTTTAGATGAATTCATGATGTTTCATAATTTCTCATGAAAATTTCACATAAAGGTAAGTTGGTTTATTCCAAATTTACGACCCAAAACGGTATCAAGGCTCTTTAGCTCTTAACAAAAAATGACTAGACCTACTAAATTACCTTCTTAATATCCCTAAAAATATATACAAAATCCTTGTTAACCCCTAACTGTCATCAGAATTAAATTCAGCTTTTAAAATCTTAAATTTTAATCATTCAATAATTAAAAACATCTAACACTGATGCCTCAAAAATTAGTAAAAGAAAACAATTTATGCCATTTGCTAGACTTGTTATATAAGAAGTCAAACCACTAATAGCCTTGAGAAACAAGACAATTATCTTAATTAATAAAACTTTATAGGATAAAATTTTACACAACAAGGCTTTTATATATAAAAGAGAAAGTTTGTTTGGGGTTTTTAGTTCGTTAAGTCCTTACAATAAGCATATCCCACACCTTGTCATTTATTATCATTTAAGATATGGTATAACGAATTACCTTCACACATACATATGTATATGGTTTTATAAATGGATATATGTATTTGTTTATACCACAAAGCCATTTTTGACGTGCTAACATCTATGATAATTTCCTTGACTTCCATCTTTGCAAACAGATTGTATCTTTTTGTTTTTTGTTTTTTTCTTTGTTTTTTGAAACTTTACGGCTTACTGTCCTGTATCTGTATCCTACTGCTCCATTTCATTCTTATTTTTCGAAAAACCCTATCTTATCTCTTGTATACCTTCGTCATTCCCGTAAGTAAACAGCAGAAATGAATGCAAATATGGCAACAAGATCCTACTTGGTCTTCATTCGGTAAGAGCTTCATTACTCAAAGCATTTTCATCCCAAGAATCTCTGAGATTCCCCCAGGTTGACATCGACATTTTCTGCCTTTAACACACATGTAGGTACCTTTACCTACATACCTACACATATGTATATCTCGAGCTATACCTATACAGGTTTTTACCCTTTTTGCTGCGAAGAACTGTTTTTTTTTCCTCAGATGATGTTGAATGTGTGTGCGCTTTTGTCCTGTTTCTATATAAGTAAAGAAACATGGTATCCTTTTGGCCTGATGTGTACCAATGAACCTGCTGTATTTTATGGTACTCTCCCGCTCAGTACATGTTTGATGCCTTTGTCATGCAATCCTATTAATATGCAAACCCTTTTTGACACTTAACTTTGCATAATCTCCATATAGCTAGCAAGAGAAAGGCATCTCTTTTCCCCAATCCCACCTAACCCAACACACTCTTTTTCATCCGCCATTTTATTGTTAAGTCATATAACGGGTACCTCTATTGTCATTTCCCTAATGCAATGTGGGTGAAAATTTCCTACATTATGATTGATGATAATATGATTGCGTTGCGTAAAAAAAAAGAAAAAAAAAAAAAACTCCATCAACCAATTCAAAGGGGATTTTTTTTTATTTTGTCTTCAATTTAATGCAGTGATTCAGGATATTATGTCCTTTATGTCCTTCCTATTGCTCCTATGAAAGATTTCTATACGATAGCAACAGTTGTTTTTTTTTTCTTTTCTCTTTTGCTGATGGAAGAAGAAAATGAAATTAAGAAATTGTAGTTCCCTTTGTTTATTTTTTTTTATAGAACGAGTAAGTATATCTTTTATTTGTATCCAGAGGGGAGAAGAAAATACAATAAAAGTGATAAAGGTCATTTAGAAGGGATAATTGCTTCGGTGATTCTGATCAAAACGATTATTGTGACCAGAGAAGTTGGTAGGTATAGGTTTAGGTTGGTAGAGGTATGCCAAGCATTATAACCAAAAGCTGATGGTAGGATGTGTAATTACACTAAAGTTTTATACCTTACATTTTCTCTGATATAAACGTACGCTACGTAGGTATATGACTGAATAACTGACTAAGGGTTAGAATTATTGCTGGGAAGGGGCAAATAAAACTTTGTCATTTAGTTCTACAATATGAGAGTAATTAGTACGTTTACCGCACTGTGGATTGATTAAATTGTCCAACTACTAGATTAAAACCAATGATAAGGCATTGTGTGTGCGGTAGAATGTCAAACAGGTGTGGTTGGTTCGTAAGCAGCATAGGTATGGTGAAAAAGTCGTAAAAGGGGTGTAAACATATGTGTCGATTAAGCCACACCGTCTTAATGTGAAAAGGGCGCATCTCTATTTTAGTGGTTTTGAGATGAATGCATTTTAGGTAACTGTTTTTATACTATTCTCTTGATGCCTTCAAATTAAATAATAATGCGTAAATTTTATTGAACGATACTAAAACTTTGTTTCATTTTAAGGAAGTTAGGTGATATAGGTAGGTACTTAGAAAAATGGACTAAGAATTTAATCGCTAAGTGTAGAAACGGTTCGTTAGCTCGTGGAGAATCAGGGCCTAGTGACTTGGAACTCTCAACCATTCCTGTGTGTGGGTATTGTTGGCAGGCATGGAAAAGATCTACAATTTGTTTGCCGGGTCCGAACGGCTAGATGAGAAGCACTTATTAATGACACTTGGTATGGTGCGGATATTGGTAGATTTGTCAATTCCTCGCAAGAGGCAGTTTCTCGGAAATAAGCATTCTTTGCTTAAGGTGGTAACGGCCGGGAATCGAGCCCATACCTTCGGCATGACAGTCCAACGAACTAACCATTATGCCACGAGGTACTACAATACTTTTTTATAATTATTTCTTACATTCTCGTAAACGGCTTCCCAGATTTCGGGCAAATTTTGTATGCAGGATCTGGCACGTCCGTATGTGCTGTACGGAGCCTGCCGGGAGTACGAAATTTAGTTCGGGAAATTCAATGCTCAAATTAGAAAGGATAAGCAGATAAGTTGGTCAGCACAACCTCCACGAAGAGACAAATGATAACGACATCCAAAGCTCGTAATACGTAGCACCAAGTTTCTACGGCTAAGAATCCAGAAAACAACCTGGTGCTTCCCAAATTTTCAATACCTCTACCAAATCGAACATGTGCTAGTCGAAGGAAGACACGCCTCTAACAAAGGCATGGATACTTTTCAAGGGGCAAATGGAGAATCAGACCATTTCCTTGTTGCGGCAAAATTTATAACTGGATTATCAGCAAAAATGAACCGCTCTTAGGAAGAAATTCGACGTTGTTCGCTTTTAGCATACCTGGATTCGCCACAGCCTACAGTGAGTATCTGAGCGTGAAGCTCTACGCTGTGCATTCACCTGCCATAGACACTAAAACCAGTGGTCCAAGTATCACGATATAATGAAAGAGGCAGCAGAAACCACAATAGTTGGTAGCCACTCTCGAAAAAGAACCCGTGATATGATGATGAATGCGTACAGCTGAAAAAGTTGTCAGAAAATGCTTATGCAAATATGTTGCAGCGTAAATCAGAAGCAGCTAGAGACGGGCATCGAGCAAAGAGAAGAAAACTGCGTAGAATAAATAAAAACAAAATAAATTTAGTGGCGCAACAACTCTCAACCATTCATGTATGCGTGTTGTTTCCAGAAATGGAGAGTACAAACAATTTTTTGCTCAGTCCGAGCAGCTAAATGAGAAAAGCACTTATTCATGACAATTATACTATTGGAGTATTTTCAGTTCCTCGCAAGAGGAAGAGCTCGGAAAAACATTTCTGTTTTAAGGTGGGAATCGAACCCAGACCTTCGGCATAACAGTCCAATACACTAATCATTATGCCACAAAGTACTACCCTGCATTGAAAGAAGAGGGCGTATTCAGCCTCCCAGCTCAGGGAGATCGAAGAGTTTCACAGTCGAAAAAACGCCCGAAAGTTTTATAAAAATGCAAGACAACTGGCTGCAAGTTTTAAAACCGGGCAGGCTCTTCGAAACAGTGAAAGTAACCTACACAGAGAGAAAAAGTACTACATAAAATCAATAAGATTGCCTTATTGAGCTACTTTGCTAAGAAATCTTATTGAAAGTATTGAATAATATGATATTTTCATAGAGAAATCTAATTGATTTTATAAAGAAAATCTTATTGAAGTTTTGAAAATTTTGTACTACAGTTTCTAAATGGAAAGTCACATTAAATGATGTAAACAATGTGAAAACCTTATTACTAATCATTTTTTAGAAGACATCTTCTTAAATCGAAAAGTTTTTCTTTTAAAAATTTAGGCAGTAGATCAAGCGTTTGATGAACAATAAGAAAACCTTATTACTTTTCAATTTTAAAAAGATAAACTTATAATGCGGGGTAGGTTATGTATACACTGTTCAAATGAATTTAAGGAAATCTTCTTGAAACAAAAAGAATTCCTTCTTATTAGCATGAGTTTTCTCATAAACATTGTGTTTGTGTGTGATACCTGCAACGGTGCTTTGCATTTGCATTGTTAAGGGAATTGTGATCGCAATTAGACGTGCGTGTGATTTGACCCGTATCGGCCTATCGTATTCGGGAAAAAAATTATAAAGTAAGTAAAAAGTGTTTTGAAATGGAAAATATTCCATATTTTAACGCGAGTGAAAATGAAATTGAACTACCCGGTGAATTAGTGAGCATTCCAGCGGTAGTATGGAAAGATGAGGATATTGCGGAGACACGGAAAATTTTTGACTCCTGGGGCCTGAGTAGTTCGGCGTCGACGTTGCTGAAGGTGTATGTGTTCCTTTATTTTTTGTTATTGAGAATTGATTTTTTATGTTACACTTTTTGTAAGCAACAAAAAATAAAAAATTGAAAAAAATATAACTATTGCGTCTTTTCGTCATGTGAAAAAGAATTTAAAAAATAACCTTATCTTATGGAAACCTTATTGGCTGGCAATCTCTCTCAATCTTTTAGAAACAATAAGAAGATCTTATTGATAAATATGTGACAATCTTTAAGATAATATTTGACAATCTTTATAAACAATAAGATGGTCTTATTGAAAAGGGATGAAAATCTCTTGGAAAAACAAGAAGGTGAGCTTATTGAAAGTTTGTAGGATTCTGTTTGAAATAATGTGAAATAAAAGAAATTTTAGTTTCAATCTTAGATTTCATTTATAAATTAATTTTAATTTTTAATTTCTTCTATTTCACATTACTTCAGACAGAATCCTACAAACTTTCAATAAGCTCACCTTATTGTTTTTCCAAGAGATTTTCATCCCTTTTCAATAAGACCATCTTATTGTTTCTAAAAGATTGTCACATATTATCAATAAGATCCTCTTATTGTTTCTAAAAGATTTTCACATACTATCAAAGAGATTTTCTTATTGTTCCTAAGAGTTTTCCTCATACTTTTCAATAAGTTTTCTTATTGTTTTAAGAAGCATTCGTATTGAAAGCTAATAAGATATCTTCTTAAAAATATGTGGATATGCTATAAAATGGTCATCAACATTCTGATAAGATAATCTCTATGGTTTTAATAAGACTTTCTTCTTGGATGAAAACCATAGAGAAATCTTATTACTTTTCTTCTATTTTATGTGGTACTTTTTTCTCTGTGTAGTCACCGAAGTACAGGGAGTAGTAGATGTGTATTGAAACAGCATTTTCAGCAGCAGTTGAATAGGCACCATGTAAAGCGAGAACTGAGACGAGAAGTGAACCGCAATCTAGTCAATGAAGACCCAGTACCACCACTCAGAAAGAGGTAGACTTAACTATAATAAGGGTCAAGACCATCATGGCCACTGGAACTGATCGTTTACCAGTGGAGCTCTTTAAGCCCTGGGGGGGGGATGTATTGAAAGGTGCATACATCAACTCATAAATGAAGTTTGAATTGAAGGGAAGGAAGTATGCCTGATGACTGATCTATCAACTTCACATGTCCCATCTACAAAAAAAGCGATCCTATGTCCTGCAAGAACTATGGAGGCATATCCATGAAAAAGATCGCAAATAAGATTGTATCTAACGTATCGTGTGAGCGTCTTAAGTCGTTCTGCAATACTTCAATCGTTTTTTTTGCTGTACCACCCTGACTGTCCCTGCTTAAAACTTACTACCTTTACCTATGTAGGTCGGCCATGATAGAAAAGAAGCAAAGGTTAACTTTTAGTTATCTCAAGGAATTTCTTTTTCATTTTTCAACCACCAGAACTGCTTTACCCTATCTCTTCTGCCCCGATTGGACACATTCCTACTGAACCGAAGGTGCTCAGCTCCTTCTTGTGCGAGGACGTCTCGACTGTAAAGGAGCCGCCTATCTACAGTTTTACGGCCGACACGTGGTAGATTATCGGCTGCATAAAGAGAGGAATGCATCGGGTGGAATAAAGCCACTTAGACGCACATTCTCGTTGTATTAGTTGTTGGGGTAGCAAGCCTCAAAAATTAAGCTATTTAAGTTGGTCGAGGACATGGTTCTCGCAATATGCCCTCGAATCAGCTTCAGCAAGAAATTATCTATACCTACTGTTTATGTAGGCTCCGTTGTATAGAACCAGGTTGGAATTATAATGTTTGTACTCCGACTCTGCTGTTATGTGTAATCCAAGACAGCATCTAACGGCTCGCGTACACCTAATCCGTCATCGGCCGAATTATGCCTAAGCGTCATCGGCTGAAATTAGGCGATGGAGCCAAGCGTATGTAAGAGAAAGAGAGTGCGTACACCACTCAAACCAACATCGTCAGATGATGCCGGTAATTACCGATCAACCGTCAAATCCAAACTTGTTTGGATTTATCGTCCGTTTGCTGGGTTTACTTGCGATAATACATGGAAAAATTGGATACTGACACTCCACAAATAGAAAAGGCATCGTCCGAGAACTGCTTGAGTGTATACAGGCGAGGGACAGTCGCCCGAATAGCACAAACACGACATCGGCCGATGACTCGGTTTCAATGTACGCGAACTGTAAGACACTGCCTCTCAAACACCGGAATCTATTCCACCCATAGACAATCATCGGATGAGGACCATGTAGCAAATCACATTCACCCTGCTATCAAGCCGACTGCTATAAAACAACCGTTTCGTCAGGTCAAAAGCTCCCCTAGCCCTGGTCAGATCAGCAGTTATATGTCTGTCGAAATACAAAAACTGATAAATCAAGACGCCAAGGTACTTCAATCCTGTTTTCCTAGCCAGTGGATGCCCATTATGTAGTTTCCGGCCAGTCGAATTTACCATAGACCAAATGTTCACTCTCAGAAAATTCTAAAGAAGACCAACAAATTTCAAGTCAAGACTATTCATCGACTTTAAAGCCGCATATGATAGCATTCATCGTCAGGAGGTCTATATGGCGATAGCTGAACTTGGGATCCCGGGAAAACTGATCCAATTGTGCCACGAGATTTTGAAAAAAAAACGCGATGCAATGGGCAACTACAAGATAAAAGTATCTTCTGAACTATTCTAAACATACATAGGGTTTTGGCAAGGAGATGTGCTATCAAGTATTGCGATTTCTTCGATCTCGTTCTGGAGCAAATAGTGCGTTCACACTGAAGGCACTATTTTTAACAGATC
Source organism: Dasysyrphus tricinctus (assembly GCA_963921185.1). Taxonomy (NCBI): domain Eukaryota; kingdom Metazoa; phylum Arthropoda; class Insecta; order Diptera; family Syrphidae; genus Dasysyrphus; species Dasysyrphus tricinctus. The sequence continues at coordinate 204,495,285 of OY992531.1, forward strand.
TGTCCGACTTCTAGGGTATGCCGATGATATCGTCACCATTAAACGATCCCAACAGGTCTTTATAGAGGCTTTCACAGCAATTGAAGAACTGCCGAAATCTGTTGGTCTCCAAGTAAACGAGGACTTGACCAAATATTTGCACTGACAAACAATGAAAGATCTGTCAACCGGCTGGGACAAAACATCACTGTTGATAGCAACAGTAAGGAGTACATTTACCTCGGAGTAAACATTAGTCCTACGAACATCTTAGTGGAGATTCTATGAAGAATTAACTTAGCAAACCGGCCGGCGCAACAGATGAGTTCCAAACTCCTCACACGAAAGACGAAGTGCACGCTTTGGAGAAACCTAATAGGCCACGAGTGTTGGGCGATAAGCAAAAACGGAGGGCTGATAATGGGCTCCTTGGAAAGAAAAATGCTTCGATGGATATTTTGTTTTCCTGTGTGCGAGGAGGGCGAAGGGAGGAGAAGATACAACCGCGAACTCTATGAGTTGTATCATAGGTGTATGTAGTCCAGAAAATCAAAACACCTCGACAAATTACCCCGGCCACATCGAGTAAATGGACAATAATACTCCAGAGTCTTTAAATCCCAGCCCCAAGTTCGAGAGAACAAAGAAGACCGAACTTCTGGTATAAGGACCAAGCCATCGTGAATGCCAAAAAGCGTGGTCTAGATGACTGGAGCAGCGTGCTCGAGATTGTTGAAGATGGAATGCTGCCGTGTCTCAGGCTGCAAACCTTGATGGATTAGGGCTGGCAGCATTGTCGAATTGGAAGAAAACCGGGCCAATAGTGCTGCACTTTAAAAACCACACCAAATAGACTTCATCAGGCATCAGCTTCTCTATCTCCAATCTTTGGTGCAATTAAGTTCTTGAGCTTAGGTGCTCTGTTTCGGCAATAGCATGATACAGTTGGTGCATTTGCATTTCTATCGAAATTTCTATACAAAATTCGAAATGTTTCCACTTTGGAAGCAACATTGCAAATATTTTCCAACATCGTTCAAGCGTTGGTATACTATGTCGATCTTTTTCGAGCTTTGGAAATAAAGGGTTTTTCCAAAGGCATGGGTCAATGTTGACAGCAATGTTTGTCAAATCTACTGTCTATTATTCAGTCACTGTTGCAGAATCACCAAGACGATTTACACGATTGAGCAACGCGTGCAAAAGATAAAACTTCATTATGAAAATGGGTGTTTTTTTGTGGCAGCGATGTGCACCCATTTGACGGATTACATGCGGTCGTCCTTCCCAGCCGACATTTTAACGTTACTTGGGTAAAATTCAGGTCAGACTCAGTTCAATGATTTATCAGCCAACACCACGTCAACAACATGCAGGATCGACGAAAACATCGTCACTGCCCTTGAGAGGGTGGAGGAGAACGCTTGTCCGTCAATTCCGTCAGTTCTGTCAATTCCGTCAATTCAGTCCACCGATTTATGACAAATATTTTGTTTAAAACCCAAACCCAAATAAGATGATATGTATGTGAACGACAAGTGGTTCCAATAGAACTGCACTGCGTGTCACACAATTGACATTCTGCATGAACCATTTGAAGGGAGGGTTATCTCGTAAATTTTGTAAATACCTTATACACACAGCTTGTTGTATTCCATTTCATCATCGACCCACTTTTCATGGAAAACCCTTCGTCTCTCATTTGAATTACAAAAAAAAAAGCGAAACGTTAATACAAATTCTCAAAGTTCAAAGTCCTTTATTATTGTGAAACATTTCTTGCGCACACAAATTGATATCGAGACAAGAAATTTATAATTAAAAATAAACTTCATAGTTTCTTTGGAATTTTGTATTATTATCTTCAATTTGTTAAGGCAGCATGCTCAATTATTAAAGCAACAATATTTACATACATAAATAGCTTCTGTATACATGACCACTCTCAACTATAAAAGCAATGAATAACTAAATACATACGATGATGATGATGTTGATGATGAAAGACGATAAAGTTTCTTAATGCATTTTGAACATTTTTAATTGACATTTGAGATTTATACTCGTACCCAACACGCATAGATTTATATTCGTTATTTCATGAAAACTCCAGTTGTATTTTCAACGAACTTTGCTCATTCATTAACTCACACAGGACAATGGTTAATTAACCACTTGACTTGTCGCTTACCTCCGTAGGGCATAATCAATGCAACTAAGCATGACAGAGCGAAGACCGAACACCGACGAGCCAAAAGGAGCTATAAAGACAACTATCTAGCTACTACAACTATAACTAGATACAACAATGCTTTTTAATGAAAATTTCGAAAATTGTTGTCCTGTTGATCCCTTTTTCACTTCCTGCTGCTGGCTGGAAGGAAAGTGTGATTTCAACAACTTCTAAAGAGGACCAAAATGTTTCGTGCAATCCAAATACAATTTCAACTCATCCATCTAGTGTACACTCCCAGAGAAAGGTGTGAATCGATGCGATGCAATGTTGGCGAAACCAAGAATGATTACATTTTCGCACAAAAGGACGAGTGGAGTTGTTTGGTGTGTTGGTCTCCTTGAAAACATGATGCATCTGTGCCATTCTGTTCCAGAGCGAACAGATGTTTGGCCAAACAATTAAAAGCGAATGAGACTGATGATCAAGCGTATATTCCTCCAGGATCATATTTCTTCATCAGGACAACGACACAACAAACAGGATAAAATTATTATTATTGTCCTTGTACAAACTAACTCTGGATTCGGATTGTGTATACGTTATATGTATATTTGTATTTACATTCTTATCATGGAAATACTGAGATTCATATCTGGAGAAAACTGCATTTTGGCGACTGAGAGATGCTTTCACATCCAAAACCAAAACCACATCCACAACTATTGTCGGTCGGTCGGTCGTCGGTCGCAGCCGCCATAGCATCATAGAGCCAGGATGAATTCATTTTCATTTTAATTTATGTAAAGGTATGCCCAGAATAAATTGTTGCTGAGGATTGGTTTGGATTTCTGTTTGTGTGCTGGCTGCCATAATACCAAACTGTTCTCGCATCCTCTAACTCTCACTCTATCTCTATCCTCCTTATCCTGCTTCCATATAACTTCCGCTGCAGGAAAAAGTTTATCTATTTCTAAATTTTATAGTTTGCGGATCATAGAGCGGGCAAATTTTTGGCTTGCAGCTCTCAAGGTATAATCTAAGTAACCCTTATGATGACCTGACTAGACCAGAGACCAACCACCAGTTCTAGTACCTTATAGTAGTAGGTACCTAGATAGAGGAGATATACTATGCGCATCCATAATGTATTCAAAAGTTTTTCCTAATTTTATTATTTTTTTTTTATTTTCTTCTGTTCTGTCAGCCAAACTTTAGGTAGTCAGACTTATAATTATATCGTTCATAGGTTTAGGTTCTTTTTTTGTTTTTTGTTTTTGTTTTGTTTGTTTTACTGTAAGAAGTCAAAAATCCCCCTTGGGGTTTGTTTTTAGTAAGGAGCCAGTGTTGTATAGGTTGCTTAATGCATATTTTCTATTCCTGGGTTATCATTAGGGAAATTTAAATAATTTATGTTAAATGAAGACCATGGATAAAATCACCTTTGGTCTTCTGATGGTATATTAATTTAGACGATTTTGGTTTAGGAAAATACTTAGGTACTATCATCTATGTATTGTATGCATATATATGTGTATGAAGTAAAGAGCCCGGGAGATTTATTTTTATAACTATCCCAAAGGGAAATACCTAGATACTATATGTATAGATTAATGTAGGAGTAAATAACTTTGTTAATACCTATCAAGAAAAATATTAAAAATTTTAACTTTAAAGGGTATTTTTTATAAATATTATTATATTTGTTCAAACTTGTTATAAGGGAAGACGAAAAGGTCTGCCTGATTGTCTAACACCCCTATTACGGTTGTCAATTATCAATTTGATATTTTATAAACCTTGAAAATTGTTTTTTTAAACTCAATTTATCAATAAACTGGTCAACAATTCTTTTATATTTTTTAATTTTCTTGTTATTAGCAACTGTCTGCATCATTCTCAATGATCAAAACTTTTATAAGATGGATTTTTAAACATTGAATTTTAAATTTATCAACTATCAAATTGATATTTGACAACCGTAATAGGGGTGTAAGGCTTCAACGACAGGGTCAATTTTCTTGAAACGTGATACAGAGCGTTTATTTTTCATTACCCTCACATATTTTTTTTTTTTATTTTTTAGAACCAAAAATAGTGGTAGATACCTTCCTGCCATACATTTTTATTTAGCAGTGTTACGGAATCGTATTTTTCTCAAAAAAAAGGCTCTACAACTTTTCTCTAAAAAAATCAATGAATTACTTTTAGTTAAGGTAACCTTTGGATAGAAACCCATTTTTCAAAAAAAAAGATTATTAATGGTTCTTCGCAAGGAACCATTTTTTTAGATTTTTATTTTCTTGAAAATGGTATGTTGCCTTGTTAACACTCTTGGCAAGAAGATAAGAAAATATTTTACCATTATGAAATAATAACGGTACACACCATACAAATGTTAAAAAATCGTTTAGTAAAATCTTCCTTTTTTCTCAAAAATGGTTCCTATGCTGAAATTTTAATATCTTCTACTTAATGTTTAAAATACATATAAATGTAAGGTACACTTAGCAGCTATTAATAGTTCCTACCTCCCACAGAACGGTTTTGTTTTATTATGAATCAAAAAATCGGCTGAAAAGATTTACATATACATTAGACTGATTCAAAAAAATGGAAATGTCTTCGATTTTCGATGCCACTAGCTTTTTAATTCAAGTTTAATGAAATACTAATCCTGGCAAAATTTCAGCCCTTTAGGTCAATATTTAGAGGTCGCTCATCGATACTTTCTGTTTTCCATACAAATCGTATGGGAATTTTTTTTTGATTCCTTCTTTATTTTATAACTTTAGAAACGGTTATCATACAGAAATGATCAAGGTAGAATCTGAAAGAAGATTTGATATTGTTTAAAAATGGTCCTTACTTCTTATCTAATTAATGTACTCCTTCCAAAGTTATTCAAGGTCAGAGTGGTATTCGTGGTGAATTTAAAAGTTTTTTGGATTCCGTGTTGAAAAAATCTGCTATAATACAAGATGTTTTGCAAAAAATGTAACAAAAGGCAAGTGCGTGTAAGTTGCACTCAGACAAGAAAAAAATCGTTTTAGAGTGGGGATCTAATTCCCCCCATTTACGCGGGAGGGGCAATTTCCTAAAAAAATTGGTTTAAAAAGAAAAAAAAATATTAAAAATCAACGGCAATACTTATGGTGTCATGCTATTACTTTTTTAAAGACAACAATCCATTATTTAATTAACTTTTTAAAAAAAGTTGTTTTTGTAAATGTTTTTTGAAAAAATTAATTTCAAACTTAGATTTAAAAAATGAAAAAGTGATTTTATTTTTTAAATATCTTTTTGAAAAATTTTTCGTCATCAAATACAATTTTTGTTTATGGATTTCAATACCTTCCTTAATTTTTAATCAGATGCTGAAAACCGCAGGCTAAAATGTTTTGTAGTTTCTGAGAAAATTGAAAATTACAAAAACCAAGTTTCTTGTTATTTGACGCCCTGGAATTTAAATTGTTCCTTCCTACAAACACCCAATTTCCAGTAGTAGTAGTAGGTATTTTAATTTTCAATTTTCTCAGAAACTAAAAAACATTTTAGCCTGCGGTTTTCAACATCTGATTAAAAATTAACTAAGGTATTGAAATCCATAAACAAAAATTGTACTTGATAACGAAAAATTTTTCAAAAAGATATTTAAAAACTAAAATCACTTTTTCATTTCTTAAATCTAAGTTTGAAATTAATTTTTTCAAAAAACATTTACAAAAACAACTTTTTTTAAAAAGTTAATTAAATAATGGATTGTTGTCTTTAAAAAAGTAATAGCATGACACCATAAGTATTGCCGTTGATTTTTAATATTTTTTTTTTCTTTTTTAAACCAATTTTTTTAGGAAATTGCCCCTCCCGCGTAAATGGGGGGAATTAGATCCCCACTCTAAAACGATTTTTTTTCTTGTCTGAGTGCAACTTACACGCACTTGCCTTTTGTTACATTTTTTGCAAAACATCTTGTATTATAGCAGATTTTTTCAACACGGAATCCAAAAAACTTTTAAATTCACCACGAATACCACTCTGACCTTGAATAACTTTGGAAGGAGTACATTAATTAGATAAGAAGTAAGGACCATTTTTAAACAATATCAAATCTTCTTTCAGATTCTACCTTGATCATTTCTGTATGATAACCGTTTCTAAAGTTATAAAATAAAGAAGGAATCAAAAAAAAGTTCCCATACGATTTGTATGGAAAACAGAAAGTATCGATGAGCGACCTCTAAATATTGACCTAAAGGGCTGAAATTTTGCCAGGATTAGTATTTCATTAAACTTGAATTAAAAAGCTAGTGGCATTGAAAATCGAAGACATTTTCATTTTTTTGAATCAGTCTAATATACATATTTACTTTTTTATGTAAAAAATTAAAATAGATGGAACACATTTTGTATATCCAAATTTAAAAAAAAAAAACATATTTTTCGAAATTTTATAAAATTATTTTTTTTTGTTTTTTAATTCCATATCGCAAAAATGAGTTGACAATTAATTTAAAAATTCTACTTTTGTATGCTTTAAATACTTAAGAATTACAAAATCTCGCCATTACAAAATCCCGCTTTTCATAATCACGCAATTACGAAAACCTGTAATAAATAAACTCAGCAAACTAACACTCAATGTTGTCAAGAGAACAAGAGAGAGAGAGAGAGAGAGAGAGAGAGGGAGAGAGAGAGAGAGAGAGAGAGAGAGAGAGAGAGAGAGAGAGAGAGAGAGAGAGAGAGAGAGAGAGAGAGAGAACCTGTACTGTTATCAGTTATCACTTGGAAAGAAAAGATTATGCAAAATACTCTTGGGTGTATTTTCAAAAAAGCATTTCTGTTCCAAAAGCCGCGAGATTCTGATTTGCGAAATTTAAGTTCAAAGGAGATGGCCAAAAATGTATGGACAAAAAACCCAGAATCGACAGGAATGAAATGTTAACCAATGGGTACCTTATCATAAGTAATTAACATCACGAAAGGGGCAACCCCGAAATCCATATAGTATAGGAGGAATGAGCCAACAACTGCGAGTAGGTATATACTAAAATCCCACTCAGTTTTTTTTTTGTATAAAAGATAGATGTTTAAAATGAATAAAAGAAGTTTTGTGTGAGATACCAACGATGTGTTTGCTTTATTTGATAGATCAGTAAAATGCCGTTGGACCACAATCCATTTACTGTCAAAATCTACTCATCTCTATTGAAAACCCTTTTACATTTATAGATCTTATTGGCCAAGCATTATGTTGTTTTTTTTTTTTAATTATAGATGGCTTTTTGTATCCTGACGATTTCATTTCCTATTATGGATTTTATAAAAACAGAAAAAACAAGATAAACCTTTAGATATAAGTATTTATTAACATTATCACTAGACATTTTCAATGTCTAAACATACTTCGTCTAAAAATCCCGCCGGCTGAATCAGATCACCTTCATATCTGGCCCATGAAAGATAATATATGATGCTTATAACATGGGCACAACTACCTAATGTGCGGCGACCATGTATGCAGCTACAGCAGTATTCAGAGATTACGTGCTGATTGTACATTATATAGCAATAATATGTTGTTGACCTTACGTGTCTGGATCTTATTCGGCACCTAATTAATGTGTTCCCTCCCTCATCATTAAGTGTCACTCTCTCAGGATGTCTATAGACTTCCATTGTAACGGGTGATTTTTTAAGAGGTTTAGAACTTAAAAAAAAAAAAAAAACACAAAAAATTCGAAAAAATGAATGAAATATTTATTTGAATCGATAGTTTGAACCTTGCAATTTAATGTTTAAAGATAATTTCATGCAAATGTTGACCGCGGCTACGTCTCAGGTAGCCCATCCGCTGAGTCCAATTTTGGCATACTCTTTCACACATATCGGCCGGTATCTCACGAATGAATGCATGGATGTTGGCTTCCAGTGCGTCAATCGAAGCGGGCTTGTCCCTATAGACATTAGCCTTGACATACCCCCACAAAAAATAATCTAATGGTGTCAAATCGCACGATCTAGGCGGCCAATTGACCGGCCCGAAACGTGAAATTAACTGTTCACCAAACTCGCCTCGCAATTGCGCCATTGTTTCGCGTGCTGTGTGGCATGTGGCACCGTCTTGTTGAAACCACATATCATGCAAGTCAAGAACTTCCATTTCGGGCAAAAAAAAAGTTTGTTATCATCGCCTAACTGCTGGGAACGGCGCCGAATCGACATTTCGCGGTCTTCTGTCACACTAGCTGATACGGCCGCAATATGTTCTTCACTACGCACAGTACGTTAACGTGTTGGTGGTTTAATGTCCAACAAAGTAAATTTGGTGCGAAATTTGGTCACAATCTTCCGAATAGACTGCTCAGAAGGTCGAGAATGCCGACCATAAAATGGAAGCAGCGCGCGATGAACATTTCGAACCGAGCACGAATTTTGATAGTAAAATTCAATAATTTGCAAGCGTTGTTCATTTGTAAGACGATCCATGGTTAAATTGCAAACCAAACTGAAGCTGTTTGACAGTGACACAAGGTACTAAACACACGCCAGCTGTCAAAACCAGTGTTGCCAAAACCAAACCAGCTAAAAAATCACCCGTTATAAACGCCGGTTTCTCTGACATGTTCGCTGCAGTACGATCTGGCCAGTTTTACATGGTATGTCCCAATAGCAAAAATAAGCAGCTCGTCGAATGACATTCTTGGAAAATCTGCTACGTCATGTTGCGTTGCGTCCATCCTGTTAAATGCAACATTCCTTTGTGCATTCAAACGGTGTTGATCAACATAATCTGCTAACAGGTTGGGTCGATTTCTGTTCCTGTCAATCATTTGAATAAAGTTTGCAGTAAGTCGATTGTCACTATAAGTTTCTTGGGTTGTGTTGATAAGCGCCGCAGCTATTTTGAAATCTGTAAGTGCGTTGGGTAAAGTATTGTTAAAATACCTTTGTCGAAATATTTTGTAGTCACGTTTCATTTTTCCGTTAATAGCTTCTACCACCCATCTGACCAATGTCACAACCCTCGATTTATTCGCAGCTTCAGTGCTTAGTTGCCTTTCGTGTCTGCCTAACGACTGTGGCGTATGGACAGAAAATCCACATTCTTCGGCATAAGGCAATGCGTCCCGAAATCCTCTGTCTAGGATCATGGCGTCATCAGACTCAAGAAACCACCGAATGGGCGCGGCTTCCATGTGGTCATTATGGTTGTCCAATATCTCTCGCAATATTGTGGCATCTGAAGTTCTTGCATCGTAGGGTCCTGTGACATCTAAAATGTAGCCATCTGCACATACAATCATAAATGGTTTTATCAGATTAGTGTACTTAAGCAAACTGTAGCTCATAGACTGAAACAAGAAGTTTGAGCTTTTTTGTACAAATAAGTAGGTCCCGTCTAAAATAATTATTGCTCTTGTTTGGTCTTGGTTTCCAAAAATGTGATTGGGTATGGTTCTATTTCTAGCTATTACTTCGTTCCGGGTTATATGGTCAAATCCAAGATGATGTGGAAGAAAATCATTTTTGAGACATTCTCTCGCTTGTTTTATTTTTAGTTGTTTAGTGGACCTGGGCATTCCAAAAACAGATGTCAATCTTCGGTTAGGTTCACCGCTTCTCAGCTTGCATAAATAAATGCCTAAGATTGTATTGCCATTTGAATGTTCTTGTAAAGAAGGGGTTTCTTCAACAATGGTATTGAACTGCTGATGATTTAAGCCAGTCCAAAAATGAAGGACATCCGGATTCATTTCATTTAGGTTTTCAAAATCAAGCTGATTTTTTTTTCGAGAATCCGTGTATATATTTCTATTATATCACTTAAGTTCTCGCCTCTGAAATCATCTTGACGTCTGGTAACATAATCTGAAAAACCCTCCCAAGTGGTGTTTCTCAAATGATGCTGACAGATTCGAGCCAGGGGGGGTATATAGAACCGAAAGTAGCTGAGAAGATACGCTTTGATTGTATTAGGCACACAACGAAGTTCTAAGTTATTACAAGCGTCAATCAAACATCTTCTTGATGTGTTTGCCGCACGCGTCAAGCCAGGTACAATAACAATCGATTCAGCTGGAGGTGGTGGTGGTGGTGGTGGAGAAGGGATTCGCCTTAAGCCGTAATCAATGCGCTGCCAGCAAGGATGGCAAATAGATGTTGATCCGTCAAATACTATCTGAAATAAACAAAAACAAAACTAAAACCCATCTACCCGCCATAGTAAAAATTAATTTTTGGATCTTCAATTTCCTCTGGGCCTGCAAAAAAATGCCTAATATACATATGTATGTAGATCCTTACTTCTCGTTGTAAAGTGCTTAACATATACTCCACAAAATCTTGATGGGATTCAAAAAACTCGAATGTTAAAACATGATGCCTCCTTAGTAAAATAGAACGCGCACAGTTCACACAACGGTTATTTTCACTCATTGTAACAAAAAAATGGTAGTTTTTCGAAAGAAAAAAAAGATTTTGGTTACAAATACCCACAAACAAACAAAAACAATAAAATGCAATAAATAATACACTACAAATAATAAATAAATAACCTACTAAGACTGTATTTAATTGTTCCTAACTTAGCTAATAGAACAAGTAGCTATAGCTTTAAATTGTCTTATTTTGCTATAACTATAATGGTTTTGGCTTATTATTATATTCTTTTTATCTTTGTTTATATTTAACAATAAATACCAACCATATTTTCCCATTTTCTCCCACACTCTAAACATTAAATACTGTTTACAACAGATTGTTCAGTAATGCAAATTCGAACAGTAAATCTCTAATATTAAGGATCCATGATGGTTTTCCGATCTAACGATATCATATTTTCGATGTACATACTAAGCCTTAACAAACTGCATATGTTTCATTTCTGTCGACTCTGGGTTTTTTTTTGGCCATCTCCTTTATTGGTGGAGAAGTGGAGTCTAATTCTCCTGCTCTAACTAAAAACGGGGATTTTCAAGAGAAAAAAAAAAACAATAGATTATAAAGATAAAACATTTGTTTGTTTGTGTGTTTGTATGGGGTAATCTCTAGAACTACTAAAGCAATCCTAAGAATTCTTTAACTATTAGTGTTTGTTTTTTGGTATTTGTGAGAATTTTTGATTTTAACAAGCAAACGTTTTCAAAATGTTGAGAACGCATTCATAATTTCAAATAAAGCATTACACTATGTGTTAATAAATCAATATTAATAAAGCGTTCATCTTAGATCGTACTAATTTTAGTATATAAAAAAGTTTAATCAAAATCGTTGCAGTCGTTTTTAAGCAACAAAATATTTTCCTTTGCGGTTTTTCACTTTTGTATGGAAGGTACCGTTATTTTTTCATAAATGTAAAATTTTTTCTAAAAATATTTTAGAGAGTACTAAAAAAGTCTTAAATATCGAGTTTCAAAAAAATCTATGATGCCGTTTTCGAAATATTTGATTTTCCAAAAAAAAATTTGAAATATTTTTTAAAAATCCAAAAAATATTTTTTCAAAAATGTTGGTACACAAAACTATTAACATTTTTTGGAAGCTTCTGTATAAAAAAAAATAATTGAAATCGGTCATACCATTTTGAAGAAAATCAAAAATTAAAAAAATGGTTCCTTGGGAGGTACCATTAATAACCATTTTTTGAAAAATGGTTTTCCACCCAAAGAAAGCCTTTACTAAAATAAATTTATTGAATTTTTTTTAAGAAAAGTTGTCGAGCCGTTTTTGAGAAAAACACGATTATGTAAATTTGCCAAAAAAAAATGTATGACAGGTACCATTATTTTTGGTTCTAAAAAAAAAATGAAAAAATCGTGTCGGCAGAATCACCAAAAACCACTATGTACCAAGTTTGAAGAAAATCGATCGAGCCGTTTAGGCTGTAGACGAACAGACAGACAGACAGACAGAATTGTGCCACCCACTTTTTTGGTGTTCTCTATCAACGTGATATCATGTTTGATTGTTATCTCAAAAATTTTTTTTTGCACGAATCCAAAACTTGCCTTATAGTACCTATAATCGCAAGTAAAAAAGCCTTTTTGATGCATTTTTTTAATGTTTTTTGAGTTGTGACACTTTAATGAATCAATTTTGCAGTATTTTATAGTGAACTCGATCAAGATTGAAGGTGCATTAGGCAACAAGAAAGCATGAAGTTGATTGAAACCACTCACTTTGAACTGATACGGTTTAAAATGAAGAAACTAACTTCACTATTTTAACGGGACCTGCATATATTCTGTATTTTCTAAACACCATATAAAACTTTGAAAATGGTGATACTAACAATATCGTGCTTCGTGCAAAAAGTTTCACGAAGGATTGTTCAACCGATTTTTTTGAAAATGAAACATCCAAAGCTCACCACTTGGTATGCATTGGCACAAACAATTTGACCCAAGTAAAACAAAATAAGGATTCACTGACAGCTCAAAATTTGATGACATGCCAACCGCATCAAATAAAAAAAAAAAATTATGAAATTTCGCGTAACTTGGAATTCCCGACGCAGATACATTAAGGAAGGACTATAGCTAGCCAATATTCCACAATTTCTAAAGTGCACACAGATGAGAGTGATGTTGCAGATCCTCATTTCCACCAGAGTTCTTGGCCTATGAAAGAAGTTCTAGAAACTATGCAAATATCTCATACATAAAACATCTTATCTAGGCAATAATTTTTCTTTTTCTTTCAGTTTTAAGGGAAGGGAAGTTCAAAACAACAACGAAAAAATATTGATAGTGAATTTATGTAAGTCAAAAGACACAAAGCAAAGTTTGGTGCAAAACAAGTTATTCACAATAAGAAATAAGGTATAACCATGAGTATGATTATGAGTAAAAAAGAATCAAACAAAAATGTCACAACTCAAAAAATAGTTTTCAAAAGTGTCGGAACTCAAAATAATCCACTGATTTCTCAACGAAAAAATCACCAAAAATGTCATAACTTAAAAATATTGACTTTAGAGGTTAAGAATGGGAAATAAAAATGCTTGATATTTTGTGTAGGTGGTTAATGGCCTATTTTCTCTAACTTAATTTGCTTGTTTCATAGTTTAACGCTTCCTATTTTCTCAGAACGGTTTTTCGCCTCTACTGAAAAACTAGGGTTTTTGAGTTGTGACACTTTTGGGATTTTCGCTCTATTCACGTTTTATTTTTTTTCTCTCGATTTACTGCAGCTATTACAATTTTTTTGCAGATTTTGGCTCTTAAACCATCCCTTTATAAGACCTCATTAAAAAATATATTCAAAAAATAATAAAAAAAAAAATCGAATTTCTTAGCTCGACCATGGGAAACATAATAAAACTAAACGTCTTAGTATTTAATTTGAAATTTTTGTTAATAAAGTTTTTGAATAAGATGTTTTAAAGGGATAACTAAGGAACAAATATCAACAAAAAAATTTTGAATAGCTACAGTAATTCGAGAGCTTTTGATTAAGGGGTGTATATGCTATTTAAAAACGATTTTGGGAAATAACGGACACTCTAACCTACATACAGGTATGTCTCAAGTAAAAAAATACGGTGCAATATATGAATATTATAGGGTGGTCCTTATATAGGGTTTTTTTTTTAAATTTCAACTTGGATAGGCATCAAATTACTCTAAAAAAAGAAACAAAATTTTCCTAATTTTTTCAGATTTTTATTTCACCCCCCTGGTCACCCTTTTCTCACCTCAAGGTACAAATAATGGTGTAAGGGTGATTCTTATAACACGCGAAAAAAAATCAGAACTTATAGATTACATTCAGACGAACAAAAAATCGTATCGGAGGGGGGGTCTATTTCCCCCCGTTCAGGCGGGAGGGGTTATTTTCTTAAAATTTGACCCATTATTTTTTATTTTAACCACTAAAATCAATATTTTCTATTTCTAGAAAATTACCCCACCCGCCTGAACGGGGGGAAATAGACCCCCCTCCAGTACGATTTGTTGTTCATCTGAATCTAATCTTTAAGTTCTGATGTTTTTTTCGCGTGTTATAGGAATCACCCTAACTCCATTATTTGTACCTTGAAGTGAAAAAAGGGAGACCAGGGGGGTGAAATAAAAATCTGAAAAAATAAGGAAATTGTTTTTCAATGTTTTGAATCGAATGAGGGCTATCCAAGACAGTGTCCAATTTAAGGACCACCCTAATGAATATGTACTATAAAATTTAACTCCTTTAAAGGTTAGACTGGCAACTATACTCTTAGATGGCCTGGCTTGTTTTCTTAGATCGCATTAAAAAATAAAAACATCAGTGATTTATCACAAACTTTTTTACACAGCTCCCACGCTTTTAAAACTTGATTGCAATAAGTGAACAAAAACCAACAAAAAGAAATTAAAAAGTGTGTGTTTTATTTTTTCAGTTAGGGATGATAGGAATTTTGTCACAGAAGTATTCAAAGAGAGATAGGTAAGACATCAGTGCATTTTTCGAGACTCAAAGTGTACTTTTTATTGAAAAAATAATCCTTTTCTTATTTAATAAAAATTATTATTCCTGTTAAATTTCAAGCCACTTGAGCAATTAACATTACAACCACAACAGATTCATGCGACAAAGCTTTACACTTTTGATTTAGTACAAGCCTACATAATGTATAGAATAGATATAGGTTTTCATATCAAATATTTCGAATGAAGTTTTTTTGTTCCCTTACGAAAAATTTCCCCTTAAAAGTATTTTAGATGGTTGTATAGACAACAACAATAAAACAAAAAAAAAATAAAATTTATTTGATTTTTTTGTTTCTGAACACAAAATTACTCATATTGCATTTTTTGCGCAGTTTCGATGAAATGGATTTTCATGTCGAAATGGATATTTTCTACTTTCGCCACCGCCACCGTTGTCAAACTAAAATTCCTAGAAATAAATTTGTATGTGTATATGGGGACTTTTTGGTTGGTTGATAACTTTTCTATTGACAACTATTACACTTCATATATGTATATCTAGATGATGAAGGATTTTTTTTATTGTTATTGGTCCTGTTTTCATATTTGTTGGCTCTTCGTCAAAAACATCACGTTATGGATGAATGATTTTGTATATAGATTTTAATTTTGACATGTTAAATGAAAATTTTCTAGCATGAACTTTAATAGGTATAGAAAAAAAAAGGTTCAATTTATTGTTTGTAGGTACTTTCTGTAACAGGTGCACAATATATGAGGTTTTCACATACGAATTGATTTTGAAGGATTTTTATCTATAAAGTATCAGTTTTGATTTATTACTCGCACAAAAGGCTTTTATTATTTGCTTCAACAAAAAATTATTCATATTTGAAATCAACTAGATGCGATGAGATAGGGTATGTCAAATGAATTTATGAAAAACACACACACACATTTGAAACTACATAAAATTAAATGATGGGTTTCTGACACAAAACAAAAAAAACGCCGATTTTATGATACATTTTATGTAGTCTTCTTACACACTAAAATTCATCGAACATAAAATATCCTCTAAGCCATATATGAATCATTTGAATATAAAAACTTAAAATTTTCATTAATATACTGTATTTTTGTTGCCATCAAATTCAAAATGTCCTCTTTAAATTGACATAATATTGCACGAACTTCTTTCTTCATACTTCGTGTGTGCATTGGCACATGATGTGATCCTCGCTGTCTCTATAAAACGAAATAAATATAAATTCTTCTTCACGTCACAATGTTGTTTGTTAAGTTTTATAGCCTATATCCCTATATGAATATATATTTTGAAAGCTTACTCGTGTGTGCAGGCTCTTCGCGAATTTCTTAAAAAAAAAAAATGAAAACTCGAGTAGGTAGGGCGAAAAAGGATGTGTGCTTATCGAAAATTAAAAGCGAACAAACATAGCGGAAATCCTTGAAATATGCGTTCCAGGCTTTTGTATATGTCTATAGAGTGTATGTGCATTCAAATTTATATCCTTGCGCTGGCTGATGGGCTGATGGCATCTATCATTTGCTCGCGCCCACTTGACAATAAAATACAGAATCCCAATGTCAAACAAGAGTGTTTATTATGTGATGGAATGTGAGAAGTCCTCGTAGTATAGAGACTTTGTGTTGAGGAAATTGGCGACAGTGACGACGACGTGCTCCAATACAGGATCATAGAGGGAGAGAGGGTGAAAGAAATAATATTCCTATAGGTGATTCCATCATCATCATCACCATCATCATCACATCTATCTAAATTCTCTAACAAAAGTGTTATTTCAGAATGTATCCTTTATGGGCCTTGAGATTTCCGGCTACCACAGCACCGACACCGTCAAGGCACGACCCGACCAACCATCACAATCAGAACCCAGAATCCAGAACCTGTTTATACATATATCCTCCTATGATGCTGCTATTGGATGATTTCAATGAATATATGAGTGGGAGGGGAGGGGGGGGGATGCTCAGTATGGGAGAGACGATAAAATGAATTTTATTGTTGATGAATTCTTCTCTCTAAAACGCATAACGCTAAAGTGGAAATACATTTCGACATATCTCAGGCTAGGAGGCAAGGCACCTCTATCTTGATTTGGCTTTGGCTGAACGTGTTTATTTGAAGTGATGGCTTAGAAGAAGTCCTTTAATAGGATATGTTATGTATACATATGTTTGTATTCATATACATATATGTAGAGGTGTGTGAGTCGCTGGCTGTGAGTGGTATGATGTGTATTATGAAAATTTATTTTCAAGACTTATTTTGAGACTTTATGTCACGACTTTTGCAAGTTTTTTGCTTTTTTTTATATTATTGTTGGATAAGGGGTTATACGTTTTCATTGCACTGATTTATAATAACACTTAATGTTACGTGTTGAATTTGAAATCAGAGAGAGAAAATATTTTTTTTTGTGTGTTATCAACGGAAATAACAATTCACAATAAGGCTTTCAGCTATTGAAGATGATGGTTGTTGTTTAGGTTTATCTATAGTATTTTCCTTATTGCCATCCAAAATTACCTGATATATGGATCATACGGCACATATACGATAAACACTCAAAGTGCTTTACTAACGCTATAAAGATATATTTTATTGCAGGACGTTCTGTTAAGACGTTTTGTATTGTTCTTTTGATTTGGTGGTAATTGGTATAAGGACTGTAATTGCAGTTTTTGCTGTTGGCAAGAAAATAAGCAATATCATAAAATATATAATTGTGTATTAGATTGAACTTGATGGAATGAGTTTCATCTTCTTTTCGTGCAGCCTATAAGGGTTCTGTTCAAGTATTTGGCGAGAAATAAATCTCGAGAGAAAGTACTGATTTTTTTTGGGAGGAAGTAACTATAAAGAACAGCTGTTGGTGTTAATTTGCTTTATAGCACTTTTTATATGAAATGTAATGAAATGAAATAAATGCTTATATTAAATTTGGCTTATCAACATTAAGATTGATATATTTCAGACTTATCCTTAAATAGGAGTGCTCAGCTATACGAATCACTTGTGCATATCAGTAAGGCACCATGCCATTTGGCATTAAGTCTTTCAGGTTTTGAAGATACATATAACCAATTTTTCTCAAACTATCAAAATGGAAGACCACACTACCAGATCAGACGCAAAGCCTCCCCGTTTTATTCGACGATACATGACAGGGTTACCAGACTATTAAACAGAGATTTCCAAATGTTAATTTTAATTTTGTTCATCTATCGCCCTGATCAGGAAGATATTGATTATAAAGAAAACTTGAAAAGAAAATTCTTCTTTTTGAACTTTAAATTATTAGTGAATCCTATTCGGCTGAAGGATGGTGATGTGCGGCATATGTATGAATTAAACATAGAGAATCAACGGTGTCACCAACAGTCTGGAAGATAAAGACCTAACACGAGCTACTCTAGCAGACTTAAAGATGAGGCCAGCAATGATTTTTAGTACTTCCCGTTCCCAGGGTGCTTGAAAAGATATGATGACGAATGAACACTTCATGGGCCAACGGAAGTGCTCAAATACCCACTGGCATCTTATAATACGGCCTGCTGTACTAAGATTTAACAAGGACCTGATAGTTTGGGTGCTAGGTCATCGGGTAGGCGTCCCTAACACGTATACAAATTTGGGTCATGAGAGACACGAGGAGGCTCGGATAATGATAGCCCTTAAATTTGAACAAGACCCGGGACGTCAATGGATAACGACTTGAGAGCTCGAGCTTGAAACGTGAGAGCCCTTTACACTCAGGTGCAATAGTTTGTCCTCATGCGTTATTTGGCATATACATTACTGCAATGCGGGAGATAAGATGATTAGGATTATGTATGATGAAAAGCTAAAATTTAGGCATTTATTACAGCTGCTAATGTTAATATACCGATTCGTAGTGGAAAATCCTTTAAGAAGCAAAGTTATCGACTGTAAGCCGATAAGCCTGGCTGTGATCGCATGATCCGCATCAAAGCCAATTTCAAAAATATAAGCCTCATATGTCCACATGCCCTTCAATATGGAGTTGAAAGCTCTTTAAAGGATTAGTTTAATGACCTCCGGGGAAGAACTTACGGAGTCTACCTGGAGTATGATGAACAAATTCTTTTTTCTACTTTTCGAAGGGCAAACGTCAACTTTGACTATTTCCTTGTTACGCCAAGGTTAAGAGCTCGACTGCCAAATAAAAAGAAACTACTGTAATGAAGTTACACTTTTTATCCCCCAACCGCCCGTTCTACCTATCAAAGAATAATCAACTTGCCGACTCGTATAGATCTACAGCTGCATAATTCTAACAAGTCACCAAGATTCAACTATGTATAAATAATTATGCAGCAATGAATTATTAACAAACGCTGTATATCTACCTCAAAAACGCCCACGCACATTTCAAAAGAGGATATACACTGGCAGTGGGCTACGCAAACGTCAGCAATAAATTTCGTTCGTTGTTTTTATACTCCACATTTGGTTCGCGCACCAGAATCAACAATTTATCAAAAATCAGATTCTTCTTGCCAACGTGTATTTAAGTACCAATCAAGTGTACATAATAAAGAACCATCTCAAACCTATTCGTGTAGGTGTACCACTAATAACGAAGCACACTGATGTTTGTCAGTACCAGGTAGTAGCCTCAAAACTTTTTGGTTTCCGCCGTTAAAACTCCCCTTTCCGTTCTCCCCCTACATTGTCATTAGTTTTGTTTAGGGACTTTATCTCAACCTTCGCTCTCTAAGCCTTCTTTTCTCCTCCACCAGAGTTAAGACAAGGGACTTTATCCCAACCTTCGCTTTCTTAGCCTCCTCCCTTCGCTGTCTAAGCCTTTTCTTCTCCGCAGCCATATCCAAGACAAGGGATAGGGACTCTATCTCAACCTTCGCTGTCTTAACCTCCTTCCGCTTCCGAAAAGCTAAAACAAGGGACTCTATCCCAACCTTCACTGTCTTAACCTCCAACCGCTTCCGAGAAATTTAAGACAAGGGACTTTTTCCCAACATTCGCTGTCTTAGCCTTTTCTTCTCTATCGGCATAGTTAAGACTAGGGACTCTATCCCAACCTTCCCTGTCCTAACCTCCGACCATATTTTCGCTGGAGACTAGAAACTCCATCCTAACCGTCACCGTTTCAACTATCCACTTCTTATTAATGCCTTGTCGTTGCTTAAGACTAGAGACTCTATCCCAAAGCTCCGTACAGGACCAGGGAACTTATCCCGCCATTAGTGTAAGTATATGAAATATTTTGTTAGCTTACTGTAAGACCGCAAATATTGTAAGATTATATTAAATACGTTGCTAAGCTACCTCCACTTGTTCAATAAATATACTTTGGAACTGGAGTTCTGAACTCTCACTGACCGGGTGTTTCTTCTTTTCTTCGGCTGACCCTGAACACGCTGACTTACTTCGGCTGGAAATAAAACAGTATCCCCCTAAGGAAGAAATTCAACGTTGGTCGCCTTAGCATTCTTGGAGCCGCCAGAGCCTACAGTGACCATCTGAGCAAGAAGCTCTAAGCTTTATATTCACCTGCCATAGACGCCAACTACCAGTGGTCCCAGTATCGGGATATCATTAAAGGTGCAGCCAAATAGGCTACCAGCAACCACCCCAAAAAAAAGTACCCGAGGTATGATGATAAATGCATACATCTGAAAAATGTGACAGAAAAAGGCCAATGCGCATGTAATAAATAAATTGGGTGGCGCAACAGCTCGTGGAGAACCAGGGCCTAGTGACTTACAACTCACAACCATTCTTCTGTGCGTGTTGTTGGCAGGAATGGGGGGACCTACAGTTTTTTGCCGAGTCCGAACGGCTAATTGAGTAGCACTTATTCATGATAAGTACACTCTTGGAGGACTTGTCAGTTCCTCGCAAGAGGCAGTACCTCGGATAAAACATTTCTGTTTTTTTGGTGGCATGGCTGGGAATCGAACCCAACCTTCGGCATGACAGCCCTACGCACTAACCATCATGCCAAGAGGTACTACCAATGCGCATGTGCTGCTGCGGAAAACAAGAAAAGCGAGAGGAGTATCGACCACAGAGAAGAAGACCCTGGGTAGAAGAAGACCCTGAGTAGAAATAGACATACGACGACAGACGACCGAAGAGTCCCGCGATCGAAACAACACCTAGAAATGTTACAAAAAGCCAAGCAACTGGCTGCTGGTTTACCAATGGAGCTCTCCAAGCACGGATGGGATGTGCTGGAAAGATGCGTATATCAACTCATCATTCAAGTTTGGGTGGAGGGAAGCATTCCCAAAGACTGGTCTTACAGCTCCATTTTTCCCACCTAAGAAAAAGGCGATTCTATCTCCTGGAAGAACTATCGAGGAATAACCCTGAAAAACTTCGCCTACAAGATCCTATCCAATGTACTATGTATGTGTGTCTTAAGCCTTTCTGTAACAGTATAATCGGCAAGTATCAGTGTGGCTTCCTGCCAGGCAGGACGACCATAGACCAAATATTCACTTTCAGGCAAATCGAGTTTCAAGTCGAAGCTCATCATCTGATCATCGTTTTCAAAGCCGCATAAGATAGCATTCATCGACAGAAACTCTATATGGCAATGGCTAAACTGATCCTGGGAAAACTTATAAAGTTGTGTCGCGCGACATTCGAAAATAGGCGATGCAATATGCAACTAGGGAAATGTCCCTCCAAACTATTCGAAGCATGCACAGGTTTCCACAGCAAGGAGATTCTATATCATGTGATTTCTTTAATCTCGTCGTGGAGCAAATGGTGTGCAGGGAAGGCGTTACCACTGAAGCCACTTTTTTCAACTGATCTGTCCAACTTTTAGAGTATGCCAAGGATATCATCTCCAGCTCAAAACAGGCCATCAAGGCAAATAAAGGACAGGCGGAACCTATAGTTAACGAGATTAAGACCAAATAGGTACATGCTATCAACAAAAAATGAAAGGTCTGTCAATCTGCTAAATACAAAACGTCAAGATTGATAGCAACAACTTTGAAAAAGTTAAAGAGTTCATCTACCTCAGAAAAAACATTAATCCCACCAAGTGTGTACATCTTAGAAAATCCGACGAAGAATTACCCTAGCAAACCGATGCTTTTTCGGGTTGGTGCAACAAATGGGTTTGAGAATCCACAAACGTAGAACGAGGTACACGCTCAATAGAACCTTTATACTGCAAGTCCTGCTTTTTGACGCACAGCATTGGGCGATTAGCATTAAGAGAGAGCAGATACTGGACTCTTTCGAAAGAAACATTCTTTTGCGAGGAGAAGAAGATTCAACCGCAAACTCAATGAGCTGTATCAAGAGGTGGATGCAGTTCAGAAATTCAAAACACATCGATTAGAGAATCTTTGAATTCCAGCCACCAGTTCGAGACAACGAAGATAACCAAATATCCGGCTTAAAGCTTGGTCTAGATGACTGGATGCAGCGTGCTCGGAATCATAGCAGATTGAAGGCTCCCGGGCCGTGTATCAGGCCGTTTCTTTAAATGAAATGGGAGCCAGATAATTCAGTAGTAATATTCATCATCCCAAGCCTTAATTACGATTCCAGTATGATGTTTCCTTGATCACTTCTGCAGACTTCGGTTGGGGCAATATAAATAAATAAATTAGGTTACGCGACAGCTCAAGGAGAACCAGAGCCTAGTGGCTTACAGCTCTTGACCATTCCTGCGTGCGTGTTGTTGTAAGGAATGGAGGGGACCTACAATTTTGTATCGAGTCCAAACGGCTAGAGAAGAAGCATTTATTCAGGACAACAGATGCTCTTGGAGGATTTGTCAGATCCTCGCAAGAAGCAGTACCTTGGAAGAAAACATTCTTTGTTTTAAAGGTGGTAGTGGTTGGGAGTCGAGCCCAGCCCTTCGACATGACAGTCCAACGCACTAACCATTATGCCACGAGGTTCGAGTCTTGTTACCTTGCGAGTTTGTTTACCTTTTCGTAAAACTTCCGCACTTCATATCTTCTATGACATCCCTGTATCTCCCACGGTTGCGTGCTTTTGATGATCTTTCGTTTTCCTTCCTTTCCTGAGAACCCGGTAGCGGTGTGCATCTCCTTTCTTCTGGCCGAAGAGGCCGTAGTAAGCAATTTTGGGTTTTCTGAGCATGCTTTGGTTTCTTTGAACGCTTTTTGTAAACAAAACTGTTGTAGCTCTATCCCACTTCTGATCGCTTTCTTTTATCGTTTAAATTTTGTCTTATGACATTTCTGAAATCTTTTCAGTAATTTTTGTTTTGAATAAATGATAGCAGAAAATTTTAATAAAGTTTTCAAAATGATTCCAAATTAGTTTAGCCCTTTCAAATCCATTTTAACTGGAGCAGCAGCAGTGACTACCAACGTACCAACAACAATTCAACTTTTTAATGACAAAAATGCCCTTCCTGCATTTTCATTTGAGTTTTTCAAGTTATAAATTGATAAACTTTTTAACCTTAAAACATTTGTCCACATTTACTTTATTTTTTCAAAGCTCATTCCCTTTCACCTTAAATTTCACCTACACAAAAGTCACTTCTTTAATTTTACTTCGAGTTTTGCAAGTTGCAACAATTTAAGTTTGCAACTTTTACAACAAATTCTCTGTAACCTTTCCTTTTCACAAAACACACAAAAATGATATCCAAAGTAGCTACTAGTAGTCGTTTCACTAACAATTCAGATGATTAAGCCATTAGAGTGATGGTGGCGGTTCGGTTAGGTGGTTTGTCATGGTGGTGGTGATTGCATTAGTGCGATGTTGGTGCAAATTTTGTGAATTTAAATTTCAGTCAGGTACACCGGCGACGACGACGCGAAGAGGGATGGTGGTGTTGGCCAAAGCATTGAAATGTCACACCCTATCACCGCGTCATCTGGTCAGGTCTCACCAACCCAAACGAAGCCACATAATTTCACCTTTCCTACCTTTACTCTTCCAGCGGAAAGTGGTTGGTTTTAGAGGTTCTAAAGAGGAAAACGATAGGAATATAAGGAACATATTTTTTCTGACCAAACTGGGGTGGTGGTATAAAACGATAATTGAACAGTGGTTATGCAAAGATTCAACACACAAAATACTATGAGATTTTACTCACCAGAGTGATTGGCCATGTATAACTATATTAACCCTTCACTCAAATTAACGGAAGTGTAATTGCTCGTTTGCTGAATAACTCATCCGAAAGTTAAGTGAAAAAATCCCCTTTTCTCTCGAATTTGATTTGTTTCTTTGCTTTTCTTCATTCTTACTCGGTTCTACCTTGTTTGTGGGTTTCAAACAAAAACACAAACTAAATAAAATGACCGACGGCAATTCTTTAATTAAGAACTTCATTGCGTCAATCTCCACCACCTCAGTCAGGACCAGAATCCAATCTCGCTGTGGGATGAAATATATCTACTTGACTTGGATTTCTTTGTCTTCTTCTTCTTCTTCTACCATAAAGTAGATCAGAAAATCTAACTTAATGAGATCTTTAATTTTAACGGTCCTTTCTTTTCGTTCATTTAATCCTTCTTCATCTTCTTCTACCAAACGCTCTTTTTCGTCAGCGCAGCAGCTTACACCATCACCGTATACCTACATTCCCGTTAGGTACTTTGTAACATAAGAGCCAAAAGAGTAAAGGTAATAAATTTACGCGAAATTACCAGGGATCCAGGATTTCGAGGTAAAGAAGTTACCAGGGTCAAGGCAAAGGGTGGCTCAACAACTGGAATGGCAACACCAAAAAAAAAAACGAAATGAACAAAAAGAACAAAAAAAAAATAATAATGTATTACTCTTTTGGGGGCGATTCCATTAGTCTGGTAGCACTTTAGTGCGATAAATTTAAAAATTAAGTCCACGATGAATGTTAGCGATACTTAAGGTGTAGAAATGTTGTTGAGAGAGTGAATATGGCGTTGGCGCCGGTGTTGGTCGTCGTCGTCGGTCGTCAGTGGAATGGCGACACAGAGGTAGAAAAAAATGTGTCGGGTTAGCAAATAGTTCGTAGAGCACAGTGTTAATAGTCTTTGGTCCCTCTCACTTCTTTACCAAACCGCACTTAAGTTAAAAAAGAGAAAAACCTGTGGCCAGGAATGGTTGATAAATCCAAAGCAATTGGGGGGTTGATATTTTTATTGTTATGAAGGTCAAGTGAACATAAATTTCATGCAAACCCCTGTTATTCATTTCTGGTTCATTAATTTAAGAGTTTTTTTTTTTATGTCTTTGTGTGTGTGTGTGTGTGTGTGTTAGGTGGGCTTAAGAATATATCATTGACAAAAATTCGGATAAAATTGACAGCAAGAATATTCTTTCGGATACTGCAATTTTTACCAACACAACAAGGTTTTTATTTAGTGCTCAGGGACCATAGGCCTGCAGTTAGAATGATGATGCTATCCTTGGGGTGTTGAGGAGCGTAAAAGTAGAATTTGGCATGGTGTAATTTTGTTTGGATAATGAAGCTATACGTACAGCAGGTGGGTTGTGAGATAAAACATCTTTTCAACAAATTTATTTGATGGAAGAAGTTTCAGAAAATATCTCTTTCGTCAAAAGAATACAATTTATTAACAAAAATTCAGCATTGGGATAGAGGTACCCACTTCGCTGGCTGCGGTAGTATTTCGGCTTCTGTAACAAGCCAGATAGTCTTATTTCAATTCCCAGTAGCTATTGGGCAAACATTTTCCAATTGCACATACTAATACCAATTTTAGCTTTAGGTTATTTAAGCGACCTTATAGGACCCTTATAGGATTAAGCAGTTCGTAAAGTTGTGGAGAATAAGGTCAGTCTTTCTAAGTTTTTGCTTTTGTAGTTAATAAAGGTTAAAAGTTGAATAAAATACAAAACTCTGATGCTTTTTTAAGGAGACTTGTCGTAATCCAGGGAATTACCGAAAAAAGCAAAAAAAAAACTCGACTTAAGAGAGAAAGAACTCGGACCACACACCTGTTTTATAATATTTTTACTCTTTATTTTTATTAATAGAAAAAGGCTTTTAGAATCTTACAGTTTTGTTTTTTACTTATGATAAATAGCAAAGTTTTTCACTCAGTTTTGTAGAGCTACAGAAGTATAGACGCAGTCCACAATATTTACATAAATGAAGTAATAGTGAACCAGGGACAAAACGGTAGGAATATACCCTGAATCAACTCAGAAGGATCAGGCAGGAAGAACAATGGTAGAAATATTACCTATTCTTGCTCAGGGCTAATCCGCCCTGGACCAACTCAGAAAAATAAAGCAGGGAAAATAACGCTAGGAATCTGATTTCACCCCACTCAGAAGGAGGGAGCAGGGAAAATAACGGTCGAAATCTGATTCCAGCCTAGGGCTAACTCAAGGGAGAACAACTTTATTTGGTCCTGAACCAAGTCACAAGGAGCAGACAGGGAGACCAACGGTGGGAATCTGATTCCAGCCCAGGGCTAATCAGAGGGGGACCAACTTTACTAAAGGCGCGGCGGAGGCCAAAAAGGTTATCTTTAAATGGTACTCGAATGCACCACGAAAAGTAACCTGAGCTTACCGAAGTTGGTACAAATCAAGATGAGTTGGAACCTTAGTGCTCTTATAATTTGAAATTATCAGATAATTGGGAACTAAAACGAGTAATTAAACTTCGAATTTTACCTCGTTTTATTGTTCTTTTTGTTAGTTTTGCTGCTGATACTGGGTGTGAACTCAGAGATGTATGAATGAAATTTATTTCAGTGGATAACGTTGACTTCGTTGAACTGTGTTGTAATTATGAAATGGTTGACGGAGTGTGGTGCATTGTTATTATTGCGTATGGTGCAGGTAAACATTGCAGACGGACGACACACGGCTGGAGTTTGTTGTTAAGGTTATCTTGAAGCCGGTGATGGTTCATAATGGGTAGCTGGTTTATGTTGGTTAAAGCGGTCGGTCGGGGTATTTTATTATCAATAGTTAGTGATATATGGGCCGGTAGATGTTCTTCGGTCCGTGGAGAGGAGAGGTGAAAGAGAAGGGTGAAAGTGTAAGACTTCGTTACAAAATTGGCTAAAATATCACAAAGTAACCTACCGGATTCCCTGATGGTCAAACCACCAACCAAATCAAGGGGGCAAACGTCGACTCTGGCCGCTGAAAACCACACTGAAGGAAAAATTTGACGTTGGGCTCTTTAGCATATGTGTAATATCATCAAAGAAGCAGCCGAAATGTTAATAGAAAGAATGCCCTGCGAAGAAGGCAAAGCCAACTTTCCAGCTAAAGGAGATCGAAGAGTCTCGTGAAAAAGGCAAGAATCTGGCTGCTGGTAAGACTGGAATGTAGGCTTCTCCAAACAGAAAACAACAGGGAATAACAGATATATTCAAGCGGCTGCTTAATGAGCGTCATTTGGGGAAAGTTATAGCGCAAGAAGAGAAACCCTCTCCAGTCAATGAAGACCCAGTTCCATCACTAAGTATGGCAAGGACAGACTAAGCTATTAAGAATCTTAATTAGGCCACCTTTTCTGTTTGATTATACCAGTAGACTTCTTCAAATACGAAGGGGATGTGTTAAAAGCTGCATCATAAATCATCAAGCAAATTTTGAGAGGAAGGAAGCATGCCAGATGACTGGTCTAGTATTGATTGTCAGTTGCTCTTTATTACAATGGCTGAACTTGGGATCCTAGAAAAGCTGATCCAGCTTTGTCACATGACATTGAAAAATACACAATGCAATGTGTTTCTAGGGACAAGCACCTCCGAACTATTCCAAACATGCAAACAGCAGATATTGCACAGGGCAGGCAGAATCCACTATTTTCAGCAATCTATGCAACTTCAAGGGAATGCTGAAAATAACGAAATCATCCATCGCTCTCAACACACCGTTAGAGAATCTTTGATAACAATTGAAGAACAGTCGAAGCTTTTTGGTCTAGAAGTTAACGAAGACAACACCAAGTACATACATTCAACAAACAATCAAATATAATGTCCACTGGCTAAGACAAAATGTCACTGTTGAGAGCAATAACTTCGAGACAGTTAAGGAGTTGATCTATTTCACAAGAATTACCCTAGAAAACTTTTGCTACTTTGGTTTAACGTAAGACGGAATTTATGCTCCACAAAACCCTTATACTGCTGAGTATTGGGCGATACGCAGGAAGAAAGCGCTAATACTGGGGTCTTCGAAGGAAGAATTCTTCGACGAATATTTGTAGTAGGGCGAATGGAGTAAGAGATACAACAAACAAACACGAACTCTATGAATGTGAATACATACAGTCCTCGAAACAAGGCGACGATAGTGTTTTTGTGTTGGTCTCCTTGAGCGAACAATTCTTTAGCGTTCACCCAGAAAAGTTGTCGAATACCAGCCCCCAGGTTCGAAGCGACAAGGAAGACCGAACCTAGCTCCAGTTCTAATACCAAGCCATCGTGGATGACAACGGACTTTGTCTAGATGAGTAGAAACTCTTGGGCTCGGGATCGTAGACAATGAATGGCCACTTTTCCTACCTGTAGTCCAAAAGTATGGACCATGGATGAGTAGGTTCAGAGTGGGTACATTTGGTAGAATTTAAAATAAATGTGGTGGCGCAGCAGATCGTGGAGAACCAGGGCCTAGTGACTTACAACTCTAAACCATTCCTGTCTGCGTGTTGTTGTCAGGAATGGAAGAGACCTACAATTTCTTGCCGTGTCTCATCGGCTAGATGAGAAGCGCCAAACTAAAAAAAATTGCTTCGCATTTCAGACATTAAAGTGTTGTTTGTTTCTATAGCGCTCCTATTACCCCTATGGCGTGAAGTAAATACCTTATTGGAGCATTACTGATTCCTTAAATATTTTCTGGTGAAAAGTATATCAGCTTGATAGAAGCG
Source organism: Dasysyrphus tricinctus (assembly GCA_963921185.1). Classification (NCBI taxonomy): domain Eukaryota; kingdom Metazoa; phylum Arthropoda; class Insecta; order Diptera; family Syrphidae; genus Dasysyrphus; species Dasysyrphus tricinctus. Next base: position 204,523,742 of record OY992531.1, read on the forward strand.
ATATATCAATGTTTCTTTAATCTCTCTTTATTGCTCTTATGAAATGACGACGGAGCTTTCGCTTCTATACTGATCCTGTAAAATTATTATACAATCTCTATGCTTTGTTTTTGTTACTTCGTTTCTATATTGCTTGTATTGGTATGCTTAAGTACAGCCACAAACCATTTCTGCTACACAAGTGCAAATACAAACCACTTCTGGTATACAACAGAGAATAGCCGCAAACCATCAGTGTGAAGAAAGTGCATAAGTTTTTTTTTCAGATAAAAACTTTAAAATAAAATATCAGCAAATAAATAATATAAAATAAAAATATAATTAAATAATTATAAATCAATCGTGAAATTTTTTTTGACCTCTAAATTGAGTCCAGTAAGTGTTTTTCGGGGCAACTGAATTTACTCCATCAAATGTCCAATAGGAGCTTAAAAAGTGAGCCTCTTTAACTCTATGGACTATTATATAATGCTTATATGATTGCAAGAAATGATTATGAGAAGCTTCTTTGGATGATTATAGGGGCAAAATTGTTAATTGGGCACTTATTCATGACAAGTACACTCTTGGAGGATTTGTCAGTTCCTCACAAGGGGCAGTTCCTCGAAAAAAAAAATTTGTTTTTAGGTGGCAGCGGGTGGGAATCGAACCTTCGGCGACATGACAGTCTAACGCACTGAAATTTATGCCACGAGGTACTATACATATTTGGTAGAATATTTTTACTATTGAACTTTTGGGAGTTTCTTTCTGGTAGCTGCAAAGGCTATGGGTGAGCTAAGTCATAACTGTGTCACCTTGTGAGTTAACCCTTCGAAAGCTAGTAAGAGTGCTGCACTCGCAGTGTTTATACTAACGAATGCACATTTTCTGTCGGTGTCAAAACTGCTCACTTTTATTTTTGCCGTATTGATATTCAACCAAAAATTTCGGAGTTGCCTTCCCCCTATTTGATGGACTCCATAATCTTTTACATATATGGTAAACTTTGTATTGCTTGAGCTTTAAGATGTGATTCCAAAGAAGATGCTTGCACTTAGTTCTTCCATTTAAAGTAGCCAAAGCACTTTGTCGAATTTTGCTCTGAACAAGGAAGGCTTTTATCTTGAATACGGATGGCATTTTTTGCAGTACATTTGATCTCCTTTCTTCGGGAACTATGTGTCCAAACATTATCATTTCTTTCACGCATTAGTTCTATTTAAAGGTGTTTAAGGTATGTTTCTGTGTTCTGTGTTCACTTTCTAGTCTTACATATAAGAAGGTTTTATAATACAAATTCTATATACTACTGAAATAAATCAGCCAAGTAGAAGACTTAGCATTAAGGATTGGACTTGTTGAATTATTGATTCAAAATAGCTTTTTATGGCCTTTAGTCCTACAAATTGGCGTTTCGTTCGGCTTACTCACTTAAACTCATCAGTGACATAGTGAGGGCTTTGTCAGACGCAATTTGTTTTAAGTTCAGTTCAACTAACATGAATTTTTCAACGAAAATCCACTGTAAACTATATCCAACAATATTAGAATTCCTAACCATTAAGCTGGAAATTTGTTTGCCCTGGGCCAGGCTATGTCACTGATGAGTTCAAGTGAGTAAGCCGAACGAAACGCCAATTTATAGGACTAAAGGCCATAAAAAGCTATTTTGAATTTCTAGTCTTACTCTCGAGAGCTGCTTGAGAGTTTCTTGCAGTATTTTTACTCTCAAATGGATACACAGCTTAATGGTGCGTTAGAATTTGAGATTAATTCTCTGTGAGCAAATTTGATGACTGTGTTCACTTGCTAATTTTACTCTCGAGAGCTCCTGGCAGTCTTTTTACTGTCAAATGAATACACAGCTTAGAGGTGTGTATGAATTTGAGAGTACTTTCACTACAAAGCAATCAAGTGTGACTCCCGGATAGCTGTTACCCGTTACCCGTTACCCCACTATCAGCAAATTTGATGACTGTGTTCACTTGCTACTTTTACTCTCGAGAGCTGTTTGAGAGTTTCTTACAGTCTTTTTACTCTCAAATGTATACTCACTTTTAGAGTAATTGAAGTAGCTCTATCGACATTGTTCTAATGCTAACAGCTATTTTTCATTGTTTGTAAGTTATTAAATCCAAAAAAAACTTTAACTATAAGAAACTCTATCGCAAGTCCCTCTAGCGGAATCTCTAAACCCAAGATGGTAGTAAGATCTGCAGGCGATAGGAAAACTTGACGCTAAAACAGCAGAGGAAAAATCAAAGAAACTAGGTAAAAGCTGTGTGAAAGAGAGAGTCATAGGGGTTGTGTGGTCAAACAGAAGAACGGCCTCTAAGCAATTTCTTATCAACTTCATTTAGTTGTTTTTTATTAAATTTTCCAAGTCTTATCAAAGGCATATATCAAGTCTACTTAATAAAATTTGAATAATTTAAGTCTACAATTTTGGTTATATTCTTTTTTTTTCTTATAGTGATGAAAATGGTGGGTAGGCACATCCATGCGTTAAAAACTCAACTAGGCATCCATTAAATTTAAGTCTCGCCATCATCTTTGTCGTCGTCGTACCGTCGTCGTCGGGATGATAATAATAAAAAAAGCAGACTGACTATGACTACACACATCTCCTATATTCTATAAAAAGAATTCGAAATAAGTACAAGGAAAAGTTCATTCATTCATACATAATAACGCAAACGAAAAATTCAAGTCCTGAAAAATTCCCAACAAATAAAATAAAATTCCCCCAACAACCATAAAATTCACTCGAAAATTACTCCCAATAACAACCGCATTTAGGTTGGTAGAAAACGGAGAAATTGTATCACTCAAGTGAGTGAACAAATTTGAAGTATGCAATGCACAATAAAAAAAAAAAACCTATTCATCCTATACCCTCCTCTATGTTGTGATATATATTTCAAGGACTTCTTACTCCTTTAACTCTTTGTATGAAGAGAAGAAAATACATTTAAAGAAATAGAAGGATCACAGATATGTAGATACACCTACCTATAACTACTGTATCAAGTATTGTGGGTGTGTGTTTAATGGATAAATCTACAAAATCCAAGAGACAGTGAAAAATATCCAATTTAAAGATAAGTGCAGTTCAAAAAGAACATTTCGAGAGGTTTTTTTTTGTTCCATCTCTGTCTTTCCTGAATTTAGAAATGGTTAAGGAAAAAGAATCAGAAATAACCAAAACCATTAATCACAGAAGTTTCTTCTTTTCTTTCTCTTTTCTTTTTTTTTTCTTTCTCAAAAAATCCAACCCTTAGAATTCAAAATACCACTTAGAGCGAGATTCTTTACTTCGGTGCATGACATTTATCTGCATAAAACTCATCGAGAGAGTTATAAAACCCCAACTTTGCCCCTTTTCTCAATTCGTCATGATATGCTTTAAGGAGTTTTGAGTTTGGATCTTATATAAGAGCGTAAATAGGAGTAGATGAGATAATATGTCAAATGGATCATCCATAAGAAGTATCATCTATGTATCACCTACAGAATGGTTTTCATAAATCGAGGGGTATAGAGAAGGGGGTATGGAAGGCGCGCCTTAATGGACATTTTATGTTGGTACTCATTTCGAAGAGTCATTCCATTTGACTTTACGTCTGATTTTTACCAAAAAAAAAAAGTAAAAATAAAAACAAAAAATCCAAGAGTGCACTGGAAAGATAGCAAAAGCGACAGAATGAATTCAATCCTTCTTCTTTTTTTTATAGCCTTCTGGCGCCACTCGCACTAAAAGCCTCCAGACTTTTTTTTTTTCTTTTCTCTTCTTCTGTTTAACTCCATCACCATCACCATCACCAAGCCATCCAATCGTCAAAACCCATTTTGAAATCTGATCCATGACGGGTGGCATCAGCAGCGGTACGAGTAGGTATGCTCCTTCTTTCTATGGTATGCGGTTTTGTTAAGGTTCTAGTATGTAGGTACGTTCAATATATGGTATATGAACTCGAAGGTCTGCTGATGTGTACCTATATCTACTTTTAACCAAGTCAAGGATATTCAGATTTTAGGTTTTCGATAATATTCAACTCACACACATTGCGAATTCTTCCAGAAGAGTGAGTAGAAGAAGAATGCTAGAAGGCACTTTAAGAGAATGACTTATGGTACGTAAATAGGTATAGGGAATATGCCGGTACATGGAATAACTGAAAAGAGTGGAAAACTTAAGCAATTAGCGAAGATGAAAGAAAATTTTTGAATTTAACTTTTTTTTTTGTGTTATTTTGGTCGATTTCGTCGTCTTCATTGCGCTGTTTTCCATTCGCCGAAATAAAGTTCTTCAACTAGAAGATGGTAAGAGAAAGAGAGAGAGAGTTAGAGGGGTTGATGGAAGAGAGCACGAGTGATGGGTGGAAGCAGGGTAGAACTTCACGGAAGTCGTCGAAGTTGGAGTTGAAGTCTACCGTCAAAGTTATATCGTCGACATTGTCGATTATCCTTGAAGTTAATCGAAGCAAAAGTTTTTAGCGAAACTTTTCACTCTCTCTCTATGTCATTATTCTTCCAAAGTAGGTGAGGTATAGAGGTTTTTTTTTTTTTTTGTTTTCTTTTGTTTGTATTATTTTATATAATTATGTATGAGCACTTATGTAGGTACCTAGTACCTAACCTACCTACATACATACAACTTCCTGATGGTTCTCTGATGTATGCTATTATTTAAACTTTGAATATGTGTATTTTTGGTATCATTGTCTTTGAAAGGAATGACAAGACAAAACTTGGAAGCTTGGAAGGATAGGGAATCTTTAATAAAAAAAAAATAATGTTGGCATATAAGGGCGGGAAATTGTAAAAATTGATGACTTTTTGTTTAAAGATTGCATATCATTAGATTGTTAAAAGAAATTTCTTGAACTTTTGAAGAAGTTTTTTCTTTAAGGAGGAAAATTTGTTGGAACTACAACAACAATGAATTCAAGTGAACTCTCATTAATCTTGACCTTATGCTTATTTTGGGAAATTGCTTAATACCTATCGTTTGGATAATTAGTTTTATTTGTAGATAATTTAACTTTTGATATTTTGGTTTGTTAAATGTCAAATTAAAGCGGATCTAGATATATTTCAACAACTGAAACAGCTTAATTTTATTCAAGGAATATAAGACGAACTCGGGTAAGCTAGAAATTCAAAAACTTACTGAAAGCTTATAAGAGTGCCAAACGGGTATGAAAATATAATAGGATATATCTATAATGTCAATATTAGCATGCACAGTAGTACCTCGTGGCATGATGGTTAGTGCGTAGGACTTTCATGCCGAAGGTGTGGGTTCGACTCCCAGCCCTGCCACCTAAAAACATAAATGTTTTATCCGAGGTACTGCCTCTTGCGAGGAACTGACAAATCCTCCAAGAGTATACTTGTCATGAAAAAGTGCTTCTCCTTTAGCCGTTCGGACTCGGCAAAAAACTGTAGGTCCCCTCCATTCCTGCCAACAACACGCACACAGGAATGGTTGAGAGTTGTAAGTCACAACTACTACCTACTCCTTTAATTCGTTACCACCAACATCGCTATACATAACAGGTACCTTTAGAAATGGCGATCAATAACCAGCAACCCTGCAATACCCAACAGGTATTAGAGTAAGCGATTAGCAGCAACACCAATGACAATAATCAAAACGACAGTACGAGATATGTATATGAATACAACATACCAACAATATACACAGAATATTTTCATTCACCTCCATACACTTAACAATCACTGGTTATTGAAAATGTATCATGAGGAGCTACTCTCTTTCGGTCAATGCTCAAGTCGATAGAGTTAGAGTAAACTCGATTCAATAAATCAATTTCACTTAAGCTGTGGCCGAGTTAGGTCAATTAGGTCTTATTGCCAACAGGGGCTTTGGTACCGGTAATCTACTAGTGGGCTTAGTGCGTAAGACTAGCTTATATTGCCACTAGGGCATATACCTACGTTCTTGCCACCAGGGACTTATATCTGTGATCTCACCACAAGGGGGAAGGGCTTTTACCTGTGATTTTGCCACCAGGGGTTTATACCTGTGATCTCACCACCAGGGGCTTATACCTGTGATTTTGCCACCAGAGGCTTATACCTGTGATTTTGCCACCAGGGGCTTATACCTGTGATTTTGCCACCAGGGGTTTATACCTGTGATCTTGCCACCACGGGCTTATACTTGTGATCTTGCCACCAGGGGCTTATACCTGTGATTTTGCCATCAGGGGCTTATACCTGTGATCTTGCCACCAGGGGCTTATACCTGTGATCTTGCCAGCAGTGGCTTATACCTGTGATCTTGCCACCAGGGGCTTATATCTGTGATTTTGCCACCAGCGGCTTATACCTATGATCTTGCAAGCAGGTGCGTATACCTGTTATTTTGCCACCAGCGCTTATTCCCGTGATTTTGCCACCAGGACTTATACCTGTGATCTTGCCACCAGGGTTTTATACCTGTGATCTTGCGACCAGGGGCTTATGCCTGTGATCTTGCCACCAGCGGCTTATACTTGTGATCTTACCACCAGGGGCTTATACCTGTGATCTTTCACCCAGGGGCTTTAGGCTGTGAGTTTGCCACCAGGGGCTTATACCTGCGATCTTGCAGCAAGGGTCTTATACCTGCGATCTTGATGGCAGAGGCGAATACCTGCTGATCTATTGTTAATAAGCCCATCCCATAAGCCAAATTGAAGTTTAGTGTTTTTTTTCAACACCGATCCTGCAAAACCGGCGAGTAAGCCCACGGTTGGAAAGCAAAAAGCACATCACACTACCTACTCACATTCTGGGAAGTGCAACGGATCCAAAAGTGAGATGATGTGGTTTTCCGTATTATCACCCCTTCTAACCTAACCTAGACCAATGGATTCCATTATTCAGACACAAAGATCATAAAGCTTAGTCTCTTTCATAATTCAAACACGCGTAGTGCTTCAACAATTTACAGATTGTTTCAACGTTTTCAGCAACAGGTGGCTCTCTGTGATCTTCCACTTGTTGGGAGACCTCGTGCAGTTTGAAATAATCTAAACATTGCTCGGGTGCAATCAAGTATTGAACAAAACCCCGCAAATTCTACCATTTCTTCTATGTATAATGGCGTTTTCGATTAATAATCCAGAAGACCTTTCTGATATAATTGAAATCTTTTGGTTTCGATTCAGAAACACTTTTTCGTCAGTTTTGTAGAAGAACTCTGCCGTGTTAAGAAGAAAAACGTTAGTGTATTTTTGACATTTTGAGATAAACACGTTTTTCTGTTTTTTTTTTTTTTTTTTGTTTTGCTGTCGAGTGTTTTTCTGTCGTTTTTTTACAAGTAAAACATTTTTGTTTGCCTTATTTATTTATCAGATGTACAAATGCTTGTATGGTAGGTAGTCACTTTTTTTTCTTAAATTGAGTGATAAAACGTCAATTTTTCCTAAAAAAAGGCATGGTTCTCTGCAGTCTGCTTTTTTTTATCGTGAACTCTTGAAGCTATTCGATATTGACGTTTTCCTTTCTGTTTCCCATCAGTGCGTTTTTTTCAAATTTTTGATAAATTTTCAGACTTCTGAAAATCTTGTTCTTTGTCTATTCTAACTTAACCTTCACAACAATTATAGAGATGAGCTATACACAATGCAAAAATCGTTTACTTGTGAAGCATAACAATGGAGAATGCTCGCTGCCTTAAGCCAGTTGTAGCTAGTAAGTTTATCGAAATATTCAATTTCAAAAACCGATTAACCTAAAGAGATTTGTTCTTAACCGATTTCTTCAATATCCTGTTGAAACACTTCGTGCCCATATAGAAATGACAAGTTAATAACAGTCAATCGTCCACAAATCGTATTGATATTATCGACCCATTCTGCTCAATGAGTTGGGACCCGATAATATTTTAATAAAGTGTCAGATGAGGGCAATTAAATTTTCTGCAATTTTTCTACTTTATTAGAAAAAGTTGATCAAAAAATAATAATTTTCGAAAGCCAAAAAGCCTTAATTTCGGTTTACGGGTTTTGGGTAGTGAGATCTAGTTTTCTCTCGCTCCACTTGCATAAGCACCGAAGAATTGGGTTGACTTATCTAGATCAAGAAATGGCCCGTTTTCAACCAGTTCGTTTTAGTTATGTCATGGTGTCCAGATATCCCATTGAAAGGTAACTCTGTGTTTGTTGCGTTTAGTAATCCATGGTTTTTGTCAAACTGGAAAGTGAGAAAAAGTTTTCTGTATAAAATTTTTAAATATTCTTTGAGCTCCTTTTTCACTTTCTCACTATGTACGAGTATATAGCTCAGTCATTGAATCTTTTTGCTTCGGAGTAAATGGCGCAAAGCTGGTAAGAAACTATAAAAAGAACCTTTCAATATGAATGCCGCTTACAATTTTACGGGGAGTCAAAGGCCTCCCAAAACGGGTTTGAGCAATAACTCCTGAACGGTCACTTTAACAGAAAAAATGTGTCAGCTTGTTGCGGCAGTCTTCTGAGTCTTAATGAGACGATTAAAAAATTGAGTTATGAATATTTCAATATTTATTGCTTTTCATTAGTTCACATGTGGCAAGAATCTCTGCAGCCTCATTCACTGCAAGCTCTTTCCACTTGAAATACACCGCAGGAATTTGGAAGCTTCATTGATCAATTCAGGGATGGGCTAACCAAAAATATGTATATCCGACTCTACACCATTGACGAACTGTCCGTAAGGACCTTTACATGATTTTCATTAATGATCAAGCCTTCCGTACAGAGCTTCCTTGTATAATAACCAGCTAATATTTGTTGAATCACTGTTTTTCGGGCTAGGAAGGCAAATGTGCCAGTACCCATAAATTTAGGAGAAGCAGCCTTAACATAAAGGTAAAAAGGAGCTTTGACTACCACGGTTCCGTTATTACGAGTGCAGAAATCTAGTCGAATCTACTAAGAAGGCAAATAAAGTCTTCACAGTGATAATTTATAGCTCTGAGCTGGACACTGGACATGGACTTTATTGAAGAACCGGTTCAAACAATGTCTGCCCAGCCACATGCAACAAATCAAGAAAACATCAGGTCAAAGTTTTGTAGTCTAACCCGTAGAGACAACGCAACGTAGTATAGGAACAAATCTGGCGCACAAGAGAAAAGTGATTTCAAGCAACTTAAATTGTGCAATTGGATGCTGTTAGACAATGACAGAACTGATTACTGGAGAGCCCAGTTGGTTGACACAACTACCTATTTAGTCCCAGTCCTAGTGTAGGTTACACTGGAGAAAGTAGTAGACTTGCAAGAAGATTCTGAATGATATAAATATTAAAAACCATTATATTGATAATTTTGCATCGACCGCATTGTCCATATGCTCCACCTTTCTCACCCAGCTCAGCCGCTGTCACTTTTTGACTAGTTAAGCATGGCTGTGTAGTCTATGGAGCACGTCGTTGAATCTTTTACTTTGGATACCACATGAAGAATCTTCCTCTCAAAGTCGAAAACCAGGTAGACAAAAGCATTTTACTACACCACAATTATGTATCATAAAGTTTTGGCTGAGTAGCCTAGAGAAGATCGTTTTCCTCTTTGGTGAAGCCTGCTTTTCTTGATCTTTTTTTTCTTCCTGAGCAACCGGTATTATTAGCCCTATAAAAATAGACTTTTTCAAAGAAAATAAAATGCACGACTGGATCGCACGTACTTGCTCTTATGTTCAAGTTGTGTGGGGCTTAAGAACTTTAAAAAATATTTAAGTAATTATAGAAAAAGTATAAAAAGCATATTTAAATCGTTCTTTTAATTGTATAAACAGTCTGATAAATAACTTAGAGCTCAAAAAAAAGTATGCCATTTGATTACTTGAAAAAATATGAATATATGCAAAAAAAAAATTTAAAATCGTTGGAGCCGTTTTCTTAAAAATTAATTTTTTATATATAAAATTTTTGAAACATTTTTCAAAAAAAAATTTGGTATGCCAATTTTGAGTATATATTAATATACATTTAAAACTGAAATTTCAAAATTATTCATCGACCCGTTTTTGAAATATTGAATTTTCAAAAAAAAATTTTGAATCTTTTTTTAAAAATCCAAAATTTATTTTTTCAAAAATTTTGGTATGCAGTATTATTAACATTCTAACAAAGCTTTTGTGAAAAATTTTTTATTGAAATCGGATGAGTGGTTAATGAGAAAACCAAAAATCAAAAAACCGTTATATGGCAGGTACCGTTAATAAATGTTTTTGGTGATTTTTTTTCTTATTAAAAGGTACACCATATCTACAATAATAGACTGATTTTTTTTTATCAAAATCGTTGGAGCCGTTTTTGAGATAATTAAGCTTTTCCTTAACGGTTGTATGGCAAGTACCGTTATTTTTTGAGCTAAAAAAAAAATTTCAATTTCCCCTCTGGAGAGTTACAAAAAAACCTTAAGTTCAAAATTTGAAGAAAATCGCTTCAGTAGTTTAGGCTGTAGGTTGAGGTACATACAGACAGACAGACAGACAGACAGACAGACAGACAGACAGACAGAATTGTGCCACCCACTTTTTTCGTGTTCTCTATCATCGTAATGCCATGTTTGATTGTTATCTCGAAATTTTTTTTTTTGCACGAATCCAAAACTTGCCCTATAGTACCTATATCGCAAGTAAAAATTGTAACAGGCTGATTTTTGGTATATCTACTATACACGTTGGCATCGAGGTAACTTATAATCTGAGAAAAGTATTCAATTATCCAATGACCACTAGGTCAGTTATAAGAGGTAAAAGGTCACAAAAGTAAGTTTTTGCCAAAAATCTAGTAAACGGTATATAAGACTTTCGTTTGCTTTCCCAGTTGAAAATTTGCAGGAAAACAAATTAAGCAATTCACACTTAAATCCGCGATTTCATTTTATGTAAACAAAATAATCTTCAAAAATTGCCTATAACTATGTAGGTACCTACTACACTACATAATAATAAATAAATATTGAAAATTAATTGCCACACTTAACTCCAATTCTATTCTAGTTCGATTGCTATCAATTTAATGACACCAATTATACTTAACAACATTTTGGTAAATACCTCCTTTACCCAAACTATATTGACTGAGCACTTATTGCCCTCTATTTTCCACATAAAATCGTGTAGCACTAAAATGTGTTTAGGTACGGTGTGTGTAACGACTTAAAGTTGTTAAGCAAAAAAAAAAACACAAAACACAAATATCATCCCTAATGGCACATACGTTTGGTTAAATAATAGGAAAGTTGAAAATCACAAATGCTGACAGAAAGTCTAATATCACTCAACTCTATCATCGCTTCTAAAAGAAAGACAAGAATGATGAAAAATACATTTCTCTTTTTTTTTTGTTGGGTGCCTCCCCTTTTAACACACCTTTATAAAAGCTAAACATGATTTTATATTGTCCAGTATATGTATATGTATGTCTGTGTTCAAATTGTAATCAAGAATCAAGAGACAAAAAGAAGATAAAGAGGTATAGAGATAGAGAAAAGAAAAAAGCAAAAAAAAAAAAAATAGTGCGAAGAAGGGTCCTTGTACCCAAGAATTCACAGAGGCCAATTGCTCGAAACGAGAAACGAACAAAAGTTAAACCATTAGCCTGAATTCTTTCTATCGAAACGACACGATGATAGTAGGAGGACATTTTTCGATCAAATCACGTTTAAAAGTCGACATTTACCCAACTTTAGAAGTTCATTACATGTTGTTTTTTATGGACTGTTATATAGGGTGATTTTAATGGTAGATAATTTAAAAACGCATAGAATTCATGAAGAGAAAATTATTTAGTGCAAATAAAGGACATTTTAAGAGATTATTTTGATAAAAATAAAAAGTGTAGTTAAGATATAAAAATGCGCTCGAAGAACTTAAAAATGTTACCAAGTATTGGTCAATTTTAGAAACAATTAGTTTAATTTGTTTAATTTTTAAGAAAATCATAAAAATGATATTTATTTTTATTATTTTGTGTTTAGAATATTAACTTTCATAATTCTAGGTAGTTTAATTTTGTCTAAACTTAAAAAAAAGCATCGCATTCCTAATAGTTTCCCATTTTAATGGGGAAAAACCTTACAAAACGTATTTGGTCTCAATGGGACGTAAATATAAACTGAAAAGTTGTACTTACCACTCGTATTACAGGAAAAAACATTGAGTCATTACCTTGATATACCAAAGAAGCGTTTAAGAGGTTTGTACTGAGTAATCTCGAATAGAACTTAACCGATTTTGATGAAATATTTCTTATATATATTATTGCTCATGTTCATTAGAACGCTATAAGCTATATTTTTTTTTAACAACTAATTGTTCTGAGTTTTCCTTTACATAAATATTGTATGAAGCAAGCTAAAAAAGAACCGATTCAATAAAAACAGAATTTTTAAACTATTTCTTATAGCAGGTACCTCGCTACTTGAGTTAAAGAAATCAACATCTTCTAATAAATACCAAAATTTCAAAACGAGGAATTATTTATGAAAACCGACGTACTCTGGGACTTTTCCCTAATATAGTCTTTCTGTAAGCGACTAAACTGGCGAAACAGATTCCAACAATCGTCCTTCTTGCTATTACCGAAATCAGAGAGAAAGGACTACAACACAAACGGAATAAATCGATGTTCCTTCGAATTCAACGTTTTCCGTATGTTTTTCTTCTTGTCACTGATTATCCACTAAACCTTTCCATCACTTTCCATCATGTCCTTATGTTTGTTTCATTCGAACGCACTTCAAAGGATCAACCAACAAAACTCACACTCAAAAGAAAAGAGGAAAAAACAATCCCATCCCATAAGCTACTCGCATTTCTTCACACAAGCAATAAAGCATGTCCTTTGAACAGAAAGAAAAAAAAAACAAAACTCAACAACAACTGATCCAGATAAAAGTGATTTTCTCCATTGTCCACTACCATTAACCTTTCACAAAAAAAAAAAAAATAAAAACAGTCCTAGCCAAAAGTATTAAGGAATTTCTTTATTTTCGGAAATAGTTAACCTTTGCGTGATGTAACATTGATATATCTACGTATGTATACCTATCTTTTTAATCTCCAAAGGACATGTAATGAATCAACTTTTCTGAAATGTTTTGATCATGGCCTCGAGTTCTTCAAGTGCGGTGTGATGAAAGGAGCTGGGAGAGGGGTCAATTTGGACATATATGTGACATTTCAGAGGGAACAGAATAATTCTTTCGAAAATACTTTCATTGCCATACATATACTCGTATACCGATGAGTAATTATTATGTTTCCCACAGACAAAAATTAAATTAATTTTGTTATACTTCGACTTTGAATTCTTTTTTGGAATTTTCGATTAAAATTTCTTCAAACAAACCAAAGAGAAGTTCATTTTAAACAAAATGAAAAAAAAAGAGAAATTTTGAAACAGAAAAGAAGTTGAACTCATCTTGGTATTAGCACTTGACTTGGAAATACTTAACCTCTGAAGAGCTTAATACACTGACTAGACCAATACCGCAAGCAACGTACCATAAGACCTCGCGAGGATGTGTTGAAAAATATAGGGGATCCTCGAAACTGTCACCAAGTGGGGATGAATATAATAATCCCTCTGAGGGAGATTATATATAATTTTTTTTTGTATGCACTTGCTCTCTACAAACTGATGCACTCGTCCTTTTTACTCATCTTCATTTGCTGACAAGTGGCTTCCTTTGGTGCAGTTCTGTGGGAAAGTAAAGAACCTATGCCAAAGCATTTATGCAACCGCTACAAGCCGCAGGAAGATAGATAAAAAATATATCCTTTTTTTACATATCACCACGGTGCAACCAACCACGACCGCGGGTATTTCTTTTTAGTGAAAAGTATATATCTATATGGATGAGTGAGTCTGGTAAGTGAGGGCTGATGATGATGATGACGACAACGACGACGATGACGATGATGACGCCACCGCCACCGCCACCGACACGATATGGCATAGGGTAATTTTATAAATTACAAAATTCCTTTTAATTACGAATTACACTCTTAAGTGTTGCAGCGTTGCGATGGGATATGAGGACGTGAGATTATAATTTTATTAAGTGTGGCAATATTATAGGAAAGAGAGCACAAGAGAAGAGAGTTCAAGTGCGATAGAGAGAGAGGGGTTTGTTTTGTTTTGTTTGGGTCGGTCGTGCTTAGGGTTTGAATCTTAGCCTCTGGAATTTATGGATAAAGCTTTCTAGTTTTATATAAGGATAATGGACATTCTGTGTAACAACACGTAGATTGGCTTCATAGCACACGCAAGGACTTAACTTAAATTCTATCTCATCATATACACTCCATGTCCATGCTCCTCCATGGTAGGTATACGAAAGTGAAATATATTAATTTTTTATGTAAAAAAAAAACTAATGGATTTTCTGAACTTGGTTGTCGTCATATTTATACACATCATGCACACTATACCTACTTATATAACCTCTACCGGAGCAACTTAGGTAAGGTTGTGTGTGTGTGTGGTTAGTTAAACATTTTACTTGCAGGTAATTAATTTCTCAGTCAAGCACAAGGGTTGACAGGAATGGTTTGTTAGGACGTGGTCAATATTGTTCCAACATTAATTTAAAAAAAAAACGACAGGACTAGATAGTTTTGTGGTTCAAACTTGTTTTAGTGGATTTTCTTCTTTTTTTAACTTGTTGTTGGTAATCCACTAGGAGAATATGTAAGTATAGAACTTTATTCCAAAACCACTGCTGAATCTTATTCGAAAGCTAATGGCACCGTTAGTAAAAACGTTCAAAGCTTTTTAAAAGTTTGTTTTATTTTTGTTTTTGTCTACTTACTCATAAATAAAACCAATTGAGCTGTCATCAAAATTATATTGTTGAATCAAGGGACTTACCTGAAAGAAGAAAGAAAAAATAATTTATTAGTAAGTACTAAGTACATAGATTTTGTAAAATGATTAAATGTGTGGACACGAGAGCTTGTGGGGACTGGGGAGCCATAACATAGTAACTTATGACTCTGACGTGACCTGAAGACCTTAAGAAGGTAATTTCATTAAAAAGGTACAGTCGCAACCCAACTAACAATTTTTCCCTTATAATCATCCAAAGAAGCTTTTCATAATCATTTCTTGCAATCATATAAGCATTATATAATTGTCCATAGAGTTAAAAAGGTACACTTTTTAAGCTCCTATTGGACCTTTATGGAGTAAATTCCGTTGTCACGAAAAACACTTACTGGACTCAATTTAGAGGTCTTATAGAAGAAGGTGGAAAAAGTAACATTAAATATTTCACAATTTATTTATATTTATTTTTATTTTTGTTTTATATTATTTATTTGCTGAATTTTTATTTGAAAGTTCTTATCTGAAATACAATCTTAGAATTTATTAGATATTATTGAAGATATAAAAATTACAAAATTTCTGTGGGATTCGAACCATGGTCCTCTCGCACTGAAAGTCCACCACGCTTACCGCTTAGTCATGGAAGAATATATTTACGATGAAAAAAAAGCGTATGCAGAGACCAGAAGTGGTTAGTGTTTTCACTAGTATAGCAGAATTGGTTTGTGGCTGCACTTAGCAAGTAACAGAAACTAACATATAGAGATTGCATTATAATTTAAGAGCAATATGGAGAGACTAAAGAAACATTGGTAAGTATATCGCTTCTATCAAGCTGATATATTTAAGGAATCAGTAATGCTCCAATAAGGTAAATACTTCCCGTCAGAGGGGTAATAGGATCGCTATAGAAACAAATAGCACTATAATGTCTAAAATGTAAGGCAATTTTGTTAGTTGGGAAGGTTCGTAGAGATTTTCAAATGATTCCAGTGCTGAGATTAAGCTGTTTGGCCAGGTCTTTTTCCGATCGAATCACTCTGACCCTCATGGTCCTATTTCAACCATCGAGAACCAGTGGACAGTGGAATTTTTTTTTTTTGAATTGCCAGGAAGCCATCACAGAGGCAGCCTCTGACGTGCTGGGCCATGCATGACTACCACAGCTGAGCCTCTGGCTAGGCGAAGAATGTGGGGAAGCAGATGAATGAAGCCAAACAACAAGCATATAAGGAGGTGCTGCAAAGAAGGACCATAGCTGGTCGAGAGCTCTACGAGTAGAAAGAGAGGGATCAACACCGGCTTCTCCGAAGAAAAAAGAAGGAGCATGGGAAGCGCGTGATCGAAGAACTAGAGGGATGCCATTGTAGGAATGAAGTTTGGAAGTTTTACCAATAAGTAAAAAGGAACCCCCTAAGGTTAAAAGACCCAAAATGGAGTCCACAAGGACGATCAGGGGAACATTGTGGTGGAATCGCAGTCGATGCTAAAGATGTGAACCAATCAATTCTGCAAATTGTATAACGGCGATGAAGAATCGAGTTCCGCTGCCATGCAGATTGTACCATTCAACCGTCCACCAAATCCCGACAGTGTGAAGATAGCTATACCTAAAGATAAAGTCTTATAAAGCTGCTGAAGCTGATGGCCTTGTGGCCCAGCTGCTCAAAGCGACTAATGATGAATTGGTTACGAGTATGTTCCAGCTCATCTTCGAAATATGTTGAGAGGAAAGCATGCCTGATGAATGAAACTTAAGCATTGATTACCTGATCTTCAAGAAATGCGATCCACTGGACTAAACCAATTGCAGAGGCATCAGCCTCCTTAACATCGCATAGAAGACTTTCTTCGCCGTATTTTTTGAAAGACTAAAGCCACTTGTCAACAACCTGATAGGGCTACATCAGTGTGGCCTGAGGCCAGGAAAGCAAAGCATCGACTAAATATGGCAGATCTTGGAAAAAACCCAGGAATTTCAAATCGATACCCACCACCTTTTCATCGATTTCAAGCCGCGTATGACAGCATCTATAGCTATATAGAGTCTAGTTTTGGCAACCCTCCCAAGCTCGTCTGTTCGTGCAGGATGACCATGAAGAATGCAGGCTGCTCCATCAAGGTCAGCAAAGACCTCACCGATTCCTTCGATTTTAAAAAAGGTTTAAGGCAAGGTACCACGCTCTTCATGCGACTTCTTTAGCATCGTTCTTGAAAGAATGGTGCAAAACTCTCATGTAAAACTAGAGGCACAATCTTTTAAAAGTCCGATATTGACATAATTGGATGAGCAAAAGTTGCTGTCGGTGGTGCTTTCGTGAGAGTCGATTGGTTTAACAGGGAATGAAGGCAAGACTAAGCATAAGGTGACAACAAGAAAGGACACCCAACATTGACGTCTCGGACATAACGTCACTATAGACAACTATAATATCGAGGTGGTCAGACTTTGTCTACCTAGGGTCCGATATCAACTCAGTGAACGATACCACTGTTGAGATCAAAAACAAAATAGCTCCTGCCAATGGCTGCCTCCTTGCGCTTAGAAGGCAATTGAGGAGCAAACCAACCCAAGCAACTAAAATGCCCCTGTATTCGACACTTATGTACTATCCCGGTCGTGATGTATGGTGCAGATACATGGAAACAATAACGCTGGATGAGAACATATGATTTTTGGTCCCGTTTGCATAGATGGAGAACGGAGAAGAAGATACAACAATAAACTTAACGGGCTGTACAGCAAAACCGACCAGTCACAAAAGTGAAAACCAACAATTGAGGTAGCTGGGTGACCTAGAGCGAATGGACATCAATGCTCCGGCCCGGAAAGTCTTTAAATCCAGCCCCGTGACACAGCACAGTAAAGGAGGACAGCGGAACAGGTAGCTCATGCAAGTGGAAAAGGACCTCAACCAACTTGGCGTTCGAAATTGGAGACAACTTGTTAGAGACCGAGCTGGCTGGAAGAAGCTTGTAGGTTGAGGCCATGGTCCACCCCGGACTGGAGCGCCACCTCAAGTTAGTAAGTAAGTAAGTAAGTTAATATAGAAGAGGTAGACTTAGCTATAAAGAAGCTCAAAAGGCAGCCGGATCTAATGGCTTACCAGCGGAGATCTTCAAGAACGAAGGGAGTGTGTTGACAACAGGGTGCATGCATCAACTCATCAACCAGGTTTGGGTGGAAGGAAGCATGCCCAATGACTGTCCCATCTACAACGAAGGCTATCCTATATGCCCTGCAAGAATAATCAAGTCATATCCCTGACAAACGTCGAATACAAGATCCCATCCAACGTACTGAGTGAGGTCGTAAGACGTTCTGCAAAACTTTAATCGGCAAGTACCAGTGTGGCTTCTGGTCAGGAAGATCAGCCATAGAGCAACTATTCACTTTCATTCAAATCCTGGAAAAGACCGAAGAACTTCAAGTCGAGCCTAACCATCTATTTATCGACATCAAAGCCACATATCATAGCATATATCCTCAGGAGCTCAATATGGCTAAGGCTGAACTTGAGATCCCGGGAAAACTGATCTAGTTGTGTTGCGTGACATTGGAAAATTCGCGATGCAATGTTCAACTAGAGAGAAGCTCATCCAAAGTCATTCGAACATGCTCAGGCTTTCGGCAAGGAGATGCGGCGCTATCCTGATGTCATCAATCTCTGTCTGGAGCAAATAGTGTGCGGGCAGGCACTTTTTTCAACACCTCTGTCTTATTTCGTTCAGAAACTTTCAAAGAAATTGAAGAACAGGCGAAACTTATAGGTCTTCAACTTAACAAGGACAAGACCAAATACATGCTGTCAACAAACAATCAAAGATCAGTCAACCCGCTAGGACAAAGCATCACTGTTCATAGCAACAATTTCGAAGTATTTAACGAGTTCATCTACCTCGGAGTAAATATTAATACCTCGACTGACATCTGAGTGCAGATTCGATGAAGAATTTCCCTAGGACACCGGTGCTTCTTCGTTTTGGCGCATCAAAATGGTTAAAAACTCATCACATGTAAGACGAAGTGCATGCTCTATAAAACCTTTATACTGCACTAGTTTTGCTATATGGAGCCCGAGTGTTGAGCGATAAGCAGAGAGAGAAAGCTAATACTGGGTTCCTTCGAAAGAAAAATTCTTCGACGAATATTTGGTTCGTGTGTGAGAGTTTTGCGAATGGATAAGAAAATACAACCACGAACTCTATGAGCTGTATTTAGATGTGGATGTAGTCTAGAAAATCGAAACACGCTCGCCCACAGCGAGCGAATATATTGAGCAATAATTCTCCAGCCAAGAGTCTTTTAAACGCAGCCAGGTTGGAGAGGACGAAAAAGACCGAACTTTCGGTTTAAAGTCCAATCCATAGCGGATACCAGAAAGCTGGTTCTAGATGACTGGAAGCAGTGTGCTTGAGATCGTATGTACCCAAGAAGAACAAATAATGTTGAGTTCCAAAATGTCTTCATAAGTTAGTTCTAATATCGATACTTTTCCGTTAATTGTATTGACAAACTATATAACTTTATAGCGTCAGTGTTTAGCAACGTTATACATAAGTTGAATCCACAAGGGCATAAAGTTCATGCAAACAAGTCACGCATTTTATTTTTATCTGATTTTATACATGAAATATATTAATTTCCCATTCAAATTTATTTAATTTCCCAAACAGTAGGTAGGTAATCATTACTTTAGTAGTGGACTAGATTATCGAACTAATCATCACGCTTCAACGTCATAATTAAAATAAATAATAAATAAATGTTATACAATATGCATGGGGACCTTACCTATGCTCATAAAAAACTCTTATTGAAATAATATAATGTTGATTAGTTTAATCTACACATAAAACACACTATATCAATCGCAAAACCTATTAGTAAGGGAGATTTTCTCATTAATAAATGTATAAATCTTTTGACTAATATAATATTTCAATCTCACTCAAAATCAAATAAATTTATCAAATTCAACTAATTAATGATGCTCCATGTTCTGCTAACAATTTAATTAAAATGCATTCATTTGTTTTCAACATTTTCAAAACATAAAACTAAATAAAAAAAAAAAACAACAAACTAATGTTTGTTTTATAAATAATATGGCGTCCCAGTTTAAAGTGCTTCATGACATTATCACAACCACAATCAAATCATTTTAAATTATCACTATTCTCATATATTTATACGTATGTAGCACCATCATCTACATCAACCATTGCATTCAGGCTTTAAGCACATATGCTCTTCAACCACCCCCCCCCCCTTGTCGCCTTGATGCAGTGATAGGACAATCTGTTTGTGTCAAATGCACACGAAAAAAGGATATGTACAATATAATCAAATCATTTCTTTTATTTGTTTTTGTTTTATTTTTTCATTTTTAAATAAAACACATTTTCGAAACACAGATAATAATAAAACAAAACAAACAGAAAAAAAAGAGTTTAAAAAACATTCTGGTCACATTAAATACACTCTCGTCCTGTCGTTCATTCTGTATGTTATGCAGAAATAAAAAATCTTTCAAACCACCTCACCACTATTGCACGTTCAAAAAGAAAAAAAAAAATGAAAAATAAAAATGTGAATCCTTTGTATATTTGTGTAGCCTATATCAATGCTGCATGTATCCATGTCACGTTAGCTTTATTCTATTTTAAATGATTTACCTCTCCCCAAAAGCCTCCCCATATCATACTTCCTCCATATAGACAAGGATTTCTGCTCGCGTATGTGGTCCTGCGCTTATTCACAACTGATATTTAAAAAAAGGTCACGCAACGAGCAAAGCGCATTCCTTTGTCCACGATTTCAATTTAATTTCAATTCGGCAAAAAATTCAATACACCCCTTCATACCAAACCGCTCCACCAAATTCTATAGGTACATTGAAAACCTTTGCTATCGACAGGGACCATAAGTGAATAATGAACATTGTCTATTGCAAATATGTAATTTTTTAAAAAGACATTTTTTTTTTATTTAAAATTTGAATCATTCCCATCGATCAATTTCGATTTGGCAAAAAAAAAAAGAAACTAAAATGATTTTCTGATGTTACCATTTTCCCACAAACATAAAAAAAACATAAAAAACATCCCCTTTAAAAATAATTGGGATGAAAAATGAGTTAAACAAGAACAAAGAAATATTTTCTCGTTCATTATACGATGCAATAAGGACGATAAAAATCAACTTCAAAACGAAAGGAAGAAAAAAAACAAATTAGTTCATTGAAAAGTTTAGCGTTTCCTATCGATTTATTGCTTCGAAAACTCGAAAAAAGTTCAAAGGGAGAATAGCTAGAAACATAAACCGACACATTTTTTTTTAGAATGAAGATGATGATGATTTTAATGATTATGATTATCATAGCAACAGTCCGCTTTAAAAAATGGACATCAATTATACACCGAAAGAATGGCAAACATAAGAACACATATTTTTTTGGTCCGCCTACTGCCACGCCTAGTTTTTTTATATTTTTTGATTTCAGAAATGACTCTTAGATGACATTTTTAGAGTTCATTTTTATGAACGAAATAATATTTTGATGGTTGTCCACTGTTCCACGCCCACTTTATATATATTTTTTGGTTTCTCGGAAACGGCTCTAACAGTTTGGTTGAAAATTTTAGAAATTGTTAGTATGACCGTAAGAAAATTAGAAAATAATTGAGCCATGTTCATCTTTCCAACTTCTTTACTCGTTGAAAATTGCTCTGACCATTTAGGTGAAATTTGCCGAGTTGTTTTTAGTAAAATTCATTAATTTCAACGCCCACTTTTTTTATTTATTTTTTGGTTTCTCGGAAAAGCGTCTAAAGAGTTGGGTGAATTTTTAATATCTATGAATTTGTTCTTAAAAGCGAAGCAAAACTAAGAAAGTTGTGTTATTAAAAATCGCCTATTGCTTAACCACGCCCACTTATGTGTTTCTTGATTTCTTGGAAACGGCTCTGACAATTTGGATAGCATATGCATATGCAGTTTAATTTTATGAGTGAGAAAAAAAAAAAAACTTACAAATTTAGTTTCAATGAAATTCGCTTACTCTCGGATACGGAATCCAGGACCGTAGCCTAGGGTGTGGAAGAAAATACCGAGTGGCTAATAGGTTTTTTAGAATTTTAAATTAGATTGGGGTAGTTTTTGGGCTACAAGAATTCTGAAATTGGACTATACAAGTGCATTTTGACCCTGTTCCCATTTTATGCCGTCATGTGTTGGGTGGTTTTCAGAGGGTACCCATTTTGTTTAGCCTGAAGTTATCCTTACCATTTTCAATTTTGAAAAATAAATAGTGCCGTAAGTTAAAAAAAAAATAAAAATATAAATACAAAATTTTTGTAAGTTCTTAAAAATGAAAGTTGGGCTGTAACGTGCTGCCATTTTATGTTATTTTGCATCATCTTTACGGCACATGGAGCACAAACTCAGCACAACTTCTGTTTTTAAGAAATTTCAAAACTTCATTTACAATATTTACGGAACAAGTTAGGCACATTTTTTTTTGGAAAACGAAAATAGATGTACTAACATAACAGTTCGCAAAAATTTGTTTTGCCTTAAAGTTTGCGAATTTGTTTGTTATTTTTTCAGCACATGGCAGCATAATCTGAGAAAAAAACAGCACCACTGTAATTTTTAAGAATTTTCAAATTTAAATCAAAATCATACGTACATTTTTCAAATTTGCGAAATTTCTAAAAATATTTATGACATAAGGCAGCACATTACAGCAACATTATTTTTGAAAGCCAAAAATGTCGGTGCTTCACGCTTCACAAATTTTACTTTTGATGGTAAAAGTTTCAAACATGCGGAAAAAAAACAATCAACCAAAATAGCGCCTTAAATGTCTTCTCACTTGTAGACATAGCAAAACAAAAAATCATTCGCAAAATTTGCACAATGGCAGCACAAGTTAAGCTCAGTACAGTACAATTTTTTTTTCTATTTTTAATGATCGAAAATTGTTGTGCTAACTTCACGGTTCAAAATGTTGGCGTTTTGGCGTTAGTGTTGCAACTATACGATTTTTTTGTTAGGTATCTTTTTAACACATGGTAGCACAAACTGAGCACAAAACACCACAACTTGCATTTTTTTAAATTCAAAATAAAAAAAAAATCATCTGTAAATTTGAAAATTTTCGAATTTTATTAATTTTACGCCACAAGGTAGCATAAGTTGGGCACAATACAGGATAATTTTTTACTTGTGATACCTATAGGTACTATAGGGCAAATCGAGATAACAATCAAACATGAAATTACGATGATAGAGAACACGAAAAAAGTGGGTGGCAAAATTCTATCTGTCTGTCTGTCCGTACCTCAACCTACAGCCTAAGCCACTTAAGCGATTTTCTTCAAATTTTGAACTTAAGGTTTTTGTAATTCTCCAGAGGGGAAATTGAATTTTATTTTTTAGCTCAAAAAATAACGGTACTTGCCATTCAACCGTTAAGGAAAAGCTTATTTATCTCAAAACGGCTCCAACGATTTTCATAAAAAAATCAGTGTATTATTGTAAGCACGGTGTACTTTCTGGTAAAAAAAAAATCACCAAAAACATTTATTAACGGTACTGCCATATAACGTTTTTTTTGATTTTCGGTTTTCTCATTAACCGCTCATCCGATTTCAATAAGTTTTTTTTTGTACAAAAGCTTTGTTAAAATATAAATAATACTGTATACCAAAATTTTGGAAAAAATAAATTTTGGATTTTTAAAAAAAGATTCAAAAATTTTTTTTGAAAATTCAATATTTCAAAAACGGGTTGATGAATTGTTTTGAAATTTCAGTTTAAAATATACTCAAAATTGGCATACCAAATTTTTTTTTGAAAAATGTTACAAAAATTTTATACCTATATAAAAAATTCATTTTTAAGAAAACGGCTCCAACGATTAAAATTTTTTTTTTGCATATATTCTATTCATATTTTTTCAAGTATTCAGATGGCATACTTTTAACTATTTAAATGCGATTTAAATGCTTTTTATACTTTTTCTATAATAACTTGAATATTTTTTAAAGTTCTTAAGTCCCACACAACTTGAACATAAGAACAAGTACGTGCAATTTTATTTCTTTGAAAATTGAAAGTGAAATTACTTACTTCATGCTCAAAACATTAGTCGGTACCATCAAAAACTAAGCCATTAGTACGATTATTTTTTTTAAATACGGCCCCTGGCAGCATAACTGTCTGTTGCGGCCATCACAGGCATTTGTAAATCAATACTTTCCCGTTTTAGTACGAAATGTATACCACCTTGATGATTTCTTAAGTCAGCTTAAAATGACTTAAGTCCAAACTTCTCTTTTTGAGCATTCTGATTCCCTAAATTCTTGGCAAAAAGTAACAAAATTTTATTTTGGCTCAAGCCACCCATTGAGTCATTAATTAACCCTTAATTAACTTATTACAGTCCAAAAATGGAAAACAATTATTTTTAGATGCAAAATTCATTTGCATGTTAATAATGCTGTCCAGCTGTATATGTAGGTATGCATAATTTTTTTTTTTTAGTTCAAGCCGACCATACAAAAAATATTTTTTATTCACCACACTATTTTCCCGTACGCAAAACAATTTCCGGCCAATTGTTTCGTAATTCCATGTAAGCAATGGATTTTTTTATACATGAAACTGAAATTCAATCATGCAAAAAAGTAATTTTTTGTTTCATCTCAATAATTTTAGCATGCGAAAATATTTACATATAGTTTTTTTTCGGACGGGATGTAAACTATTCCCATGCGAAAAACACTTAATTTTCAAAACTATTTCCCACCTATTCTGTGCACTATATTGAATAATATTAAAGGCGAAAAAAGTTTTCCTTGGTCTAAGCCACCCACTGAGTCATTAATTTACCCTTAATTAATAAATTATATGCCTAAAAATGTAATAGTATTATTTTTGGGTGCAAAAACTATTTGCATGCAAATAATGCCTTTAGGTGAATATATATTTTTTTAAGTGTAAACCGACCATCCAAAAAAAAAAATATTTTACTCACCGAACTCTTCTTCGTATGCAAAACAATTGCCGGTCCATTGTTTTGCATGATACTCCATGACAGGCATGGTTTTTTTTCATGAAACTGTAAACCAATCATGCAAACAATTATTTTGCATTTCGCCTCAGTTATTTTTGACATGCGAGAATATTTTGCAAAGATATTTTATTGCGTAAGGGAACTGTAAACTAGGCTTTAACGACGATTTTTTTTTGCGCAAACAATGTCACCGACATTATTGTACAAACAAAAATGCGATTGGCATTTGTATTTGCTTTTATAAAGAACAATTTTTTTGCACTCTGTAAACTGAAGATGGATACAAAACTTTTGTTTACAGCACGGACATTTTTTCTTTGAGGACAATTATTTTCTCACCACCAAGCTTTTCTTTATTCAATTAGGTAACTTTATACTAAGCTGAAATTATGTTTTTTTTATAAAAATTAAGTAAAAGTGCAGAAAATGAAGTCATAAATCTTCATGATTTTACATTTACTATTGAATGGTCAATCAATCGATTGACGTGGTTTTTAAGTTACTAAATCATGTCAGGAAATATTTCCATTGTTTTTAATTTAACACTTCAAACAATAGAAATATGACTGACATAATATTTTTATATTTACCAAGGAATTTGTTATCAAACAATAAAAAAAAAATATTTTTTCAGTGTACGCCTATTATTCCGCAAAAAAAATTACCAAAAAGCCTTTCTACATTTATATCCTTTTCAGTTTATTTTTTTTTTTGTAATTGCCATGGGAGCCATCATTTTTCTACATTCGTTTATTTGGTTATTCTCTATTGTTGCCTAGGGAGCAGAAATAGAGAGAAATGTCACTACTATTTCACTACATCCTTCCTGCCCTCCTTTTATTCCACTATCCGCTTTCATTCACTCGCCCTCTGTTTCTCTTCAAAATAAAGAAAAAAAAAATATACGACAAATTCCAAAAACTTTTATTTTCGGGTTTCTAAAATGAGAAAAAAGTGTTCTGGAAAAACTTTTATACCAAAAAAAAATTAACAAACAAAAAAAGGATCAAAAGCAAACAAAAAAAAGTTAAGCCACACAGTTTTGAAGCTGCCGCGCCACTCTAGGCCGCCCGGCATAGCAGTTCTATTCCATCGAACTGTAGTTGTTGCTGATGCATCATAAATGCAGTTTTACTGGTCAAAATAGTGTGGTAATGGTGTTTTTAAGGATTCTTTTTTTTTTATGATTGGGGAACTGTGAGTTAAAATGTGCGATCGATTGATTTAGATGCAGGTTATTTTTTTCTATTGATTACCTATGCTTTTTTTTTGTTGGGGGGGGGGGGGAGGGGATTTATTTTATAGTTCATGATAGAATATGAAATGATTTCGACGGCAGATGAAAAATCTTTGAAGTAGTTTAGTGTATTTTTAGGTTTTTTTTATAATTGTTTTGTTGTTGGATATGAAGAGTGAGTTTATGTTCTTTGTTTAAAAAAAATCTATGGTAGGATTTTTCAAATAAAATGTTAAAATGGTTTTAAGCATCAATCAAAATCGATGTGAACTAAAACTTGTATGCAAAACTTGATGCGGTTTTTTTATGGATTTCAACTCCACGTATGACAGCATCTATGTCATAAGGAGACGAGCTATGAAGAGTAGTGGAGATTGGGACATAAAAGTGTACAAAATAAAAGATGTAGGTACTTGACAAACTTTTAAAAAAGCATTCAAATGATAAACAGATTTCTACATTTTTATTTTTGTCCGAAGAAATAAGCAAGCCTCATTTACTTACTTGGATTTGACCCTTAAACTCGTCACTTTTTTTGCGTGTGTGCAAGAAACTCTCTAAATTACCGTCTGCAAAAATATACCCATACTCATAATACAATATAATTGTTATAACCTAATGAGCTTAAATCCTATTTGAACTTTTTTTGTTGAGACATACATTTCCATCATCTTTTAATAGCAGCATCTGTGGTGATGGAAGGTGTTGGAAGATTTTTTTTTATTTTTATAAACAGTCTGTAGTTGACGTTTAACACATCATTCAGGATGACGAAATAACCTTAAATCCATGTGTAAGCATATAATTGCAAATACTGTGTGTAGGTACATTTTAATCAAAACTTTAAGATATTTGTTTGGAAAATATTTTACCCTCGTAACGATGAATGACCAGGGTCGAACTATGGAATGAGTAAATTGGGCCAAGCATAAGAAAAATGTATGCCTACATAAATTAAATCGTTTTAAAAATATTCCTACTTTAGGTGCTTGCACCAAAAATAGCTCACAACCACTTATTTGAAACTAAATGAAATAAAAAAAGAATTTTTAAAGAGCGTCTTTTCTCATCTCACTTAGGGTCAATTTTTTAGTGCAGAGTTACCTCTGAGTTAAATCAGAGTTCATCAAGGTAATCGTGGAAATAAATTAACCATGAGTTAACTTCATCTTTCAATTGTCAAAAAACTATTTAAATCGATGTGCCTCTCTATGGATATCACACTTTTACACATTTCACTATTGAAATCAAGATGGCGTCAAAACACAAATTGCCTTCAGTTTAGTCCCAGTGTAAGCTCACCAAATCAGGTGAGTTAACCTGGATTTAATTTAGGATTTCAATGGACTGAAAAATACGTTTCTGGAGTTAAGAGCTCAGATATAACCCCCAGACAAGGTTGAACTCGCACTGAAAAACTGACTCTTAGATTTTTGTTTGTTTTTAAAGTCGTATACATATTTCTCTTATTGTGAATAAATTTAAAAAAAAATAGTTATAACTGTATATTTTCCCCAGAGATTTAAGAACTATATATTTTCAAACTAGGTATCTTTTTTAAAAGATTGTAAGCTGAGAAAATGGCGCCCAATTAGGGACTAGTTTTCCAACCCTATTTAATTTTTTTTTTGTAAAATAGTGTTTTTTAGAGGTGTAGAACTTTGAAATGGAATAAAACAAAGATGATTTTTTTTTTAATTTACATAAAATTTACTTTATTCTAAAGATAATCCTCTGGCATTATAATTTAAAAATGATTTCAGTTTTTGTGGATGTAACAGTGTTTCAACATATGTACACTTGAGGATTAACATCATACATACGGCAGTTTTGTTTATTGACGTATCTTAACTAAAAGTGAGCTTCATCCGCTAAACAAAATTCGCGCGATACGTATTTCGAACAGAACCATGATTTTCAAAATAAATTTGCACAATTTGGAAGCGTTGTTCAGGCATCAGAATATTCATGTTGAAATGCCAAACCAAACTAAAAATAAATCACTTGACAGCTGCAAAAATAGACGCCACTTAAAAAAGTGTTGCCAACTTTAAGTTATTTACCTCTAAAAAAAACACCCTCTTTTTATTTTTATAGGAACTGTCTATTTTTATTGATGAATATTTTTCGATGGGACTTACAATTTTCACTCGAGGCCAATCGGCTAAGATGAGTGCCCTTTTTCAAGGAGCTTGGTACAAAAATAGGCAAACCAAAATCTCGAATAAATCTCGCCATTACAAAATTTTGCTTTTAACAATCTCGTACCAAGAAATAATACAGCTTGGTCCATAATTCGTTAAAAATATTTAAGGGCATAATTCTTGGGTAGCCCCATGTGACAACGGAGGGAGGAGTGTTTTCATTTTTGAAAAATTGACATTAAATGCAAAACAAATATTAAAAACCAACGAAAGCACTTTCAATAATGTGCTATAATTTTATTTGTTTTTTTAAATCAAGTTCTTTAAAATAAAAGTTTTTGAGAAATTGAATTTCAAAGCCAATTTTTGAAAATTTTGTATAACTTAGAATAATTTTTGTGTTTGATATTCAATACCCTTATCAATTCTTCAAAAACCAATTCGTCGAAACCAAAAATATTAAAATCTTTCTTAGTTTTTGGAAAATTGCTTGTTTGGTTTGTTATGTTTATGACGCAAAAATGTTACAATTCATAACAAAACCCTTTTTTTTAAACTTTTGTTTTATTTTTAATTTCTCAAAAACAAAGAAAGATTTTTACATAGTGGGGGCCTCACATAGAATTTTCCCTCTAAACAATTTTGTTTTCTTAGAATATAAACCCGAGAATCAAGCCCTTAAATATTACAATCGAAGTACCCTTACTCCTGAATAAACCAAAATCTCGGTCTCGGTCTTCTTAGGTACCTATATTGATTTTCAAGTCGTATTTTTAACGAAAAAATTTTACAACTGGCCTTACAATTTTAATTGCCCTTACTTGTTCTCTTAACAACGATTGCTATATAACAAAATACAAATTTTGAGCAACAATATGGTCTTAAAGAAAGTAGACACTCAATTTATTTTGCAGAAATTAGGAAATCTCGCAAATTTTAATTGCAACAAATTTTCCTCAAGATTTGAATATGTGAGTTTGATAAAAAAATATGAGTTGCAACTTGCAATGCAATTAAAATTAGCGAGATTTTAATTTGCGAGTTTTAGCTTGCGGAATTTTGTAATTGGAAGATTGTTAAAAGCGAGATTTTGAACTTGCGAGATTATGGGAACATTTTGTAATTCGAGATTTTTTTTTCATGACAAAAGTTACTCTTGGAAGAATTGTCACTTCCTCGCAAATGGCTGAACCCAAATAATAATTATAATTAATAATGATCATATAACTATTTAAGATCAATTTATTTCAATTCAAACTTACTTCTATGATTAACATATGAAAAAATGGCGCCCAATGTGGCACTAATTTGTCAATTTTCTATTTTTATCGAAATTATATATTATTTATTTTTGTGATTACTATTTGTATAAGTTTTCTGCAGAGCATGGTCATCACTAAAAAGTCACTAAACAAAATCTGCGACCAATTAATAAAGCAACAACATCATTGAAATTTTTTGCCTAAGCAAGGAGGAGCGTACATTTCCAAGACTTAAAGTTCACTGATAATATTTTTCAGATCTTCATCTAATATAAACGTTGGTGGTTTTATTTTTTAACGGCTTTTCAATTTTCTTTTAGCCAGTAAATGGCGCCCAATGTGAGACTGATCTTTCAACTTTATTTCCTTTGTAATGTGTATGCTTTTTAACATTAAGCCCACAAGAGGTACCTACTTAGTCAAATACAGTAAGAAAATATTAAAAGTGAATGGCAGTTTGGTCAAATCAGAGTTAACAAATAATATTTTCAATTATGAAATTCAATGAAGGCTATAGGTACCTGGCCTACCTACGTTTGGAGAATCGTAGATTAATAAAACTTAAATATCACTTTTTGGCCCAGAAGAATTACAGTCAGCCTCTTGAATGGTGTTTGAAGTTTCGCTTACCTGCCGATATTTTTAAAAA
This sequence comes from Dasysyrphus tricinctus, assembly GCA_963921185.1. Classification (NCBI taxonomy): domain Eukaryota; kingdom Metazoa; phylum Arthropoda; class Insecta; order Diptera; family Syrphidae; genus Dasysyrphus; species Dasysyrphus tricinctus. The sequence continues at coordinate 204,553,942 of OY992531.1, forward strand.
TGGGCACTTAGGAGCCACTTAACTTGAAAAGAATTTTTGTCGATTTCTCTCAGTAAAAAACTTGTATTTCGATTTTTTTTTGTAGGTTTCGGTTACCCACTGAACACTTATCGCTGGGAGAAAAAAAAATCTTATTTGAAGATTTTCGTTTTGTTTTTCCATTAAAAAGCTCTGCTTTTGCAATTTCAAGGAATTATTGTCATTGTTTGACACTCCTTAAAGAAAGTTTAGTGGACGTATGCAGTGATCGTAAGTGAGTGACTCTTATTGGTCTTAGAGTCGACACGCGATTGTGTGCGAAATCTAGCACTTCAAAATCTCGCAAGTCGAAATGGTTAATGTCAACAGTTTTCTTGGGCCAGTCAGGTACCATTGTCAGAAAAATGTTGCTTCTAAGTTAAAATCAAACTTGAATTACTATAATAGTCAAAACTACGCGAGACGATGATAAAACATGCACAATGATAAAAACCACGCGTTATTATCACGGCGAGACCAAAACGAGACCATAGCGAGAAAACCACGAAAGATATTACCGTGTAAATTGGCATGGCAAGACAACAGCGAGACGAGTTTAATGACCACGATACTGAAAACCACGTTTGGACGGCCAGGGCGAGAGAACAGCGAGATGACACCGAGACAACGAGTCAGCATCGTTACCCTACCCCTCCCCTACCTGTCCAGAATTGAAAATCAATTCTTATAATGTATGTTCAAGACGAAGATCGCCATTGACGACTTGAATCTCCTGACTTCTGATTATGAGAAGAACTGAAATACATATTGTAGACAGCTCCGCTTCTATATCTTATTATTTTTCTTTGAGTGGAATTATCATTTTTTATTTATTTTCTATGGAAACGGTTTAAGGATGATCGTTTCCCTTAACTTTTTATACAATAAATTAACATACAAGAGCTATTCTTGAAGTTAAATGATAAATCTCATCAAAAGACCTAAAACATTAATTTTTAAAAATCTCTGCCCAACACCCAAATGAAATTTGACGAATTAAATATCTATATGGGTGACACCAATTGAAAATAAATGTCAACTATTATTTTCGATCTCTGCTTGGGTTTTTGGACACACATTCACATCACTTTCTTTTTCTTTAGTTACAAAAATGGCGCCCAATGTGAGAAGGGAGCGGTACAAAATCTCGCAAACCAAAATCTCGAAAAATCTCGCATTTATTTAGAAATATCGAAAAACAAAATCTCGCAATCTCGTCATAATTCTGCTTTCCATAATCTTACAATTACAAAATTTTGCTCTTAACAAATTCGCACCAAAAAATTCGCAAATATCAACCGAAATCTTGCAAATCAAAATTTTAAAAATTCAAGTCCCACAGTTACATATCGCTCTGAGTTTCGCATTCGCACTGAAAAATAAAAATCCAGCAGACCAAAAAAAGCAATCCATTTATCTTGCAAAATTTAACTTCAATTTTGCACGAAATTTTAATTTGCGAAAATTTGACTAAGAAATATTTTTTTGTTATGAATTAAGTTTTGCGAGATTTTAATTTGCGGGATTTTGTAATTGCGAGATTCCTCGAGGCATAAATTTGTAATTGCGAGATTATGAAAAGCGATATTGTGTAATCACGAAACAGAAAACAATTATTTTTGCATGCAAAAACTTTTTTGCATACCTAATAAACATATTTTCAAGCAAAACTTCAAGAAATCAGTTCAATGCTTGGGATGAAAGCCATTGAAACACTATTTTCGTGCGTAAGTATCTACTTCTCATAAAAACGACTTATAATAAGCTTATTGGTTGAAATTTTTTGTAAAAAGCAAATTAAAAGAAAGGTTTAGGTTTCGTCTGGACTCGTATTAAGCCAACATTCAGGCGACTTCATCGAATGATCTCAAATATCACGATAACCTTTGATTTAAGGCGAAGAAAAAGCATTATTTTCAGTTCTAAGGCAACAATGGTGGTAACCCAGAAAACACATTTTTTTTTTAAAGAAAACGAGTTCAAATTAGAAGATACAGGGTAAGAATTATTGTGCTATAAAGCTTCCCATTGCCATTGTTTTTCACTATTCGAAATCATGGCATTAGGTTAAAAGAATAGAAAAGGGTCATATACTCAGAGCAGGTGCTTCATTTAAAATCCGAGCCGGTGCTCATGTTATATTTTAGACATTTATACTAAAAGTGCCTAGTCCTAAAAACGGAGGTTTGAAAGGGTGCTCCGTTTTATCCAAGACTTATTTAAATTTGGCCACTCCATCTGAGTCCAGTGTTTAACAATACCGATTTATATGCTTCGGGTGGAATTTCCCAAGGGCTTCCCCAATGAAACTCTAAATTTTAACATTGAGTTCATATTAAGATTTAAGCCTTTGAAAAGAAGTTTTTGCATTTTTAAAGATTACCTACTTCGAAAAGTGTTCTAGTTCAAATCCTGGGAGAACAAAAACAAAACTTAAGCAACTTTTAGACTTTGGATCCCTAAATTGATGCATAGTTGTATGCAACTTTAAATCTTATAATTTTGATTATTGTATTTTTGTATACAAAAAACCATTTGGAGACCAAGAGCTTAAAAGAATGAAAATTTAATAAGTGTCAAGTCTCAAAGTGAAAAATCGCAAGCGTAATATTTGAAACAAAAACAAAACTACTACTTAAGTTTCAAGCCCTTACTTTCACCAAAATATTCAAAAAGTATGTAACGAATTTTGATACTTCAGGTTGGTTAAAGTCTTAAAGGATTATCTTTAGATTTATTGCATTGTGTCGTGGTGTCCTTTTAATATTTTATGTACATATAATTAAATCTTTAGGGCCTGAAGCTAATTTAAATGCACCCCTGCACATTCCAGTATACCTACGTATCATGTTCTCTTTATAGGTTTCAGCTAGAATGCTGCTAGAATGTATCTTAAGTTCATTTGTAGACTGCTGATGCCGTAAGCGACGTATAAAACTAATCCCTATAATCCTAGACTGTGTGTTGTGTACTCATACAATGTTATTTCAGTTTATATCCTCGCCCGGATGATTCTCTTTATATCGGTGTGGTGTAGGTACTGATGATGATGGGCTGATGTTATGGTCTACGCATCCCATTTCCTTGGCGTCATCGATAACCTCTTCTCATCCAATCTCATTCTGGTTATAGAATATATCTTCGTACTTTATCTGTCTGTTCGTCCTGTTTTTATTACTGATGGTGTTTTAGATGAAGTAGGTAGCTATATAGGTATAGAGAGAGAGAGAGTTTCCCGTGTGTCATTGCAACAAATCCTCCTCCAACTCCACCTTCTCCCGGTGCGCTTTTTCTAATAACAGATAAGATATCCCCTAATCCCACTTACCCAACACGTTCTTACTGTGGGTTATGAGAAGTAGATATGTGGTTGGGTTATACACACATTTATAGATATATAGATGTACCTACAAGTGATGGTTATATTCTCACACCATTTTTATGGGATATAGAGTTTGTCTTTAATGTTTCTATATGTCCTGTTCTTCTATCTTCCCCTACCCCTCCCACCTACCACTCACACAAAATCACCATCGTAGAGCTATAAGGACAATCTATAATAAACATCTTTCTCGAGGCAACAAAATAGTCACACTAACTTCTGATTCTACGATATCTGTGTCATTATATCCTGGAAGATTAGTTTTTGTCTGTGTAAATCTTTTGATCGTCGTAGTCGTCGGTCGTCCTTTTTAAGGGTGATGTTGTTCGAAGGATGGGTGGTGGGCGTTTTATAACGTTGAACAACAATTGTTTCATATCGTAATTGTTTTATCCATATAGATACTCGTATGTTACGTATTTCTCATTGCTCATGTATGTACTCTTTTCCACTATTTGTTTCATTTTTTTTTTGTCGTATCCATGATGTTTACGGCTAAGAGGCTATTGCAACACAAACATTGAACAATCAAATGACAGTAAAGAATCTAAAAAGGATAACTTTTATCGTATCTAAAAACAACAATATACTCGTAATCGTAATACGAGTAATAGCAACACAAGTACAGTGTAGTTAAAGAATTTTGAGATTGTTCAATGATATTTTATACGATGATTGGATAACTTTCAGAATTTCATTTCTTACTCTACATGGGTTACCTATTTTTTTTATCAACAGAGTTCTAATACTTTTTTATTCAAGGACGAGTAAAATATTGATTTCACAAGGGAAACCTGCACAGAAATTGATTGAGAAGAAAGAAATACGAACCTACTTATATACGTATCTTAAGGGGCCATAGAACGATGCCGATGGTTTAATTTGAGGTAATAGTGGAAAGGGGGTTAAGACACATTGAAGTATTTCGCGAAAATTGTAACTCTTTTAATTTATGTTCTTTTTTCTTTATTTTATTTTCAAGCTTTTATTGGGAGTCTATTGGTAGGAATAAACTTGATGAAAATAATTTAAGGGTGACCTTTCAAGAGGTGATAAATTTGTTTACTCCTTTTTTCCGATATTTTAAACCTGCAAGTTGAGACTTAATTAAAATCGAAACCTGAAAATTGGCTCCCAAAACCCAAATTCTGAGAAATGAATATAAAAGATTTTGAGTAGGTAGGTAAATTCCCACAATCGATGAATGGGTAACTTTTAAAATTCAATTAATCTTGACAACATCTCTATACTTAAGCACATCACCAAAGAATTGGTAAACAATGGACTAGGTAACTTTTCTATAGTAAACGGCCGCGAGTACCAGAGGCAATTGAAAGTTTATTGTCAAACATGAGTCGAATCACCTCTTGGCGAGGACCTTAAACTAAGATTAAAGCATCAGTTACTAACCAGAAACCATTGACTATTTTTGGGATTGACCATCTCTCAGGGAAGAAAGCTTGAGCTAGATGCTAGACCATCCACTTGCTTCGCATTTCAGACATTAAAGTGTTGTTTGTTGTTATAGCGCTTTTGTTACCCATCTGACGGGAAGGAAATACGAAAAACTGATTCTATAAATATTTTCTGGTGCTAATTATTCAAACGTAATAGAAGCAATGAGCCAATGTTTCTTTAATATCTCTATATTGCTCTTAAGAAAAGTCCAAACAGCTTTCGTTTCAATAGTTATCCTACAAATTGCTATACAATCTTTATGCAAGTTTGTGTTATTTTCTTTCTATATTGCTTGTCTAACCTTCCTATACCCCCGCATTGGTCTGTTGGTCGTTTCTTTTTAAATAACGGTTCATTCTGCTGCAATCTACTTCATAGAAGCTTCCCCATTTATTTAAATCTTCAATTAAGTGTGGTCTAAGGTTTTGTGCGGGAGGCGCTTGTGTCGGTATTAGGCGTCTGTCAGAGACGCGAGTATCCGTGTAGCAATTTTAGGCAAGTACAAATGTATATGGAGCGCCATCTGGAGGCATGTTTTTTTTGTTTCTTCATTTTAACATCTTCTAGACTGGAGAGTTTATTTTTGCTTTTAAAAGAGCAATATAAATTTGTTCTCAAGTTTTTCCAAACAAGTAAAAAAAGTGGCTTTTAACTAGTAGGTAGTTAAAAAAATTAATTTTTTAAAATTATTTTGATTAATATTTTCGAAATAAGAAATAAAATAGAGCTTTTAGAATTTCGGGTTTAGGAAGGTTAAGTGAAAAATGTGAAGTTTAAAACTATAATCATATAATTTACTCCATTAAAGTGCAATAGGAGTGAAAAATGGTCGCCTTTTTTACTCTATGGAGTATTATGCAAGGCTTTAATGAGTGGGATGAATGAAAATGAAAAGCATCTATGGATGATTATAGGAAATAGTGAAATTGTTAGTTGGGAGCCACGGTAGATATAGTAGTTAGCATATGCCTAGGTACAACAATGAAAGGCCTAAACTGCAAGAAACTAGGACACAAAAATTGTTTCAGTTGTTAAACATTTTTGTGTTCCAGCGAACATTTAATATGTACAGATTACATTTTGTGTATTATCAAATGAAATCAGGCAACATGTTTTCTCAATATCTAAATTATGGACTCGGTACAAGCTACACTCGTGCTCAACCGTCACAATCTTGCAGTGAATACAAATCACATGTACTCAATACATATGTAGCTATGAACCGGTTCCAGTTAAATATGTAATGATTACAAAATTATTTAAAACCCGATATCTGTTTACAAATTTATTCATCGCAGTCTTAAGTTAATTGCTGAGAACAATCAAGGTGTGCTGAGTCGATATTTATTTAGTCGGTCTATTTTATTACATGCAGTGAATACAGACAATATATCCGTTGCGGTTGTATAAAACCAGGAAAGTCGAACTCTTAAAAAATTTATAACTTCGGGGTTTATTTTCTTGCGCTATAGTATTCTGTATTGTGAATTTCACAGTGACTACATGCTTCCTCATGGCCTGCATGGATTCATCATCATCATCATCGTGTCCTGTAACCTCGGCTGGGGCATAGGGCGTCAACAAAACATCTCCATACTTCACGGTCTGCTGCAAGATACTTTTGCCACGTCTTTCTCTGTGATTCTACTTCCGCTAAGACAGTTGATTTCCATGTTGTTCTTGGTCTTCCAACCCGCCGTGCACCCTGAGGATTCCATTCAAAGGACTGCTTTGCAATTTCATCGTTTGGTTTTGGTGTGTGACCAATCCAACGCCATTTACGCTTTCTTATGTCGACGTCCAGCCGGTCTTGACTTCTTCTGCGCCACAATTCCTTATTTGATATTATTTGTGGCCAGCGAATCTTTAGGATGTGGCGAAGACAGCGATTCACAAAAGCCTGCAATTTCTTCGAAATGATAGACGTGACTTTCCAGGTTTCACAAGCATATAACAGCACGGATTTCAAATTGAATTCGAAGAATCTCAACTTAGTGCGTAAGGAGATTTGACTTGATTTCCAGATTGGGGACAGAGTACCGAAGGCAGCACGAGCTTTATTTATTCTACTTTTAACGTCCAGATCCGTACCACCGTTTGCAGAGACAATACTGCCAAGGTAGTTGAACTGTTCCACTACTTCAACTGGCGTCTCCTGTAGAATAATACGCTGCTGTGTGGAGCGGCCTGTGAGCATTATTTTTGTTTTTTTGCTGTTTATTCTTAGACCACTCGACTCTCCCTTCACTTGCAGTGTTTGGCACATCCCGTTCAGCCCACTGATGTTATTTGCCAGTAGACATATGTCATCGGCATACTCTAAATGACTGAGCCTTTCGAACGGTCTCCATTGATGGCCTGCATGGATTACTAATTCAAATTCAAACTGTACACGAGTATTTCCAGTAAAAATGCCACATTTAACAAGTATATAGTGAATTAGTGCAAGAAGTTGTCACTATTACAACCTCCGAACGTCGCGATATTGGCTAAAATTTTGAAACTAAAAAATCGCTAGAAATTGCAACAGCAGCGAAAGTTTTAAAATTTTACTTTTTTAACAACATTTATTATTTTGAAATAAGAAGAATATCAATAAAATGCATTTTACTAAAATCCATACAAAAAACAATGCAACATTACAGTCCTAAAACGCTTATAAAGGCATATTCATTCTGTACCTTGGTTCTAAAAGGGCCAAACGATAAAGTCGCGTAGTCGGCAACCTGTGCGATAAGTAGGGAAGTTTGTATGAAGACTATTCACAAATATGTAATGAGTACAAGACACTGTATCCATTACATATAATTAGAAACAGCATACTGTGCTGAGTACATTATAAATATCTCGATTTCTTGACTGCTGATTTATGCAATGAGATCATAGAATTATGTATTGGCTGCATAACACGGCTAATAAATACCTACCTATATAACACGTGTCAGTACAGCTTCTGTTCAACGATGTTAAGGCATACAAAATTTTTCTGTATAAAATGAACAATTTTTTGTAATGATTTTGTATAACATACATATAACTATACAATGATTTTTTTTCCAACAAGTTCCTTTTCATTTCAGCCATCGAAAAAAACACGCGTTGGAAAAAGGAACAAATACAAAATTTCTCAATAAAAAAAAAGGATTCTATGATAAAGAAAAATCGAACTTATCTTCAATTAAAATGCCAATAAATTTCATATCTCCGGGCGGGCGAACAAATATATTGTTTGGAAAAATTTGAATTTCATTTCTCGAAAATCCATCAATTCCTTGACAACTTTGACAAGAGTATACCTACCTAGGTTAATGTTGGTAGATACATATATTGTTTTCTCATTTTCAAATAGGTAACCAACTTAAGACAAACATATCCAAGTTTTTCTATACAAACTAGGTACTGAATTTTCTAACAACAAGTAGATATTTCTCTTCATTGGAAGTCGTTGTCAATTGTTCTCAAATTGCACCAATAGGACCCCACAAAAATGTCTCTGCATGATGCATGCATATATTTATTTATTTTGCATAAAAACTTTTGGTCTGAATTGAGTAACCTAACGAAACTCAAATGCTAGCAAGCTCCAACAGCTGTCATGTGCAAATCCAGTGAGCCAGTGACTGTATCTTTTTTCCTACTGGTGCTCTATTAGGACAAGTATTGGTTTGGGGCAAATAACTGGCAAGCAACTGGCGAGAGTGACAAGTTAAACAAAAAAAGCTGTCCATTTCCTAATCGATCAACTGGGTTGGACAAACTAAATTTTAGCTTAATTTGATTTTTTTCAAAGCTTATAAGTAAGTTATAAGGCATCTGTGGCACCCTAATCGCCACCACATTAAACAAAATACTTTAATATCTACAGTTTTAGAGAAGAAATCAATGACTCAGTCATTGAGTCAGTAAATGAGTCCGTAATGACTGATGATCGTAAATAAAAAAAAATAAAATAAAGTATAATTAACACAGTAGTTATTAGTTAAACAATTAATCACATATTTAATGCTAAACCAGAGTGTTAAGCCATGAAAACTATACGAACAAGTGCGTACGACCGAATATGGTAGCTTTTTATCTTAAATTTCATTCGAGATACAATAAATGGAACACACAACATGGAAAATATCCAAAACAATTTTCTTTATTTTTGCCAATGTGTGCATTTTCTTATTATTTGTTCATTGTGTTTTTTTCTGTTTTTGTTTTTGTTATTCTCTTCAAATCCTATTCAACAAAATAAAAATGAAAACCGATACAAAAAGCAAGGAAAATAAAATAAAAACACAGACTTAAGTAGACCCCCAGCTCCAACCCCCAGTCCGAATGCATTTATTCGTGTATAGAAGAGAAAAGAAAAAAAAAAACAAAATCAGCCGGTATTGTGCATTGTGCTATATCCAGAGTTCTTGAGACTCGCCTCCACGTCCACTGACCACAGACTGGTTTACCTCAACCAAATTCATTTGTATTCATGTTGGGTGTTTTTTTTTTTATTTTATTTTATATAAATTGCATCAGCATGAGTTTTAATTACCGCTTTACGTTTAGATACGAATGTGTTGTATACGAACAAAATGCAATGGAAAATGACAAAAGCTCAGCCAAATGAAATGAAACAAAAAATGTGTCTAAGCAAGCAGCCATTAGGAATTCTAAAATCACAATTGAGAAAATTTTAAAATGAAATCTTATTTTTCAATTAAATTGAAAATGTTTTGAAATGGAAAGTATAGAATAGATAGAGCGTACCGCACACAGTAAAAATGCAAGTTACCTACTTTTCATTTTATTCTTCTTCAAAACCTAAATCATAGAAATTTTTATTTAATACCTACTAAAGATTTTTTCAGTGTACATATTATTATTGAATTAAAATACTGTTCAATGATTAAGAGCAAGATTTAAGTAGTTTACTCAGAACTGGAAGAATGTGATAGTGAGTCAGAAGAAACAGTTAAACAGATTTGTACAGTGCACAGTGGTTCCAGATGTATGGAGAGGCGGTCATAGGTTTATAGAATCTGAACCATTGTACCGATTTCAATGAAATCTTCAGGGATGATGAATAATTTTATAATACATATGGATAAAATTTCTTTTTTTTTCGAATAACTAATTTTTGAAAAATTTTAAAATTACAATAGCCACTTTCTTATTAGATTTTTATTTTTGTCGGAGTTAATGTAAATATTAAAAAAACTTGTCCGTTGATTTGAGTTCTGTTCTTTTAAAAATGTGTAGACAATTTTTTCCAACAAATAATCCACAAAAATTTTTTCCAGAACCACTTTAAGGGGTTTACTTAATTTTTATTTTCATATAATATCTCTTACAAAAAATATTTTTATAATAAAACATGAAGAAGTGCATATACATATTGAATACTTAACTGTAGAACATTTTTTTTTTTTGTAAATTAACATGTACCTATGTATGTACAGTACATAGGTTGGAACCTAAAGAAAATTATTCCAGAGAAAAAAAAAATAATTCAATCTTAAAACTTCTTACAGCAGCATACCCAACTGATAGTTTTTAGAAAACACTTAGGGTTTGTTTCACAATGTCTGAGTAAGGCTCTGATTAGTTATTCGACAGTTAAATTATCCGCAAATTAAATCCTCCCGTTAACGAACTTTTTGTTTCACAATGATCGAAGTATTTAAACTATGTGTCAATTAACTAATCGAATGTTATTCCAGTTTTCCAGACAAAATATTTTTTGTTGACAGAATGAAAATATTCAAAACAAAAATTAATAAATATCATCAAAATCAAACTTCGCAACAGATTTCTGTCGTAATAAAAGACTTGGTGAAGATAATAACAATTACTTTCGTTTGCTACATGAAGTGGTACCATACCAATGAAAAGTGAATTAAATGTACCTTCAATTTTTCTAAAAATTGATCTAGAGAGGTTAACAACTTCAAATTCATCAAACCTTGACGTTCTCTACTCGTGGTTCCAAAACCACACATAGACGCTCCCGATAATATTTCGAAGGTGTTGTAACGTTAAGTCGTGATTACCTGAGTGCGAATATATATAAAGAGAGACCTAAAAGTGGCTCTCAAACCAGTGGGATTCTTATCACGTTTTGTGGGAGTTAAATGGAAATATTTAGTCGTTTTTATGCATGTGTAGGAGGAGTAGGTATAGGTCCCTATATTTATTGGAACTTTGGTAGTAGGTACAGATCATTTAATCTCGATATATTTTGAGAGGTTGAATCAGTTCCTCAGAAATTCTTATAACAAACCGTGGCTTTAATAATAATCTATGGGGGGTTTTAACTTTGACCCGCTATATCATAAGATAAAGATAATTTTACCCTCTTCAAGGTTTTAGTTGGACATTTTTGCAACATAGAGATGCGATTTTGTCAAGGTTTTTGGCAGTTACGAAATGTGGAACTCAAGTCGTCTTTTAGTTCGTAGGTACTTTGGAAAACAAAAGAAGAGGCCAAATGAACGATCGTGGTTCAAATTTTGTATCCGTGTTTCAGCAATTTTAAATCACCGATTTTGGCGGATTTACTAAGGTTCAACGATGGTTCAAGAATTTAATTGTCTACTGTAACCTTCTTGAGCCTTGAACCATATCGTTCAACGTCAGTAGACTCACCGAAATCAAAACTTGTGCCAAGTTTGTACAACTAGCCATAAAAGCCTAAACCATTACACTTATCTGTTTAAACGGTCTCCCTTACAGCTTTGAATGTTTTAATTGCCAAATAAATTTGCTAATCAATACTTCATCTGGTCATTAAAATACTCAGAACTTTAATTACTAGTTAGACGTATTCAAATATTGTGAAACGTAAATGAGGTTGTTAATTGACGAATAAGTTCAAAGTAGCTTAATCGAAACTTTAATCAGAGAATGTGAAACAAGCCCTTAATATGAAATTATTAAAATATTTAATAAGCAATATGATAGATTAATTTATTAAAAACTTAATAAATCTTTCACTTCTCCCGACAGCTCAGAATTTTTCTTACTGGGCAACTTTCTGAGACTTGATATTAACGGAACAGAATTAAGAAGAAGTCTGTTCAAAAGATCAGTGTTGGTAACCTGTCGAGAATGTTTCCTAGTGTTTTCGCGTCTAAATTGCTTCACTAACTTATTACAAGATTTAGCAGCCTCTTCAGATAGCTCACCAATAGAGTTATAATTTGTTCACTTTAAAAGCAATCAGTAATGTATACCCTCAAGTACAGATCTTTGGAAAATGTAAGTTGAGTTATTTTTGTTTAAGGTTTAATGAACTGCATTTAAATGTTATACCTACATTTTGGCTCTGGAATCTTGGCACCTTACATATTAGTCCAGTAACTATAGGTGTGTTTTTTCCTTGCCCGAATGGGCTTGGACGAAAAGAATGACGTCGGGGCTAAGCAATTTACACGTTTAAACCAACAACAACTAAGCCCCTTTGGACTTAGCTAAGCCCAGAGAATATTCGGGGCTTAACTTTAGCCCAGATAAAAACTGTATTACCGGCATGAATTTCGTGCATGTTATCGATAGTTTGTATGGAAACTCCTTTTTTTCTATAAGGGCGTTGCTAAACTCCGATGTCGTTTTTTTCGTCCGATTGCCCCAGGCTTGCAAAATACACACCTTATATAATACATTACAACTTGCGTCAGTTCCGGGAGTTCTGATTTTTTGCTGAGTTGTGTATGATTTCGGCCTCATAAATAATATAAGTTTTCGACCTCGAGTGCCGAACGCAACATCCCAGAAACTTAAAAAACCGCAAAATTTTCCCGCTTTTTTCAGTAATTATTTAGTAAATATTTATTTTATACCTGTAGGAATAGTACTTAGCTACTTGTTGTTATTAATTTATTATTGATGCATTTTAAAAGGCTTTCTCTTGCAAACGCTTGAGTCAACAGAGACGATTCTGGGCTCAAATTGATGCAAATTTAATTAATTTATAAAAATCGTAAAGCAACGTTTTCACCAAAAACTATTCCTTCAGGTATAAAATCGACAATTAATGAAAAAATAACATCAGAACTGGCGAATCTGACACAAGGTCTCCCTCCTTTGAAAATTGAAACTACAAGGTTACTGGACTATATTTGATATTCATAAAAAAACGTATGCTATCCAATTGGTCAACAAAATTCAACTTAATTACGAAATTGGTCAGCCCAAGGAAACTTGTAATAAGGGCTCGAAGATTTTCAATCATCATTTGTTAGCCTAGGAAAATTAGACTTAGAAAAAATTCCGACAAAGCTGTATTTTGGTGGAGAGCTTTGTTTTGACCTCTTAAGCATTTCCTTAAAAGTTCCGTTAATTTGGAGCGGGGGCTACATTTTTAGGGGGGTTAAGGGGTGAGAATTATTTTTTCCGTAATTTCTCGAAAACTAACAGTTTTTTTGAAAATAATATGAAGGCACAAAATTTAGCTTGTGTAATTCTACAGAAAAAAAGATAACTGTTTTTTTCATACAATCAATAGACTCAGAGAAAATATGTACGATTGTGATTTGGTTTTTATTCAACAACTCGATTGAATTTCATTTTACAACAAAATAATGAGAGAATAGGTAACGTTTAGACAGTAACTTCTTGAAGTTACAGCGTGTCATAGTTACGCTTTTGATTTTGTACTGTAAAAGGGACAAATTGTAGTTTTTTCTAAATATCTCAGCAAATGAAATTTTTTCTAAATATCTCAGCAAATGAAATTTTATTTCAAAAAATTTATGAATTAATATTATTGCTCAGACAGTTCTACACAAAAAAGATTATGGCACTTCTTTTCGTAAGAGCAACAGATTTTGAGAAAAACGTGCAGAAACGTTATAATAAGAGCTCTTTACTGAAATGAATTTTTTTTGTCATCATCTTCCTTGGGTAAAGTAGGTAATGAGCGGGTTTGTGTACGTTTTTCTTCTCAACCGAGAGATCATTGAATCGTGATAAAATTTTTTAGGAATTGGTCAGCCATAGTTTTTTTAATGAATTTGTAAAGTTTTTTATTATGTTCACATTAAAATTCATAGAAAATAATCTATGGCTAAATAATTACTGAGACTACGAGTATAGCTGACCTTATACAAATGAGGTGCCAAAAATGGTTCGTGACCAAGAAAAAACTGAAATAAGATATGTGACCATGAAAAAATTCATTAAAAAATACCTATCGCTGTGCAAAGGGAAACTAACATGACCAATAATTTTTTTTTTTACAAAAATTTATTCTGTGATCTTGAAAAAAACTTTTAAAATTTAGATAAAAAATAATTACCGGAAATAGTTGACCTTTTATCTCGAACACTAGGTTCTTTGGATGGTATACTTTTTTTTCAAATATTCCACAAGTGAGGTGCCAAATAACGTATCGCTCCGCCTCCGCTTGGCGTCCGCTCAGCTTCCGCTCAGCCTCCGCTCCGCATCCGCTCAGCCTCCGCGTCCGCTCAGCGTCCGCTCCGCAAGCCTTGATTACAAAAGTTTTCTAGGGCTGATCAATTTCTAAAACTAGTTGACCATTTTCTACCAATTAGATGTTATTCTTTTTTGTACGAATATCGCATATTTGAGGTGCTAAAATCCCAGAGCCGTACATTTTCTGCTTTGTTATGCAATTGAAGGGTCAAGGGAAAAAACTGCTTAACTCCACTTGGGTTGATTCCAAGAAAAATGAAATTGTAAGTTTATAACTAAAAAACGCTTAATTCAAAGACAAATTAACGAAAATAAACAGTTTTTTTTGTCTAGCACAAAGTACCTACTCAACTATTCAAATATATAGGTATGTATTGATTTTAACTTCTTGATTTTTTTTCGCCTGATACGCTGATATGAGCCAAAAGGACCTTAGACGTTGGAGCCAAAATTTCGATTTTTTTTTTTTTTTTTTGAAAATTTATGGTATGATAAGTGGAATTGGTTTTTTGCTTTTTATTCATACATTTTTATATTTTTAAAATATTAATTTGAAAATAAAATAATTTTCACAAGCGTGACGGACGTGATTGGTTCGTTTTTAAAATTGAAACTGGAAATTCGAACCGGAAGTATGAAGAATATCGGAAATTTTTTTTATTTAATTATTTAGCTGACATGTCGCTAGGTCTAATCACAAGTTTTTCTTTTTTAAATATCCTTATGTTCAATATTTGGACCAAAAACAAAAACTTTTGAAAGAAAAGTTTTTCAGATAATGTACCATTTTGCGAGTTTTCAAAGGTCCTTTGTTATCATTTGTTTAGTTTTTTTTCAATAAGTGGACTTAAACCGTTTTTTCCCCTGGACCCTTCAATTGTATTAAAACGTAGGTACTTAATCGTTTTTTTAATATTTTGGTCAGGGAATATTTGGAATTTGGTCAGGGAATGTCATGAAAAGTCAGGGAAATTTATTTTGATAAAAAGTGAACACCATGCAAAACTAAGAAAAATTCCAACAAACTGAACTTTGGTGGATAGCTTTGTTTTGATGCCTAAGCATTTTCGAAAATAAAACCCGAATTCGGGGAAGCGCTAACAATTGATTCCTAGTTTCTCAAAAATCATCGTTTTTTTTTGTAAAAAAAATCTTAAAATACAAACTATCGAATTTGTATGGGATTATCGCTCTTTTCTTTCCTTTATTTTTTTTTTTTTAATTACTGCATCTATTCGATTATTTAAAAATTTGTTCTTTAATCATCTCTTAAAAAGACCTTATTCAAAAAATGTTTTAACAAAAATTCTGTATTCAAAATAGGTAGGTAGGTACTAAGGCAAACATATGAATGTATTTCGAGCTAAAAAAATCGAATTTTTTAAATACATTTTTGAGTGTGGTCTTTTAAAGAGATGATTATAAGAAAATATATAATTATTGAACATTAAAAACGATTTTGGGAAATACCGAAAACAGTAGGTCTCACTATTCTCTCTCTGTCTGGGTATCTGTTGAGCAGACTAAGAGTGTCTAGATTGTTTAATACTAGGCATACGTCTTCAAACAGTTTTTTTTTTAATATCTCAGGACCAGGGTTGTCAGATTGGGCTATTTATCATAATTTGGGCTATCTTTTTCCGAAATTTGCACAAGAATTTGAAAAAAGTAGCCCAATTTGATATTACTTTTTATTATTTTTGAGAAAATTTGTGTCATAAGTCCAACAATATACATATCTAAATTCGTCCAGATTTTAAGGACTTCCCTTGTAAATTAATCCAAAAAACAAGAAGAACGTGGAATATATAAGAAATGTTATATTTTTTTAAATGAGATTAGACTAGTTTTTGGGCTACATTTAGGGCAGCAGCGATTTAAGGCTACAAGAATTCTGAAATTGAGCTACACAAGTGCTTCTTGACCTGGCAACCCAGCTCAAGACAAGAAAAAGTGGAATAAGTTGCTTTTGATTCTAATCGACACAATTGTTCCTTCAGATCCCGGTATATTCAATAGCCTGCCTATTCGACCTACTAAACTGCCATTTTTTTCTTCAAAAAAGTGAACATCAAATCAATAATTAGGTATTGTTTCCTGAATTTCAATTTCAAAACACTCTAACTATTCGTGTTCACCTAATGAATTATTTTCATCTTTATCCATAATTCACTAAAGAAATTTGAAAAAAAAAGAAACATAATTTCACCAAAAAAAAAACAAGAAAATTAATTGAAACCGAAGGAAAAACCGAAAGAAAAACCTAAATGGAAATAGCTGAACAAAAAAAAAATGTAAGCAAATTGCTCGTGTGCCGTTGCAGATGCTTCCTTTTTTTCTACAATAAATTTACCACATTGCTAAGGTAAAGCTTAGCGAATTGCATCCTTGGAGTGCCTCTCTTATTGCCACCCACAGCTGTAGTTTCATTATGAAAACATTCTATTCTTCTGACGTCGTCGTCGTCGTTTCTTATTGTTGGTGCTGGTGTAAGTGTTGTTGTTGTTGATGTGTCTGTATCAGTGCATCTATTCATTTTTCTGATCTCGTGTATCGTGTTGCAAGACACAATGTGCTCCTAGAATTCCTGCATCCATCCCTGATTCGAGCTCCTGTCTGCTGATGGGCGGGCGATGTGTAACAAGAAAAGTAATAAAATTTTAAAAGGAACAGAAATACTATACACAACAACTTTGTATAAACTTTCAAATGCATTTTCTACCACTATATCTACACATACCTACTGCCTCGTCTCTCCTTACTTCTTCTGGAAGGCAATACATAAAACCATAAAACAGGCAACAATAATGCCACAACAACAACAACAAAACTACCCATGATTGTATACCCTGCTCGTGGCATATCTTGCATAATCAAAACATTTTCTTATTTCTTTTTGTTTTCCTCATTTTTTGTTCTCTTCTTTTTTGTTGAGTGCAAGCTACATGTAAAATTGCATCGGAAAACCCGGTGTGGTTTTTGGACACTAGAGATACGATACGGACACAAATAACCACAAAGTAGCAAAGCGCGCTTCGAAAAGTAACATAAAGAGAGAAATAATAACCAAAGTATCTGCGAACTGCGAACAATGAAAGGAAATATCCAAATAAACAGAATTACAATACACAAGATAAAAACAAAAAAAAAGTTAAGAAAAACACGCAAAACTAAGCTTACACACAGATACAACTCGGGAATATAGCAGGACTACATCAGAATAGAGTGAAGACGCATTTTCTAACAGTACTAAGTTAGGTGCTGTCGACCGTGGTAATTTAGTATTATTCAAGTTTTTATTGAGAAAAGTGCGTTGTAAACATTCAACGCACTTTTACCACAAAAACTTATGCTAAAATAATTGTTTATCATTTCCAAACCAGTCTTTTTGAAAACATTAGGAAAAACGAAGCTTAACTGAATAAATCTATAAACATAAAAAGTGTAGTAGGAGGTAGTGTTTTCAAACGGAATTTTTTAGTTTTTTTGTTTATAAAAAATAGCCTCCCAGAAATATCGAGTTGTGCCCTTTAATTTTTGCCTTTGTTTTACTGTTTTTTCAGTAAACTTTATAAAGTAGGTAATACTCTTCTTTTTTTAAGTTCTAACAACGACAACACTGATACTAAGTACTGCACCCTTTATACTGACTGCATGTATTTTGTTACTGCAAATTGTGGTTAAATATATATTCGGTTTTGGAGAAGTGCTTGGCAATGGTTTACTGGATTTCAGATTGCAAGTCACGTTTTTTGTTCCGTCCGCAATTCTATTTTTTGCTTTTTTCAATCTTTTTTCTATTATTTTTTATTTTTTTTATAAGAAGTGCTGTTGTGGTACTAAAACGAACTGGTTTAAGTTTACTTGTGTGTGCTTAATACATTTGCATTGTTTTGCTGGTAGGTACAGAAGATTGTGCGGGAAGAAGAGGGTGTTGGTAGGGTGCAGTGTAGTATGTTTTTACTAATTTGAAAAAACTAGCATTTTCCGTATTTCTATCCTTTTTTTTTTGTTTTGTATTATTTTGTATTTAAATGGCGCGCGATTGGCGTGATGTTTCTAGATTTTCGTGGTTTACTTTTGGGATTAACAAAGCACTTCAAGTAAAGCACAGAATAGCATAGTCGTACCTATATACCTACCTACAGTTAAATATAGGTGTAAGTTGTTTGTGTTCATGTACAGAGGTGCAGTGTTAAATGGTTGAATTGTTTTGGTTAAATTGTTTACATTTAGCAAGAGTTGTTTGGTTTTCCATTGCAATTTTGAAGGAATTGATGAAAAAACACTTCTGTTGGTACATAGGAATGTAGGTACCTATTTGGATTAAGATAAAATTCAAACTTGATTTTGAAATAAAATTGAATTTTCAAGCTTTCACCTTAAAAGTAGAATAGATATGAAAAAAAAGATGTGGTAAGAGGTTGTAGTAACTCAGTTGTCATTGGATAATTTGCCAGAGCCACGGAGCCCTTTGGCTTGGTAAAATCCAACTACCTTAGTCGTTTGACGTTTAATATTAAGACAAGGTCAATATCACGGTAAAACCAGTAGTTTTTCGTTATTGCATTTCTTTCAAAAGAATAATTTTCATAAGAATTTTTCTCTTAACAATTCAAAATCTTTCTAATCGACATTTGGTGGCAAGGTAGGTACGAGGGTATATTTTCGTTCTGTGAAGTTGTTAAATGATCAATTTTCTTCACATGATAAATTTGCTATCAAAGCCAAAATTTTTTGTTAAGAACAACAAGGGAGACCACAATATCCTTGCAAGTTTTATTCAAAAGACTGCGTCTTTAATTCCAAAAATGGCCATACTTAATTATTTCGGGTATTATTTAAAACAAACAAATAACAGAATTTATCACTTAGATGTCACCGCGGTACAGTAAAACCACCCTTAGACGGACGGGAAGCGTACAAAATCCCGAATGCCAAAATCCCGAATATCATAATCCCGAATGGAAAAAATCCCGAATAGACAAAATCCCGAAAGCCAAAATCCCGAATGACAAAACATCCCGAACACATTCGGGATTGAATCCCGAATTTCAATACTTTTTTGGTACTATTTCAGTACTTTCAAAAAAATCAAACTGCTTTGTATGGCTTTTGACTTCTGCTCGCTTTGGCATCTATAAAAGAAATTTTAAAATATATAATCACTTATAAATCTGGAGATACCAATAATATATTAATTGTATTATTCTTTGATAATAAAAAAAAAACAATAGTTTCCAATCGTAACTTTTATTTATAGCCCTATTCTCGCGTTGTGAGGGCTCACAGGTCACAAGCTCTTGTGAGGTTTTTTGTGATTCGATAACATTTTCGGTATTCTGGGAAAATCCTCACAAGAAACTCACCACGGTGAATGGGCACGTTCAAGCATGTCAGATTTTCATGATTTCTAGTTTTATTGAGCTCTGATTGGCCGACTGTCATAGAAAGATAGATGAGTGAACTTTCAAAATGTTCTGGGTTTATGTTGAACGCACCTACATATTTATTACGTCAAAAGAAACATGATTTTTTTGATTTTTTTTAAATAAATTAGCTAAGCGCATGCAAGAATGTTTATTTTTCATTCATTTATTTATTTTAAGGAGAAAGAAATTAAGAAAAACACACACAAACATGTAAACGTCGTATTATTGGAAATCACAAGTGTTACTTTTTATTTGTGACCTTATTGTGACCGAAGGAAATCACAGTTTCGATAGTTTTTGTGAGGATCAGAATACGAAAACCTCACAAAATCAAATTAACCTCACCTTGTGAGGTGGTTGTGACTTGTGAGGTATCAGTGAGGTTTGCCAGAATAGGGCTGTTAGTTTAAGTTTTATTCAAACGAATCTTTGTCTACTCTTTACAAATAATGGGAAAATAATGTTCTTGTTCCGTTTCCGTGTAATATCTCTTGTTCTTAAGAACGCATCGCCTACTTGGACTGGTTGATTTTGGGATTGACATAAATTGTTCTCGGCATCTGCTTGGGTTGCTACACACTCTTATTATAATCGCAATATTATCAATTCGATAATTGATAAACATTGAAATATGGTATTTAAAAAGTCAATTTTGACCAACTACTTATTCATTGAAAATAAATAATATTCTCACAAAACATTACAAAATTTACATTTTGAAGGTTAGAATCTCGAATGGCTTAGTACTTTTTTTGGTATTAAAAATCGCGCGCGCGATAATGATAAATAAACAGAAAACAAGGCTTTAACTCACAAGAAAAAAAAAATATTAATTTCAAAAAGGAATTTAAAAAATGGTGCCATACAATTCATTAACAAACGGGAAATAAATGAACAAGAAGATACAATAGCAGACCACAGTTGCAGAAAAAACAGTTATGCCATTGTTTGTTAGAAATTTCATAGGTATAACAAAAAGTTTTTTTTGACCAACCCCCAGTTTCACAGTGCAAGTTTAAACTCAACTTTTTTTTAAGCTCAAGTTCTACAACTAATTCGGTTTCAATGCTCTTTCAATCCATTAACGGAGTTCATTCTGTAGTTTAAATTAAACTGTATAAGAAGGTTTTATAATACAAATTCTATACACTACTGAAATAAATCAGCCAAGTAGAAGACTAAGCATTAAGGATTGGACTTGTTGAATTATTGATTCAAAATAGCTTTTTATGGCTTTAAGTCCTACAAATTTAAATTAAACATTCTGCCGTTAAAACTTCAGTTCAACGTGCAGAGCACATAAATTCAAGCATTCTCATATTCTCAACTTTAAACTGACACCAACCATTACGTTATGGTGTTCATTTTCGACTGTGTGCGTGCATGAATCAAAATGCGTATTCTCCCATTCCCAATATGCGTGTAGGTATCTACAACTTTGTGAGAGTGAGAAGAGAAAAATGCACGTTTGATGGAGATCAAATCACACTAACTTCTTAAATGCTGCCAATGCCAAGTTGCATCCATATTATCTTCTTATAGCCCGATTCTCCCCCTTGTGAGGAATCACAATTCACAAGTCACAAGCTCTTGTGACCAGTGTTGCCGTTTGGGTCCTTTAGTGGCCAAATGCACCCTTTTTTGCGTTCGGGACCCTTGGCCCCCACTTTTTTAAAAATCAACCAATTGGCCCCTTTTTAAAAATGTATGTGATTTTCATTAAAAAATGGGTTTTTACATAAAAATAGTTGAACTTCACTAACTTTCGTACTTAATCAAATAAATTTTATTTGCTATTATTAGAATACATTTTTCTTTAGTTTTTAAATAAATGTTTATCAAATGCTTTGCTCCTTTATGTACAAATAATATTTGTTGAGTTCTCTCCTTTATGGCAATTTCTTAAAAGGACCCCTTTTTTGTCCCGGAACCTTTTTTGATGTTTTTGCAGCGGCAATACTGGTTGTGAGTACTCCTTGTGAGGATTGTTGTGACTTGATAACATTTTGGTATTCTCCCCCTCCCCCTAACAGTCACAAGAAAACTCACAACGAAACTCACCACAGCATTTTGTTGGTAGCTTCTTGACCGATGAGCGCACACATAAACAACTCTACAAGCAATCGAAACGAACTAAATTAACACACCCACAATATGTATTCAGTTTTTCTGTCTCATAAATACAAAGCAAAATAATATAGCACCTTTGTCCTATTCTTTTGCTTAAGAAATGAAAGAATACATACATTTTGTTCTCTTTCGCACAGAGAACATAAAATATAAACTGAACAAATGTTTTCTTTTAACTTCGATTTTCTCATTAACGGCTTAGCCGATTTCAATAAAAAATTTTATGATAAAGCTTCTTTAAAATGTCAAATAAATAAATAAATAAATAAAAAAAATTGACATACACATTTTTTTTTGTATACAACAAATTTTTTAAGAAAACGATTTCAATTTTTGTTTGCATTAGGTATGTATTCATATTTTTTCAAGTAATCAAATGGCATACTTATTTTTGAGCTATTTAACGGGTTTCTTAAACAATTAAAGGATGATTTGAATGCTTTTTTTATACTTTTCCTATAACTACTTGCATATTTTAAAAGTTCTTAAGTTCCAAGCAACTTAAACATAAGAGCAAGTAGGTACGTACGATCCATTCGTGCATTTTATTTCTTACAATATGCCCAAGAAGCATGCCTTAAGATATTGTTGACGAATTAAGTGACACCCTGCATAGCAGTTTATCCGAGTAATTAAAAATGTCACATCTTAAATAATGTTTCTTCTAATCAAAACAAAATGGCCAAATTAATATTCTAGTATATATTGGTTTTGTTTGATAAAAATGTTTCTGCTTAACCCCCAAACAAGCATTGCTTGGGGTTTACCGTGCAATTGACTTGCGTTGAGTTGCGCACAATAAATTGATGGAGCACTTGTATTTCTGAAGTTTAGCTTGCAACGAAATTTAACTTTTAAGCCCCAAATGAAGAAATAGACGGCAAAATCAAAAATTTGTCCAGACAAAGTCAAACTTAAGTTACTTAATTGGAGCTATCTTGCCCTTATTCACACAATGATCTGCAAGTGATTAAAGGTAGGTAGGTACATACATACCTACAAGTCATGCAATTTGAAAATAAAATTTTCTTTGCGAAATATAAAAAATCATTTAAAAAAAAAATAAAGTAGGTTTAAAAAGGCCAACATTTTACATGTAAAATATAAATAAATCAATTTTTGTTCTAAAAAGAAAAACACTCAATCCCACTGTTGAATTGAAAAATTAGCATAATCAGATGTTTTGATTTTTAAAATCTGATTTTGTGTTTACTTTAGAAATTGCTGACGTTCGATATAAATATCTCTAAAGGTATTATACACTCGATGGGAAAAGCTTTATCAAAATTCATTGGGAATAGGAAATCGAAATGAGACACATTTCATTCCACAAAAAAAAATTAAAAAAAAAAACTGAAGGTTCTTTTACATTTCCTATATTATTCACTATCATCGTCTTTCACTTCAAGGCACCCAATATACATGAAATCGTTTGACATTGTCGAACAAAGTTTTTATGTGTGGGAATGCAAACACATACCTATACCAACTCCTACGGTATGAGGATCAGGAATGAAATCGATGCAAAGCGGTTGTGGTGCGGTTTTAGATGGTGCGGTGGATGCACATTCTCGATGCGGTTTGACTGTATGTATTGTATACATACATACCTAACCTACATACATATATTGGGAATTTATCTCGCATTGAGATTTTGTAATTGATTAGTCGATATAAGCTCCACAAAATGCGGGTATGTAAATAGGGATTAAGGATGCAATCAGTAAGATGTTTTCTGTGCAAAAATAAAATATCTTTTTTAACAAAAAAAAAAGTGTTTACTTTATTTTATTTTATTTTTCAAATTGCGCAAAGGAAATTGCTTAAAGGTTTTATTTTTTTCACAATATTTTGTGCTAATGCATCGA
This sequence comes from Dasysyrphus tricinctus, assembly GCA_963921185.1. Taxonomy (NCBI): domain Eukaryota; kingdom Metazoa; phylum Arthropoda; class Insecta; order Diptera; family Syrphidae; genus Dasysyrphus; species Dasysyrphus tricinctus. The sequence continues at coordinate 204,577,644 of OY992531.1, forward strand.
TAGATAGCTTTGAGTGTTGGTTAAAATGATTAAACATTTTCTGTAATTAAAAAACCATCAAACCAATATGTTGTAATGATTGAATGTGCGGTTTTGAGTGTGATTTAGATTTATTTTTCGATCCTTTTACAGTAATTTAGTTCTTTTGAAAGAAAGTAAGGGCATAAAAGCAGTGACGGTGCGTCAATAAGACGTTTTAGACAGTGTCTACCCTACCTTAAAGAGAGAAAAAAAAGAAACCTACTTGTTACAATCAAAAAAACTGTTTACTTACATTCATTGCATTAAGTCCCTAACACTAACATCCATAGCCTATCTCAAATTTTCAACACCTATAATTTAACGAACATAAATCATGCGTTCATCCCTTACTATTCACACACTCACATTTTAAACACCTACTTTTATTTCTTTAGATAATTTGACCTCTACCAACAACCACAATCCACAAAGCAAAAAATCTCAATGCTCTCACACAATACAAACACTAGCTTCGCTATGGCTCTGCCTTCTGCATCTGCTACGTGCTTCGGGAAAACCCGACAGAAAACGAAGACAGAGTCTTTCGTTCTACCTAAATTAAATGAAAATAAAATCAGCGGATTATGTTGCTCAGGTAGAATTTCTATGTGGAGCAAGTAGACAGATTCGAATCTGTCTTATTGCTTGTTTTGCTTTGAATTTTGAAGTAAATTCGAAACTTTTTCGTTGACCGTTAAGTGAAGAGAACAACTTCTTAATTTTTTATTTTTGGAGTAGATTAAAGAGGAGTGGGCAGTTGTAGGTCAACCCTAAAAAATGCAATAGGTAGGAAGGCTGGACTCTTTCGCAGAAGTACACTACTGACGAAAACAAAATTAAGGGAATAATAATCCTCCCTTGTGCGTTTTGAAGAGCTGTATCTTTGGGATCATATTGAGTCGAAACAAAAAGCTATTTGAAGCTGTGTGCTTCTTCTTGTTTTGAAATTGTTTTTCAAATACATATTTATTCTATGGTACCATTATTGCCTCATTGCGACTGAGAGAAATGGTACAAGAATCAAATGTTCTACCTATTATTTTCTTTGTTTTAAGAGTTTCTTGATTTTTTTTTATAAATCAATTTAGGTCTGCCAGTTTTGTTTGTTTGAGATTGGTGTACCTATATAACTTTTAGTCAAACAAATGCATACTTTTGTCTTTGATCACCATTATCTCAACAAAAAATAATAAGGATGAGGATGACATATTCAAGGACAGTTTTTAAGACTTGAAAAGGTTTTCAAAATAATGTTTTTAAAACTTTATGTGGGCTATGTACATATCTTGGCCCTTCAACGTTTGTTTCAAAAAAAAATACAAGCATTTGATAAATATACTTATCTTTGTACAATTTTTTGTAATTTATATTCTTGTATTAAATAGGTATTTAATTTTTGCTAATTATTAATAGAGTTCCTTATTGGTAGCCATGTTTTTTAGACACGTTCGTGAAGTCTTGTGTGAAGTTTAACGTTTGATTTCAAAGAGAAATACGCTGTTTTTTGGACTTTGTTAACAGTTTTGATTTTTGACTGGATAAGATGGAAAATAATGAATTTAATTTATAACTGTCTACCCAGTTCGTTCGAGTGCCGCACGTCACTGCATAAAAGGTAAACAGAAATAAAAATCGATCGATTATTTCGATAAAACTATGGAAAGATTCGGATTAAGTATTTTATTTTTTTTAAATTGTTCTTCTTTAGTTCATACTATTTAAATTATGAAACAAATTTAAGGAAAAATCGATGAAATTGTTCAAATTGAAATTTTCGCTATCCGCTGACGTTTCGGGTCATGTTGCCATTTGAGACTTATCAATGTAATATATCCGAGGTTCCTTTTGTTGGCCCTTTATGATTCGCTTACGATATTTTTCATTCTGAAAACGTCTTACTCTGAAACAGTTCTAAAAAAGTCTTTAAAATTAGGCTTTGTTGGATCAATTTTTCTCAAAAATATGTGTTAAGTTAGGTTGGGTTATGTTAGAAGGGGTGATGATGTGGTTGTCCACATCACCTCACTCACGATCTCCAAGGATCCATTGTGCTCACCATGATGAAGGTGAAGGAAGAGGTAAGGGAGATAGTGGAAGTTTTAGGAGTGGGATGCCTCCCTGAATGAATTTCAGGATGCTACTTTGTGGCAAAAATGAGATGTCACCCAAATCGTCGAAGAAATATTCTCTGAGGACTGTTTTCCTAGTTCTGGTTAAGCTGGGGCATTCACACAGAAAGTGGGACGAGCCCTCCTCCATCTCTTCGTCCTGACACCTTCTACAAAGGTCATATGAGCTTATGGCCATTCTAGTCATGTGGGTTCCCATTGAGTTGTGACCCGTTAGGATTCCAATCAAGAGAGACAGTTGAGGTCTGCTTAGCTTCAGTAAATACTTTTTTTTTTTTTTTAGAGATATCTGGCCATATATTTCTCGACACCCGACACGTGTCAATCTGTCGTGACCATCTGTCGTTGGCAGTCTCAAGTCGTTGGCAGTCTCAAGGAAGCTCTGGTGAATTCTATTTTTTTCTTGTTCTACTGGCGTAAGCACCCCGGGTACTATTTGGCTCGGTTTAAGTGATGAACCGCTTTTGGCCAATTCATCTGCCATTTCGTTGCCGTAAATGTCACTGTATCCCGGGACCCATCGAAGGGTCACAGAAATCTACGGTGAAAATCGACGAAATGGCCTTGATTGCCACCTGGCTGTCTATAAAGATATCAATGTTTTTGTTTATCAGTTCACACGTGGAAAGATATTTTGGGGCCTCATAGAATGCAAGCACTTCCATCTGAGCTTATCAAGTGCGATTTGTAGGAATTCGCACAGTGTGGGAACGAATTTTTCTGAGACCATTATCACGATGTCATCAGCATGCGCTACTACTCTGATACCGCTAAGGCCTAGTTCAACTTGGATCCGATTAACGACCAGAAGCCGAAGAAGAGGAGATAAAACCTCTTCCTGTGGCGTACCCCTACACGTTGTAGTTTTAAGTTTAATGACACCCATTTCTGCTTTTACAATTCTATTTGAAGCATGCGGAATCAATCCAATTCGACAGCATCGGATCGACGCTAATAGAGTCTAGGGCTTGTCGAATAGCAAAATTTTGGACATAATTGAAGGCTCCTTCTGTGTCAAGGAATGCTCCCAAAGTGAATTCTTTGAGATGGATTGATTTCTCAATCTTGCCCACCACTTCATGGAGCGCCCCGCCGCCGCCGCCGTCTCAACATATTTGCCCTTCATACATGCATGCTGGGCCTGACAGAGAACACTTTCATTAAGCTTCAGGCGAATGTGCGCTTCTATTAGTCTTTCTAAGGTCTTTAAAAGAAAGGAAGATAGACTAATTGGTCTAAAATCTTTCAGTTCAGTACCTATAGGTGGGCTTTCCAGCTTTCGGAATAAAGATGACATTAACTTCTCTCCATCTAGATGGAATATACCTAGGTGATGTTTAAGCATCCCCTGAATATTTCCACCAGAATCGGTACAATCACGTCCTTAGAGCTTCAAAAACATGTTTTGGTACACCTAGAATTTTGTTCGAGGCTCTTAACTGTGATACTTTGGACTGTTTCGCCAGAGCCGTAAAAATTGCTTGATTTTGAAAAATCTAAAGACAATCGATTTGTCGTGAGAAAATCTCGATTTGTCGTGAGAAAATCTCGATATGTCCTTGCTTTTTTCTTATTTACCCAGAAGAGAGAAAAGTTATTATGAAAAATGTCAGAAGTGCGGAATATAATTTTTTTTATTGTGGATTGCCACAGGTGCCGTAAAAATGGTTCGATCTTGAAAAATGTAATACCAATCGATTTGATGACAAAATTTCAGAAGGGCGTTTCTTACAATATTTTTTATTTACCGTAGCAGACATTTATTGGGGGGCACATAGATACCTATATGTGGCTAGGTACCTACCTACCGTGATTTTGTTATGACAAATCGATTGCTGTTACATTTTTCTTTTCAAAATCGAACCAATTTTACGGCGCTGGTGACCGTCCGAATTGTGATATTCAATATGGCTGTGTAGCACAGTTACCAACAAGGGTATTTTGGATGCACTTTAAGCTCCGGGCTCCGGGTTAGGCCAAGATTTCTTCGGGTCTGCTGCATTATTAGTTTGATAAGCTTTATATTTCTGAAGTCTCCGCTGAAACCAAACAAATGTTCAAATCAAATATTAAGCGCAAAAAATAGGAATAAATATTATCTACTCTACCTGAAGATTAGGGCGAATTTTTTGAGTCAAAGTTGAACATAATTTGAGAGTTTTTATTTTCAACTTGTGAATTTGTGTTTATTCACTCAAAGTTGACGATTTCAATTTCCAGTTTTCAATTCTATAGTTGATCAATTTCAGTTTTTCCGCCCAGGCTTTGGAAAATACCATGCTCGCAACATACCTATTTTGAAAATTTTTATACTGTGGACTTTTTGCAAATATACCTATGTACCTGTGTTTTTTCTGTCGGATTCCATGATTTGCATGCACCTCTGGAAGATAGGTATCCCAGGGATATTTTTCAAATCGGAAGTTGTCCCACTTTAGATTTTCAATTCTGGAGCTGAGAAAGTTAGTGAAAAAAAGAAATTTCAACTCTCGAAATTGAAGTCAACTTCTAAGTTGGTCAACTCCAAAGTTTGCCTTAAGTTGAGCAATCGTGACAAAAATGGCTCTTAGTATACTAAATACCTACCTCCCTAACTCATTTTTGAAATAAAATTATCGCTTTATGATAATGTGAGAGGAAAGAATCGAAATAGGGTTTGGAAAACCTCCGGGTCTAGACTATTCCGGAATTGGTAACCCTATTTAAAAAATACATATTCAAGCTCAAACAAATGATAGAATAAAAGTCTTTATAGTATACTGGAAATTTTGATGTTTTTTTATCTTGCCACCACTATCACTGTTGTCGGCTTGTGTGTCCCTTTCTTTCTTCAAGTGTTAGGTATAGATACGTAACTAAATATAAAGAAACAAAACAAAAAAACAAGCTCAACTTCAATTAAAGATCAAGTTTCTCTACTAAGAATCCAAAAAAAAAAAACAGGTAAGAAAGAGAACCAAGAAAAAAAAACCTTATTAAGACACACAATACAAACAAAAATAAAAAAACATCCAAAACACCAATGTAATCAAATAAAAAAAGTTAAAATCGTAGAAGTCAGCTCAAAGATACCTTCCTATAGGTACAAATGCGTATATCCATACATACTCGTTTTATATATATGCTCCTATATGTATATGTTTTCTTATGTAACAGGATTCAAAAAACAACAAATAAGAAAAAGTGCATTTCCTTGATTGCTTTACAAACATACAAACACACACTTGAGTGAGTTTCATTTTCGATTCAATTTCATAGAATTAGTTTTTACTATATCTGTTTGTGTGTATTTGTGTATTTTTTTTTTGTGCAACCATTTCTGCAGGAGGAATGCATTCTAGGTATAAAGTTCGGGTGTGTTTTTTTTTTTTTTTGCTCCATTGGATACCAAGTGGATAGAGGAAATAAAGATATGACTTCTCTTATTGCACAGATGTTACACCTCGTTCTTTCGTTTATGTGTGTGCGATTTTTAAGTGAGAATTAACTAAGTGTTTCTATTTTTTCTTTTCTTTGATTTTTTTCTTTATAATCTACACCTTTTGTGCTTACCTATGGATATTGTGATTACGTATTTACAAACGGACAGAAGATATGTTTTAATTAAAGTTCGTTTGAAAAAAGAATATTTCTGTAGATAACCACAGATTTCTACAAAATCCCATATCCAGAATTGGCAGTTAAAGGATTTTGTAGAGCGTGCACTTCGTCTAACGCGTGAGAAGTTTTGAACCAATTTATTGCGCTGCGCTGAACTGAAGTAGCAGCGGTTTTTAAGGGTACCTAATTCTTTGTCTGATTTCCACTAAGTTGTTGTTCATGGGATTATTGCTAACTCCGAGGACCGAGGTATTTGAACTCCTTAACTATGTAGGTACTTCAAAGTTGTTCATTATTAAAGACGTTTTATCCCAACCGGGTGGATAGACCTTTGATTATTTCTTTGATAGCATACATTTGTAGGTAGGTACTTGATTTTATTTGCCTTGTTTACTTCCAAACCAATATAGGTACCTATTTCCTTTTTCTTCAATCACCGTAAAAAACCCAATAAGGCACGTTGGGAGCTGATTATGTTAATATCGTCGGCATAGCCTAAATGAGGCTCCACACTATGCCGATCAACATTGTTGGTTAACATCGGCGATCAACATGCTAGTGTGTACGTCAAAAACTTTCGTAGCAACAATTTGTGTGGATTGGAATTTTCTGATCGATGCGTCAGGATCAGGGTTCGAATCCTGGGGGTACCCAACTTTTTTTTTGTGAATAATAAAGTTACAACTATATTTAATAACATTAAATAGTTACTTATTCACAACAAATATTGCATTTGTCATCTTGATAAAAATTGATTAATAACGTAAAAAACCAAAAAATTATGTTCATGAAATTAAAATCCTACAAATGTTTTAATGAAATGGAATTTGTTGAACAATTTTGTCGATTGCTATCCATTTGAATTGGGTTGCGTTCAGGTCAACAAATGTTGATTGGCATTTTCGATCAACACGTCTGCACTTAAAGCCCGGGAGGTAACGACAGAAATTTCACACCCATTTTCTCAAGCTTCAATTTTTCTGTATGTGTAGTACCCTTAATCTATATTAATAATTTGGTGGTCTTACAACGCACCCTTACAGTAGAGTCCGCAAAAAAATAACAAAATTAACTCATTTTCTCAAGCTTCAAACTTTCTGTACGCATTATTTTGGACATAAGAAGCAAAAATTATGAGGTCTTACAACTTCATTCTACAACGAAGGTCGTCTTAAAACCACCTAAAACCCGCAAAAAAACTAAAAATCAACCCATTTTCTCAAGGATGGAACCAATTTCAATTTATGGTTGGCATCATAACAAATAAAAATTAGTAGGTCTTACACCCATAACTTACAACGAAGGCCGTCTTAAAAATTCATGAAAGTGAGGGAACAGTGTATTTTTTCTATTGAAATGCATATCATCAAAGCTAATTATCTCAGAAAGTACTGATCCTACGTAAAAAATTGTAATACAAAATTGTTAACGACAAAATTTTCAACAACTTTAGCTCGAAAATTTTTCAAAATTTTGAATATATAAAAAAGTATAAAAGTTGTAAGTGTTCTAAAACTAAAATACAGGTGGCTGCAATGGTTTTTTCGATATTATGAATAAACCATACTTTTTTATAAAAAAAAAATCAAAACAAAACTGTAGCCCATTAAATTTTCCATCAACATAATGTGGACGCAGCTTAGTAGTTGGACAGATGTGTTGAAAAAAGTTTCTCCGTGTTAATGCCTGCTTCAGCACTAGATTGAAGGAATCACGTTGTGGTGCATCTCTTTTCCATTTCCTACATAGATAAAATTTCAGTGGTCACAGGGTTAGGGTTTATCTTTTCTTTGTTAAAAGGTATAAAGTAAGGACCTAATTGATCGATCTGGAGTGATAGACTATTTTTTTTTTTTTTTTTTTTATTTGATAGCCATAAATCTTTCTGTGGCCAAAGTTTTGTCATTGTGATGTAAGTACGTAAATCTGTTACTACCTACATATCTCTTGGTCTGGTCAAACAGCTGGACAACGGACTTATTGATTTCTTTTAACTAAGTGCTTCTTAACTATTAAACTAATCATTATAACTTCATTAAGCTTCTACTAAAATAAAGCTTAAAGTTTTTTTTTTCAATTTGTAGAGAACCAAAATACATATGTATGTTTTTTTAAATTTTAATTTTCAGAAGGTTAAAGTTTTTTTTTGCATACACTTACGATTACAATCTCATTAAGATGATATTTTATATTGATTTTCTTACCTGAAATAAAGAAGAAAAAAAATATTTTATTTATGTATTTTATTAAAATAGAAAGTTTTTTTTTGTAATTTAAAAATGTATATGATTGCTTAGCCTATTGAATAGACCGGAAAATGAGGAGTATAAAGGAACAATTACGTGCAAGGGTTTTTATTATTGAATATGTTTGTTGGGCCCATAAGCATCCTTAAAATCGAAAATGCTACTAAATTTACCCATGCGTTTCTGAGAGAATGGTCACACTGGCCATTTTTCAATATTGTTTGTGTAACTTGAAAACTAAGCCGAATTTGACAATTTTACCTATAATACTTTTTGTTCAAAATTAAATTTTCTATTGAAGTGGACAGTTAAAAAAATTTTACGAAAAAATTTAAGCAGGAAAAGTTAACAAAAACCAACCTAAAAAAATCAAGGATATGTAAATTTTTTAATAAATTGTGCATAATTTTTTTTAAACAAAAATAGGGTCAAGAGATGCATGGACTAAATAAAGTAGAGACTAAAGGCCTTAATATGGCATGTTCAAACATTTATATTTAATCAAAATTGACAGAGATATTCCCATTCAAACCTTATCATTTCTTATAATTTTTCGCAGTTTTGGCCCGAAAGTCCCTTTTTCGGTACAATATGGCAAATTTCAGTTTCGTTAAAATGTTCGAAATCAAAATTTTGATATAATATCATTGTATATCCAATCTATAGTATTCTCATGAAACACGATTTTGTAGGTAGACATTTGGTCGATAGGTTCGCTGTGATCGCCTTACCGAGATCCCTTAGATGGCCACGAGCTTTTTTTCTTCATGAGAATACTATAGAATTTATATGCAATGATAATATGACATTAGAACTATAAAGAATTTATAAAAAGGATGTAAGTTGGCAATTTCGTTTTTCGGCTGTTCTTAAATGCTTTCAGACCTACAGACCGAACGGTTGGTCCGATTAACATAAGATTTGGTACTGGGTGCTAGGAACGTTACATTTGTCATAAGGTACCAAAAAATAGACTTTCGGGTAAAAACTGCGAAAAATTATAAGAAATGGTAAAGTTTGAATGGCTATATCTCTGTCAATTTTCAAATAATCCGTAAGAATCCAGTTTACTTTGTTCATGCATGTCTTGAGCCTTGAGCGTATCTTTGCTCCGAAAAAAAATATGCGCAATTTAGAAAAAAAATTTAAAACTACTGATTTTTCGATTTTTTTATGTTGGTTTTTGTTTACTTTTCCTGTTTAATTTTTTTTAAGAAATTTTCCAAACTTTCCATTTCGATAGAAAATTTAATTTTGAACAAAAATTATTATAGGTACCTATGTAAAATTGTCGAATTCGGCTTAGTTTTCGAGTTATACCAAAAATACTGAAAAGTGGCCAGTGTGACCATTCACATTGGTTGCTCCATATTGTTTTTTACTTGAGTTCTTAAAATTATTTAAAATTTTTTTTCTATCCATAACCAAAAACAAGAAGATTTTCAAAAATACCTGTTTTTGAAACTTTGAATGCCTGTAACTTATAAAATTTCAGTTCAAATTATACAAGCAGTACATTGACGGAAGGAGACAGGTCACATCATTCAGAAAATACACATTTTATATAAATTAGCTAAGCCGTTAGCGAGATTGATGGGAATACCTAAAAAAATTGCTGAGAAAATGATATTTGCCCATATCTCGAAAACGCTTGTTTGGAAAAAAAACAATTTTTATTTTCGTGTTCAGTGACCCAAAATTAGTCTAGAAAATATATTTTTTCTAAGGACCTTAACATGACCCAAAATTTTGTAAACTACCTAGTGTAATCCACACAAAATTGGTCGGTCATAGAAAATTTCAATAAAAGAGTACTTACTTGCCAGCAAAGCCGTGGCAGCCATTTATCTGATGTGCTATATTCCATACATAACCCCAACCCAATATGTATCTAAAATCTATGAATTTAAGCTTTCTAATTAAAATATCTTTATTTTCTATCAAAGTTACATTTTGCGTGAATTATGGGACACCCTTTATTTATAAATATGTTATCTGAAAAATTATTTTTCAAATTTGAAGAAAATCGGTCAACCCGTTTAGGCTCTACCCTTGATGTAAATTGGACATAAAGATGCTAATTGTTTTTTAAATAACCAATAATTATTACCTAATTATAAGATCATAAAAATGAAACGAATAAATCATCAATCAATACATTCTTACTTAAATAATTATCTAATGAAATAACTTTGTTTATACTCAAGGAAAAATTTCATTAATGGGTTATTCGTTAACTAATGAGATTATATTTCATTTACTTAATGAACAATTATTAAATGAATAACTTCATGTAGGTACCTAGGACAGATTCAGCGAAGTCCATCAAATGCTGAGTTTGAATTAAAAATTAATTACTTCGGCGAAGTTCTTCATTTATGGATTTATGTAAGATTTTGGTACAGTGTATTTAACTAGTGACATAGGTATTTGCGTTATACCTAAAACAAAAATTCCACATACCTAAAAAGAACAAAAAAGTAACCAATTTGGACCGACACCAAAAATTTTATGATACAAAGCTTCCTTTCATTTTCAATTTACGTCTTATTTTCTTTTTCATGAATTTAAGTAAACTTCCAGTAATTACAGTAAAGACAAAAAATATTCAAAAATAAATTTGTTTTCTTATTTTTTGTATCCAAAAGCTGCTTTTCTTAATTTGTTTCTCACTGTCGTTTAGCATCTAATTATTTTATTTTATTTTTTTTTTTTTCTTATAGGTAGGTACCTATTGTTTTATTTCTCTCTTTGAACAGCCTGTAGACGTTAAAAAAAAATTGTAGCCTATTAAAATCGTATCAACAAAGCCAGATGGATGGAGTATATTAGGCTTAGAGCCATTTCACACATAGCCGGCAACCGGCTACCCGGTACCGGCTAACCGGTCGTTTGGTTAAGGATCTTATGGAAGCTTTCACACGTGCCGGAACCGGTTCATTTGTTGAAAACCGGGTAACCGATGCCGGCTAACCGGCTGCCGGGCATGTGTGAAATGGGCCTTAGTCATAGTTTGTTTATACTTTCAACTTATTTTCTTAGGTTTCATTTTCAGAGTTACCATGAGCAGGAAGGAACATGAATCACGTTTTGAACAGCAAAAACCAATTACGCAGTACTGCATCATTTCTGTTAAGATAAGTTCAAGAAAGTAATTCATTTCGCTTCGGATACATAACCGATTTTCACTTCAAAATTAGGGCTTGGCAGAAGACCAAATGAGACTTATTTTGAGTCCAAAAATGTCGTTTCGGTGTTGCGTTTTTTTCTTGTGGTACCTACCTAATTAAAATCTTCAAACCTTGTATAGCTTCGATTCGAAAAGAAAAAAGCTTATTGACAAATTTTCTATGTGAACTTGTCAAAAATGTCGTTCCAATTTTGATGGTCTCATTTGTTACGTTTACAGAGCCCCATCCAAAATATCTTTTAAATTTTGTATTTTTGATTCATCAATATTTTTCAAGTTTATTAAATTGCTACATGGCAACACTGGTAACTTTTATAACTGGTCGTTGTATTTCAATGCCGCTTTAACTGTATTGCGGCCATATTGGAATGGAATACGCACCAAACGAGACACAAAGAAAGAAGTATAACAACAACAAAAAACAGCACAGTCAATTAGTTTTTAATGAATGAATGAAATCGATTTACTATCACTTCATTATTTGCGGTTGACGTTGACATTATTTTTTGCAACCGATTTTCAAAGCTTTTTCAATTATTGCTCATAAATAACAAATTGAATTTCTTTAAATTAAGAAAGGTAGGTTAGTTATACGCATAAGTACCTACGTAACTATCTGCCTACACCTCAAATTTATTAAAAGCGAAAATGAGCAAAAAATAAAAAGAAGTTTAGGTCTATTTTTACGATGTGATAAGTGACAATATAAAATTTCTCTTTGAAGGAAGAAGTCCAACAACAAAAAAAAATTGCAATACTGTTAAATTGGCGTTAAATCGCATTTTGAATAATGAAAGCTTTCGGTCGAGCTGTCATCATCACGATGAGCGTAAGTTGATTTTAATTGAAAATATGAAGAAAAATAAAATGAAAAACCAAAAAGGTCTTTGATCACAAAGTGTAGCGGTTTTTAATCTACTGTCAACGAGGCAGGAAATAAGAAAAAAAAAAAAAAAATAGAAATCTAAAAAGACGTTGAAAATACAGTTTGTCTTGAGGCGTTAAATTAGTGTTGTGCTAATAGTAGGTCTAGGTAGCTATCTATAAGAAGGGGATTTAATTGAAAGCATTTTTTTTTTTAATAAAAAAGCAAATATAGGTAGGTTTATGACTCACAGACTGTAAATAGTTTTTTATATTCACCTTCACACCTTGATGGTATTTTAATGAGTAATAATTTAAATTTAAAATGGAAACAAAAAATTTATATGCACACGTGCTTCATTATGATAGATATGCTTTGCGTTGCATTGTGCATAGGAATTTAAGAAAAAACGTTTTTCTTATTTTTTTTTTCTTTTTTATTGACATAAAAACAATGGTATGTACCCATACTTCCTCATAAGTCCAGTCATTTAAGCTTTTTGGCTCGGAAAAAAATGACGGAACGCTGAATTTTGGTATAGGGACATGTCTCCAGTAATCATAATAATAATTCGTTGACTGTGAGGAAAACATTTAAACTATCAGCTATTTAGGTATCAGCTTAAACTCAAATATTTGTTATAACTTTTAAGGTTGTTCGACATTTTTTTACAAAATACGTTTTTATATAAAATTGTGTGTGTTCACTATTGTGGATAGTTCACTATTTCGAGGTTTACTACATCGGGCGTCTACTGTAAAACAAAAAACACTTTAATGGATTCTTAGTTTGAACACAATTCAAAAACTATTCGAACAAAGGAAGCTAGCAATTACATGAGTTTCCTTGAATCGAACACTGGAAGAAAAGAAGAAAAAGGTGTTCAACTGGACCCAACGTTCCTCTCAGTGTTCTTGACGTAAAACCGTAAAAATTAATTTTCTATAATATTTATTGCCTGAACAAAATAAAACAATTTTGACGGAGTTGCCTTTATTCGAACACTAGTGTTCGAACAGGCAACTCTAACAAATTTGGTTTCCAATGTTCTAACAGTCAATTCATTAAAAAGTTATTAAGCTTTAAGGTAGAACTATAATAGTCGGAAGGCCACTTAAGTGGTCATACGAAACCGAGCAAATACAAGGAGTTCATATGTTGCGCCCATAATTGCGATTTGGTACTGTTCGTCTAGCCTTCGTTAACTTTTGGCGTCGGACGTAAAGAGCGCTCACGTAAGTGGGCTCTTTCGTAAGTGGGCGAATGCAAAAATCAAAATGGTGGAAGCAAACTAAAAACAAATTGGCGTGGTGCATAGCTTTCAACTTTTTTCTTCTGTTTGATGAATGTGAAGTAAAATGTTTAAATCGTCTGTAAATTAATTTTTATAACATCGTTTTTTTTGTATGGTTTCGCAAAGTAAATAAGTAAAAGCTCATCACTCTGTGCTGTGAATAAGTATAAGAAAATTAACATTGAACAAAGAATTACATATTTACATTAAATACTTTCAACCACTTAAGTGCATTATGGGTGACTTATAAAACTGACGTTTTGGAAAGCTACTTTTCGGTCGGTTTTGACATAAGGTTCCGAAAGCTTCCGCCTATTATAGTTCTACCTTTCAGTTAAAACTTTAAGTTACATGAATAAAATAACTATTATCTAACGCGAAATCGCGTTATAACAGGCATTAAGAATAATTTTCACACCAAAAATCACAGTTTCCCAAAACACTTCCAACAGTTTTTTTATTTACAAAAAACTTGAAATTACTGGATTTCCTAAAGCCACTTTTTTAAGTCCTTTTTTTAAACTTCAAGATGAAATTTGATGAGTTGATAGGACTCCAATATGAGCACTGACAATTATAAGGGGTTCAAGGCCCCCCCAAATGGTTTTTTAAGGAATATCTTCCGAACGACAACTGTTACAAAAAAATGTCAAGGATTAGGTTGTAGCTTAGAAAATTTCCTACAGAAAATATTCAGTAACTTCTTTTCATAAAAGTAACCGTTTTCGAGATATGCAATGTTTTTGTGTGATATGGGCTCTTTTATACCACCTTTGGAGATGAGTAGTATCCCCCAGGAAAATTATAAAAAAAATTCTAAGAAATATAGGTATACAGGGATTTATTTAAAGGTTTTTGGAGATTTCCCCATCGATTCGGGGTCCACTACATTAATCAAACGGGGCCAAAGGTCATGAAACATAGTACATATTTTGTTAATACAGGGCGATTCGAACAAAATATCACAACAAGCTATGGGGGGGAAGTTCTATTCTCCTCCGTTGCGCCGGAGGGGCAATTTTAAAAAAAATTGACTTAAAACTGAAAAAAACAAATTATTAAAAATAACTGTAACACTTACATGCTATACCTTTTTGTAAAGCCAACAATCTCTTCTTTTATTTTAGTTTTGAATAAAGTTGTGTGAACTTATTTTCAAACTCAAAACTTTGGACAAAAGAAATTTTTTGTTTTCAAAATTCAAACCCTTTTCTAATTTATAGTCAAAAACAAAAACTCATTGAATTTTGAAACAAAGAAGTAGTTATTTACATTTAAGATATAATTTGTTAGCGGAGCTCAAATCGATGGAGACTTTTTACATGTTTCCTTAGAATGCCATGGGGATGTTATGTACCAAAATCCAGCTCTCCGTCATTTTTTCCCTGATTTGGCTAATTTCGGCTAATATGGACTACATAGAGCATATTAAAATTTCCCACTTAAAGGTTTTTTTTTATAAATTCCAAAATTCAAAAAGGGAGTCAACAAGGTTGAATGCGCTTGAAGGGTAGTGAAGTGGAAAATCCATTTTCTTAGGTGTAGGTACATTACATAATATAGGATTTTTCCTGGAAGCAGAGTCCATAAATTCTCGATAAACCTTCCTTTCATATCTATTTTATTTTCAAAAAAAAACTTCTCGTTCTTATCTTGAAAAATGCAGAAAAATTCTCTTTCAGTCGTGTCAGGGTTTATGTGCCTATGGATTCATCACAAATCAGAAAAGCCTTTGTCTGTAGGGTCTTTGATAGATACAAATAAAATGGACGAAAAATTCATAGAAACCCCAAAAGTTTGCTCAATTCCAACCATTACAGTTAAACAAAAGGAATAATTAATTAGACTACGTATTTAAGCCGCAAAAATATTTGTTTTAATTTCTGCAATATTACATTTACATTTAGTAAGATACGAACAGTATTGCCATTTCCATAGGCATGAACAAGAACACAGACAGAGTTTAGAGTGATATTTTTGAGTGTATAGAGGAGTTTCGTCCTTAAATCATTTATGTAACGAAATAACAAAAAGATACATTTTTACAGATATGGACTCTAAGCGTTGTTCCTTCACAAAACATCTTGATTAGGTATTTACTTACATATATTCTTCTATACTTCTATACATATACCTATACGAGTATTGCCCTATTGGTGTTTCGGATGGTTGATGTTGATTGGAAAGATAAAAGGATTGCTTTTGCTGATAAAATTTCATTCAAAAAACATCAACAGCGAAAGTCAAGATTTTCGGAGCGTGAATTTATTGTATTCTACTACAATACTATTCTTCTCTGGTCCTGAATGGAATTGCTTTCAATCATTTTCAATCCTAGTCTTATTCTTCCATGACTTTTGTTCTTCTCTATAGAGATTTTTTTTTTGAGTGAGGGAATGTGTGTGTTAATTAATTATTTTCCTCCCAAAGAACAATTCATGGAATTTTTGACCTAGTTTCTGTAAAGAATTGCTTTTGGATTTGTTCCTTGTATTTTTGTTTTACAATACTTACTAGGTATAGAAGCATTTTAAATTTGTTCTTTCTATTCTGTTTTGAAGTGTTTTTCAGTTCAAATAAACATAAGTTAGAAACTGGGGATAAATGGAATTTGAGATTTATTAGGCGCTCATTTAGAACAACCCTCAAACCAACCGCATATTTTCTTTGTGTCATATTTTTGAAAATTTCATCTAATTCTTAAGAATTTTGTTCGATAAATCAATGTACATAATTAATTTTATAAGAAATTTTATTTTAAGAATTGAAAAATGAAAATTAAGATTAATTTATATTTACGTTTGTACAAAATAAATGTGTTCATCCAGAAAATGTGTAAGCATTAATCAAGATTAAATAGAGTGAAATGTCTAATTGTTTTACATAAATTTCGTACTTAATACATTATGTTGGCACATAGAAAGAAATTACCTTAAATAATACACATTATCTAGATTTAAATTTGGAACATTTTTTTTATAAATAACAAGAAATTCAGATGAAAAATTTAAAATCCTTTTTTATGTTTAATCATCTTGAAATGGAAGTCTTTAAATCCTTTAAGTTGGATTTCACGGTTTCATATCCGTGAAATCCAACTTAAAGGATTTAAAGATAATAAGCTCGGATAAATGACAAAGACACTCGGATAAATATTTGAATCTATAGAAACAGTTCGTGTTCAAAAATCAAATAATTAATTTTGTTAATTTCAGGGTTTTCCCTATCAAAGTCGCTCGGATAAAAACAATAAACTTTTAAATTTGGATAGGTTATTGCATGAAATTCAGATAAATGAAGCAGTTACAGCACCAAGTATTTTATCATTGGGTGCAAAACAGTCGTTTGTTTGAGCGTTAAGACATACATACAAAAAAGTTAAACTATAAAATCAGTTCGGATAAATGATAAATGTTGGTATAAATTAACATTTTTGCATTGTATTTAATTTTGTTTTATTTCAGAGTATTCTTATCAAAGTCACTCGGATAAGTAAGATTTCACGGATATGAAAGCAGATGATAAGTTCGGATAAATGACGAAGACACTTGGATAAATATTTAAACCACTAAAAAATTCATGTTCAAACATCCAATAGTAAATTTTGTTAATTTCAGCGTATTTCATATCAAAGTCGGTGGGATAAAATATGAAACTTTTACATTTGGATAATTAGAAAAACCTTCGGATAAAATCTAGTAGTTACAGCAGGATAGTCGTTGGCTAAGGTATGCCGACAAAAAAGATAAACTAAGTTCGGATAAACATACAGTAATAAATTTTGTTAATTTCAGGGTATTTCATATCAAAGTCGGTGGGATAAAAAATGAAACTTTTACATTTGGATAAATAGAATAACCTTCGGATAAAATCTAGCAGTTACAGCAGGATAGTCGTTGGCTAAGGTATGCCGACAAAAAAGTTAAACTCACTTCGGATAAATGACAAACAAATTGGTAAAAATTTCCTTTTTTCATAATGAGTTTTTAAGCTACAAATAATTTATTTTCAAATGTAGGATGAGCGTTGAAATGGCTCTCGGATAAAATAAATTAAAGATATATTAATTTAAAATACCGTTTCATGTTTAAGCATATTATATTTTATCTTTGAACGCAGGATAATCGTAAGTTTGATCTAACAAATAATAAACGTAGGTAAATTAATATTGAGTACCTATGTACTTTGGATAAAAGTCGAAGACACTTAGGTACATATTTGAATTTTTAGGTAGAATTCATGTTAACCCTCCTGATATTTGTTCTTTGTTTATATAGGTACATTCAGGGGTGTTTCTTATCACAGTCACTCAAATAAAAAATAAAATTGAATTAATTCGGATAAATAACACTCTTGGATAGAAATAAATTAATTAATTGTTAGTCCATGACTCATTGTTCTTAAATGCAGGCGATCGTAAGTTAAGCCAAATAGATATGGAATTTAAACTACAAAAAAGTTCGGATAAATGACAAAGCGTATCAAAATTATAGTTTATAATTATTTATATATGTTCAAATGCAAGATGAGGGTAACAAATGGCTATCAGATACAACAAACTATAATGACAAGCATTCTTCGGATATATTTTTGAACTGTTATCATTCTTATTAAGTCTCTCAGATAAACATTTAAGCTTTTGATAAATTCGGATAAGTGACAAAGGCAATTGGATAATAATTTAAAATACCAATTACATAAGTGTAAGGCGTCATATACATTTTTGTCTACAAATGTAAGAAATCTAATCATAAGTTGGATATCACAAGCATGAAAGTAAATGAAATTATAATTAGACCGGATAAAGACAACCGGATAAATTCTTTTGTTTTTAAAATGCAATAATAATCCTTAGAAGTCTCTCTGATAAGAAACCTAAACTTGAATAAATCCGTATAAATAACATTTTATTCGGATAAAGATATACATATTCACTTAACGTTTTTGTGCTGAGGAAAATCGTTGGCTAAGTCAAACGGATATGAGAGAAAAACCAAAAATGATCGTATAAATATCAAAAATATATGTATGAATAGGAAGTTAAGTTTTTATATTAGTAATTTTTGAGTAAATTGTTATTTATTTTCAAATTCATGAAGAGCGCTTGAGTAGATACATAATGGACATCGGATAGAAAAACTAAAAATAAAAAAAATATAAACTAATTTTCCGATTTGCATTACATGGATAAGCAACCCATATTTTCTGCTTATACAGGATATCGGTTGGTATACCTAATCTCTCGGAACAAAGCTAAGCATATGGATTAATGATAAATACTTCAAACTTCAATTTTGGAATCATCAAGCTATGTCACTCACTACAGGTTAATCGTATATGAGCGTTAACAAGTAGATACGACTATAGATTTGTTCGGATAAGTAACTCAGATACAAATTTAATTTTTAGGTACGTGAAAATCATGTTAAATAAAAATAAAATTTTGTTTTCAAAATTAAGAATATTCTTCAATACAGTTTGTGATGCAAATATTTAGGTTTATTAATTCGGATAAAAAGCATGGCATTCGGATATAAATTTCAGTTTTAGCCATCCAAGTTTTAACACTAGAAATATTATTCTTAGTCTAGTCAGACGGATTTGAAATTAAACCTACATACTTGTTCGGATAAATGACAAAGACACTCGGATAAAATTTAAAACATAAGAATACAAAGAATTGTGTAAGCCACTTACATTTTACGGTCAAATGCAGGATGAAAGTAAAGTATGACTCTCGGATAAAACATACTTAAATTTTAATAAAAATGTCGGACAATTTAAAGTTGTATTAAATAAATAAAAGATATTATTTTGAATAACTTAAACACAATCATTTTATTTATATCTTTTCTTATTTCATGAAAAAACACGTTGAAAATTTCCAATATCAAATCAATTTGTATTAAATATTGAAATAAGCAATATTTGTCAAAGGCAGGATATACACTGATAGTCTCTCAAATAATAATTCAGTTTATAGAGAATATATTTTTTAATTTTTTACAAAAGTATTTCGGATAAGACTGAATAAATAGCTTGACATTTGGATACAAATTCTAGTTTTTACCGTATTAAAAAGTTTTTAAGATATTTCATTATTAAGAATTTTTTAAACCACTAATATATTATATTCAAATGAATGATGAAAGTAAAGTATGACTCTCGGATAGAATAAACTTAATCTATTTAAAAGTTTCGGATTAATTTGATTAAAGTCCCTCAGACTACAATTCAATTTATAGATACATAAATGATAAAATACATTCGGATAAAAATTAAAATTGTTAAGGTAGATTGAATCTATGCCAAACCACCCAAAATATTCCTTTAAGAATTCAGGAAATTCCTTAATAAATACTTTCGGATAAGTTTGGATAAATAGCTTGACGTTTCGATATAAATTGTAATTGTTACAGTCTTTGTTTTAGCACTCAAAGATTTATTCTTACATGCAGGATAATCGTATATATAATACCAAATTAATTTGGATAAACGCAAAGATCGTTCGGATAAAATTTTCATTTGTTATATTATTTATAAATATTGTATAAATATCATGTACCTATTATTTGTTCAATGAAGGATTTGCTTTAGTTAAAAGGACCTCGGATAAAACAAATAACCTTAACCAACACAAAATAAAACAAATGCCAAAGACAATCGGATAATCTTTTTAAATTGTGACTTGTCGAAACACCTAAAATTTACTTTTAAATTATGAATATCCATTGTTAGAGTCTATCAGATAAAACTCAATTTATTCTTTAAAATTGGGATAAAATTTAAAATTACTGCAATAACCGTTTATTAAGTCTAAAAGATATGAAAATAATGTCATAGAATAGTTATGATAAATGTCAAAGAGAATCGGATAACAAATTAAAATCTTACAATATTCATCTAATATTCAAAGGTATTATTGTGTTCTTAAACGGTTACAAAATAATTCAGAAAAAAAAAACTTGAAAGTGGACTAATCTAAGGAGTTAAGGTACCTTTGTATATTTTATCCAACCATCACATTGGCTCCTAGCTGATGGAAATACGAGAACTCTTGTATCCTTTTGAAAGTTATACATTTTATTCTGTACAAAAATTATTAAATGCAAACAGAATAAAAAATTTAAAAGAAAGGTGCGACGATGGAGGTTTGATAGGTATATGAATGGCGGTTTATGATGATGGAGGACTAAAAAGTTGGTTAATAAAATAAAATAAAAAAATATATGAAGTAAACGATCAAACGATGAGTTATAATGTCTGGCACTTGAAAAGAAGTCCTCCTTGATGAATTTTTTAACATTTTTTTTTTTTATTATTTAAAATTGTTTTTCCCAGATGAAATTTTCTTTCTTATTTTATATCATCCTGAATATGAATATGAGAGGAGTATTTTACTTCCAGACCACTTAATGTAAAAATACGTTTCTTTTGATATCGTTTTCATCAATTTGTTCGACGTTGAATCGTCACCGTCTTCGCCGTTTTCATAGGCGCGTGTAGTCGTGAACTTTAGTTAGTATAATGAGGGGGTGGTGGTTGATGAAGAAGGGATGTGAGCTAATATAAAATATGAAGATGTATCCTTCTGATGTGTGTATGATGAATTTTTATGAAATTAAATCCAATTTTTTTTTTCTTCTTCTTTAAGATTAGTTCTTGAAACATAATATCCAATGAAGGGATGGTGTACCTGAAAGTAAAGTATACTTACACCTACCTTGATCGTTCCAAAACACACACTCGTAACAGGAAAAAAAAGATTTATGAGCAAGGACGCAAGGGAAGAGATAAAATGTAATATTTTTGAAACAGGTAGGTTCCCAAGTATAAACATGTAAGGGGGTTTACTTTGTGAATGGAAAATAATTTAAAAATCTCCTACTGGGTTTTAGGCATGAGTGAAAGCAGCACGCTTATGGAAATGCACATAAAAGGTAATGATGACAGAGTTTATTTCTGGGGGAATAGGTAGGTAAATGAAGGTAAGCTTCATTTTTATGAAAATTACTATCACTTAGACTAATTTAGAGAATATTTTTTTAATGGTGATGTTTTTTTTTTTGTAAGTATAGGTATAATGGCAAGAAAAAGAAGATCCGTGAGGAATGTAGATATAGTGCGGGTCGGGGTAAAATTATAAAGGAAAAGAATTTTAAAGCTTGGACAATAGTGAAATTAATAACAAAAAATTAAAGCCCATTTTCATGTAATTGTTAGACTTACGAAAAGTTTTTAAACCGTAGTAAGTTTTCGATATTTCTTAAAGCCTATTCAAGTTTAGGCGGAAATTTGACTTGCATACATAGGTACATTAGGGGTGTCGGAATTTTTTTTTATTTTTTATATTCAAAATGGGTATGGTGGATCATGTATAGGGTTTAGAAAGATGAAATTTTTGTTCTAGGACATTTTCCAAAATCGAGTTTTGAGACCCCGCGGCCGTTTTCAAGTAAAAACAGCACATTTCGAAAAAATGGTCAGGAAAACCAATTAAATTTTCGTCGATAAGTTGTCAAAATTACTTTAAATGTTTCATTTTGGCTCCTTTTCTCATTTGTATTGAC
This sequence comes from Dasysyrphus tricinctus, assembly GCA_963921185.1. Taxonomy (NCBI): domain Eukaryota; kingdom Metazoa; phylum Arthropoda; class Insecta; order Diptera; family Syrphidae; genus Dasysyrphus; species Dasysyrphus tricinctus. The sequence continues at coordinate 204,599,559 of OY992531.1, forward strand.
CGAACTTCAATTTAAAAATGCTGTATAGTATTAAGAAAGCAAGTTTCAACCAATTAAGGCATTCCATTTCGAAAAAATGGTCAGGAAAACCAATTAAATTTTCGTCGATATGTTGTCAAAATTACTTTAAATGTTTCATTTTGGCTCCTTTTCTCATTTGTATTGACCGAACTTCAATTTAAAAATGCTGTATAGTATTAAGAAAGCAAGTTTCAACCAATTAAGGCATTCCATTTAGAAGAAATAATCGAAAACATCTAGAAAATCGTTCTATTCTTCGGGGGTATTTAATGTAAAAAGTTATTTCATGATATTTTGACAAGCAGATTTTAACGCTATCTTCTTAGCAAAAGGTTACAAAAGAAAAATAAAATCATTGTAGGTTACTGTGACTTTATATAATATTAGTTTTTTGGTCCGCTTATTCGAGTTGAGGTTTTTCAACCTAAAAATGGCCACGGGGTCTCAAAATTCCATTTTGGAAAATGTCCCAGAACAAAAATTATTTCTTTCTAATCCCTTTACAAGATCCATAATACCCATTTTGAATACAAAAAATAAAAAAAAATTCCGACACCCCTAAGGTACATATAACACTCGGCTATTCTGATATACGGTCGGATAATAATTGAATACGTCAGCAGGTCGTCCATTTGTTCATTTTGCCGAAGGTCTATATCGATTTTAGGCAAAACTAATGAATCAACAATTTGCCATTTTTTGAAAATTTCAAATCTATTTTATTTTTGTTGGCCGTTTTCATTCCGTACGTATTTAATTCGACCGAATATCAGAACAGCCAGCATAGAAACAGCGATTGCGAAAACTACTGCTAAGGTATTGGAATACGGCGATCTTAAACATATACAAATTATGTTGAGGAACTCTCTTCAATGTTTCAACAACAGCAACAGTTCCAAAAAAAGCTACAATCCATCAAATCCGGCCCTGATGTATTCAAGGAAATTATCAAAATCATAGACAAACGACAACAAATGCCAGGAAAAATCAGCACCAGAAAAGGGGAAATGGGCAATCACGCCAACTTATAATAAAGCGGAAGTATTTGCGGAATATTTTGATGTAAATTTCGTGCCATATAACTATAAAGCGATCCTTCATTACTAAGGAAGTCCAGTCAATGTAATTGAGCACCTGTAGCAGACAGACGGTGAAACTACCATTTTTAACGATGAAAATCCTGCTCGTGGTTCCAAGCTGACTGGCAGCTTCACCAACCCCGAAGGAGTAGCTGAGCTAACCAATAGTGCACGACCAGATTTGATTTCCAGCTACATCATAAGGAAGTTTCCCCAAGTCATAGGGCTATTTTTTTCACGATGATGTTCAACAATAGCTACTTCCCGAAGAGATGGAAGACATGTAAAAAAGGACTGATACCGAAGAAAGTCGATAGAGGTATCTACTGTTTCCGGACATCGTCTCATTTCTTAATAGTAACAGAAAAATCCTTCAATGACTTATTCTTCGGAAACTCAAGGCGTTCTGCATCACGAATAACATGCCGGACATGCAGTTTTGATTTCGGGAGAAACACTCTTGTTTACATCTCAGCCCTTGAGATTTCGCAATGACGTTGTTAGTACCATCAATAAATGTCAGCTTGTTGTTAGATGTTTCCTGTATAATAAAGAGAAAGAATTCGATAACATTTAGATATACCTACACCAGGTTCATAAGCAAAGCATTTATTATTTTTCAGGTAGGGACCCTAAGCAAAATAATTTTAAGCTTTCTCAATTCTAGATCGTTGTTCGTTCATACTGAAAACAACAAGTCAACAGCACGAAACCATCGGATCAGGAGTTGTTCAAGGATCAAAGCCGCAACCGTACCTCTACAAGGTCTTCATATATCGGACCAACCTCAACCCAACAATGCTACGAATTCGCTTGGTGCAAACGATTCGCTTACATTCACCTAATCAATGTCACCAGTCATTAAACATTATACACGGGAGTTCTACACAACATGGGGCATTAAAGTTAACACACCCAAATCTGAGGTTGACTTGCTTCAGAAAATCAGCGGGGCAGCGAAGCGCACCGTCATCTAAAAGCAACATTTATCATCAATCTGCCTGACGGATTGCATTCGATAACCAAAACTCGGTGAGATATCTAAGTATCAACTTTGATGAGAGGTTACGCTTCGATCCACCTGTAACAGCAACTCTGAAAAAAATGAACTACGCTTTCCATAACATTCATCCACTAATGTGGAATAGGAATGCACTCAGCCTAAGGACGAAGTTCCTTTTCAGTAAGCAACTTCTCAGACCAGTCATCAGCATCACATACTGCTTTCCTGTCTGGTTTACTATTTCCAAAACCAGCGTGAGAAAACTGGAGTTATTTGAGAGGAAGATCTTCCGGATCTGTACTGTACTCTACTTTGACCAACGGTGAAGAAAACATTTCAACAACAAGCGACTCTACCCCTTGACAAATATATGATCGATGCTCCCAAAAGACTAAAGAGCAACCTCAGCAATCATCCAAGCCCACTGCACTCGTTGGAATCATCACAACTGACGAGAGACGCCGCGAGCCACGATACCTGGACCTGACAGCACTAGGTACTGGGCGAAGGAATTAATATTTTCAATTTAAGGCAATTCAATTTAACTCCCCTAATTAAGATATATTTCAAACGCGTCAAACAATGAAATAGAAGAATGTTTGATGACCATTTCAATATTTTTAATATTAAAAATGAACCAAATTGAGCCTAGGTGGCTGCCTTGAGGGACACCAGGGGTGGCTTAAAAAGGGTCGGATGTGAACCATCTTAATATCTTGATTCATTTAGTTAATTCATTTTTGTTCAACTTGCACCAGTCAAAACTAGGTGCGTATACATAGGTACCAACCTAACACAAATCTACTTAGGACCAGCTGTACAAATACTTAAGTCGTAGTTCAGCAATTTCAGCTCACTTACTTTGGCAAAATAGCTGAAGTTAAGCGATGGTTCCGTTATTGAATTGGCTACTAAAACATACTTCAACCTTGAACCACTGCTGAACCTCAGTAATCTATCCGGAATCAGCCAGTAAAAACATTTGAACCACGTTTCTACAACTGCACCTTAGTTATTTTTATCTTCTCACTGTCTACAGAATCCAGTATTTGTTCAACAAGAAAAAGTAAATATTCAACAATTTTCTTCTATTTTCTCAAATTAATATTTTTAAATTTAAACAGACTCTGTTATTATACAACCTCAATCATAATAAATTCAAATAAGCCAAGCTGCTGGAATAAGACAAACATACTAACTCAAAAACCAAGAGAGTAAAAAAACAATAAAGCTAAAGATAACACCGCACTAATTAAGATTGCAAATCCTAACCCATTTGTTAGAGCATTCTGGAATTCTTATGCACATATAATTGTTGGTATATTTTATATACGAATGAGTAGGTATTTCTATACCTTCTGATACCATTTAGTCTATATATATCTACCTACGTTTGTGCATATATGCAAAACTACACCGCACGTAATCAATCAAAAACTGACTAAAAAGTCAACCTCATAATTTAGAACAAAAGCCGTCGCTGTTTTGCCTGCTGCTACCCTTTTGCTTCTTCTTCATCAACCCTTTTTAAATGATATGGTGTGGGTTCTTTTGGTGATATATATGATAGAAGGCGACACCCACTCTTCGTTAGTCAAAAACGGTGAAAACAATTTTCCATTTTCAAAAAAGGTAAACAATGTACTGTATAGACGTTCTTGTACCGAAAAATGTTCCAAGTGCCACCAGCACCAGCATTCAGGAACAGAACACAAGAGTTACGTTTCCCTTTTGAACCCTATCTCTCTAAATGTAGATCCTTTTTCTATATAGATTATACTAGGTATAGGTAGGTATGCCTCTGACTATATCTACAACATACCTACCTAGGTTCTCTCCTATAGTTCTGTGTTTTAAATTCTCTTGCCTTAGACCTTCTATAGCAGTTGTATAGCTGTGGTATAGTGTTCCGCTTATGGAATCCTTGCAATTTCTGTCATAAAATCCTGAAATAGCATCTGTGACAACTACTATATCAGTGCTCAACACACTCATACATATATGAGAAATGGGAAAATACCCTATAGCTTTTTTGCTGCGAAGAGACACACATAGAGAGCGGCAATCTCATATCCCGTAATGTGGGGAAATAGGGAATACGAACGGAAAAACACGTAAGGGTTTACTTTAGCATTCATCAAAATCATTTTATACATCAGTGGTACCTACACTCACTTAAATTTCGTAACATCACAATGGAATAAGAGTGAGAAACAAGGCACAAGACATAGAGAACCTATACCTGATGTAGGATTTTTTGATATAGGGTTGCCATAAGTGTTTTCAAAAGGAATATATTTGAGACGTGACATTTTTTTGCACAAATTTTGGGCTTTGCGGGGTTTGTAGGGTTATGAAGAATTCTACCTCGCACACATAATCAAAAAAGAGAACAATCTTGGTTCTGGTAAGTTACTTATGAAATTTTAAATTTAAATAAATAAGTTAAAGCTTAATTTTGTCAATAGCTTAGTGCTTAAGAACTTTGGGGCAGTTTTTGGTTTCAAGTTGTTGCAAGGTTATGTGTCGTCGGTTTGTACAATCCTCATAATTTTGTAAGCTTTTACTAAGTTTATTTAAAACATTTACTCAAGTTATTTATAACTATTACTTGAATTATTTTCTAATTTCAATAAAAGCTACAAATTATGACAGTTTGATATTATTACCTAAGAAAGTAAGAGAAAAAATTTGTAAAAGCTAAGTAATTTTAGTAAAGCTAAAACCAAATTTAGTTAAAGCTACAAATTCAATTAGTGACTGCTGTAAAATCTGCAAAGTTATGAATACATTGAGGTATAGCCTATAAAATTTGAAATTTAAGATTTCATTAAATTTTTTGAACAAGCTTCTTTGAGGAAAATAATCGTCAGATTTTTGTAGCTTTTGCTAAAATTCTGTCAGCTTTTACTAAAACTAGTTATGGATTTTTTTCTAATTATATTAGGTTTTACTTAATTTTAGTTTAAGCCTTATAATAACTGTCATGCTTGTGTTGCTTTTGCTATAATTTTGTTAGCTTCAACTTAAATTGTTTATGAATTTAACTTAAATAATATTAGCTTTGGCGTAATTTTAGCTCTAGCTTCTGCTAGGCATAATTAATATCGTCACACTTTTCTGGCTTTTGCTAAAATTATGCAAGTTTTTACTTAAATTATTTTAATTTTCTTGTAGGTTTTACTAAAATTATTTAACTTTAATTGAATATTAGTTTAAGCCTTTACTAGGTATAACAATCGTAATACTTTTGTAGCTTTTGCTAAAATTAAGCTAGCTTGTATTTAAACTTGGTTAGTTTTTACTTAAATTATTCTTAGGTTTTAATAATATTATTTGACTTTTACCAAAGTCTTTATAAGGTATAAATATAAATATAAATATAAATATAAATAAAAATATAAATATAAATATAAATATAAATATAAATATAAATATAAATATAAATATAAATATAAATATAAATATAAATATAAATATAAATATAAATATAAATATAAATATAAATATAAATATAAATATAAATATAAATATAAATATAAATATAAATATAAATATAAATATAAATATAAATATAAATATAAATATAAATATAAATATAAATATAAATATAAATATAAATATAAATATAAATATAAATATAAATATAAATATAAATATAAATATAAATATAAATATAAATATAAATATAAATATAAATATAAATATAAATATAAATATAAATATAAATATAAATATAAATATAAATATAAATATAAATATAAATATAAATATAAATATAAATATAAATATAAATATAAATATAAATATAAATATAAATATAAATATAAATATAAATATAAATATAAATATAAATATAAATATAAATATAAATATAAATATAATTATAAATATAATTATAAATATAAATATAAATATAATAATTATCAAACTTTTGTAGTTTGTAACAAATGTATGCCAGCTTTAAATAAAATTATTTGTACCTTTTACTAAAACTGTGACAGCTTTTACTAAAATTATTTGAGTGTTTACTTAGGTATATTTACTTTAATCTTTATAAGATATAACAATCGTCACACGCTTAAGGGTTATACGAACTATATGCAAGCTTTTACTAAAATTGTGTGTAGCTTTTACTTAATTTATTTGTAGGTTTTACTCTAACTATTTTACTTTTACTCAATCTAAGGTTAAAGATTTAAAAACCATAACAATCATCATTCTTTTTTAGTTTGTACTAAAGTTATGACAGCTTAAGCTAAAATTATTAGTAAAACAACTATGCAAGCTTTAACTTAAATTATTTGTAGCTTTTACAAAAATTATAACTAGCTTTACCTAAATTGATTTGTAGATTTGACTTTAATAATTTCAAGTTTTTACTTAAATTATTCTAGCTCCAGTTGTATTAGTCTTATTATCAAAAGGTTTAATTGAACAATTTTAACTTTTGCTCAATACGTAGATAATTATCAGACACTTTTGTACCAAGCTCAAGATTCTCAAAATCAAATTCATGATACAAAATCAAAGACTTTACGTGTATTCTCTGTTTGGGGAAGAAAAAGGACTTGTAAAGAGGTGAAAGTGTACAAAGAAATTGCAACTTTTGTATATCACACTTATAACGAACTGTTATTCATTTGAGATTTAAACTCTCCAAAGTGGAGAGATTCCCTGTCTCTAGTATGAAAGCTCTTATTTTATTCTTGTATGAGTAGTCTTCTGCATGATTTTGTGAAGTATATATAGTCTCGAGCTACAAATAATAGTTATCTATAGAAATGGTCAAAGCTAATGTGAATTATATGAAATAAATGAAATAAGTTTACACCACCGTTCACTGCTGAAACAATTTATGGTATGACTTCAGACACGCAAACAAACTCGTTTGTCTTACGAAAAAAACAAAAATTCTCCCCGTAAAGTTGCTTTAAACGTAGGTTTTTCGTCTCACTTAAGTGAGAGACTTGTGTTACGTAAGTTTCAAAGCAAACCATTTAACTGGACCTTTTTGAGGTGACCGCATTCCAAGGGAGTTTTATAGTATTTACCTAAATGATGGCAACCATCACGACAACACTTAGAAATTTAGAGGCTTAATTTCAACATCAGGCCCAGGTTTATAAAGTTGTCGTGAAATGTCTAAATGTTAACCTGCTTTCACACAGCTTTAATTAAAATGTCGCACACAAAACAGAGACAGAAGAGTTGCATGAATCGGGGTTGACTTGACACTCAGTTGCACTCAAGGTGACATGTGTGTGTAAAATATGCGTTCCAAATGTGTCACATCCCAAGTAAGTATGTAGGGTAGCTATTCCGACTACATTCCAACAGAGTGCAAAGATCCGTCTCTTGCGCATAAGTCCTTATAGAAGTCATACCTCCCTGCTCGATCGATTCTAATGTGTGAAGTTGCATCCTGGATAGTAGGTAAGGTACGTTGTTATCATTAGTTTAGGGATTCTCATTTTTGAGTGAAATGTCTTCATTTAGCCAAGAGACCCTTGCACCCAAAAAATCTCTAAAATAGATCCCCAGCGTATAGTCACGCGTTCTCCTAACTATAACACTTTAGTGTTGCTGACAGTTTGGATGGGTTTGGTATAGTTTAAGCATATATGTAGTTAGAGATGCTCTTCTCTCGTGATGCTCGTCTTCCCTTTTATAATTAAAAAGATCTCACCTGGCAGAAAAGCACACAATAATTAATTGTGGCCAAATGAGAGAAGACTCCATCGCACTGATGGAAGGAACAAACCCAACCAAATGCTACAACAGCAACAGGAGTGGTGTCGGTATGTGTTTTGAGATACACTCGTACCTATATGGAATAAGTTGACTGTACGAGGACACAATCCTTATAATTTGGAAGAGGAAAAAGCATGAAGCTTCAAGGATATGAAGACATGTGTGACAGGACATTTATTATGGCAGTCCACATAGCTACCTGAACAAAAAAAAAAAAAATTAGTAGCATATTTTATGTGTTGAAGAGATTCTTCAAGCTGCCACCCACTATACTCCTAGATTATACTCGCATCTCATCGTGTCTTAAATATACCTACATACATATGCCTCTCCTATAGTTATACATCTTTTTCAAAAGCACTGTCAACTATTTATGTTACGGACTACATTTTTTTTGCCCCTTCTGGAGTTCATTTCACCAAGGACTCTTCCGAGTCAAGCTGAATTCATTTACTAAATGAGAATGCCCTCTCACTTGCTGCGCAGCGAAGAAAAAAAAGAAAGAAATTAAAAATAATGAATTGGAACAACTTTATATTATATCTTCCTACCTAAATAATGAAAAAAAAAATCTTAGGCATAAAATGAGGGTCCAATCAAGCTGACAGTCCGACAGAACTACCTACTTACTATATATACCCAGCTGCGTTACCTACATTTTAAATGTGGTAGACTTTTGCAAATATGCACGAGTTTGACAAAAAAAAAAACAAGAAGAACTAGTTCAAGAATTTGCATCTTTGCATTTCAAAGATACGAAGAACTAGAACAATTGTCGTCATGTCCATGGTCCTTTTGGTGCTTGCTCTAATTTAAGTTGACACAAGACTTCTAAAAGTGAATTTTATTATATTTAATTTAAGTGGTGGAAGTATCTTTTTGGGAAAGTTATATACTGCCATCTGTTGATTTAAGGAAAATTTTAAATGAGCCTCGGGAAGAATGTGGATCTTGGCAGATAAGCATCTTTGTTTAAGGATATCCATAAGGTGCCCTATGTTTGACCTATACTGAAGTAACTCGTTTAATATATGGACCATCAGCTTTATTAATAAACGTATTTAAGAGACTAAGTGAGACGTGTTATTCATAAAAGTTATTTGACGTTGATAAGAGCCATTTTAAGCTTAACGTGTAAAGAGGTTAAACAGTGGCCTTATAATAATGACATTTAAACGTAATAGATTTCTTTTTTTGGTACTTTATTTGAAATAAGAGTATTGTATTGATCTATGAATAAGGATTTACGCAACGTTGAATAGAGCCTTAATAAGGGCTTTTATTTGGCGTAACTATTCACCTGTTGAAAGGTATTATGGCGAATTCTAATAACACTGCTGCACATATTGATAGACAATGCGTCAAAACGTTGATAAATCGACACATCAATATGTTATTGGTTTGAAGAACGAAGGAAAGAAGAGGACGAGCAACAGATATTTCAATGGCATATGGCAGAGCTTGGCATCAAGTACAACAAAGCGGTTGGACTTGATGGTATTCCCGCAGAGCTCCAACAAGCAGCGCAAAAAACATCGAGTAAGCACTTGGTGTTCTTCTAGAGTACTTAAGAACTGATGAGCAACAAAGCGGTTGGACTTGACAATGAGCAGCGCCAATACAACATTGAGTGAGCTCCTGCACCCAACTCATTGGAAGAGCTTAGGAAACAGAGTTTTTATGAGGACTGGAATATATAATGATTGTCAAGCTCCCAACTAATGGCGAGCCTGCAGTGATCATCTGTGCATGAAGCTGTGCATTCACATGCCACAGACACCAACAGCCAGTGGTTCCAGTATCGCGAAATCATCAAAGAGACAGCTCAAACCACCATACACCACCAAACACCTCAGAAAAAGGATGCATGGTGATCATGCATGCGTATACAGCTGAAAAAGGTGACAGAAGATGCACATGCGAATATGCTGCTGCGGAAAGCAAAGGCAGCGGGAGAAGAGTATCGAGCAAGGAGAAGAGAGGAGGTGAAGACCCTGCGTAGAATAAAGAGAGATCAAGGAGATCGAAGAGTCTCTCGATCGAAACAACACCCGAAAGTTTTATAAAAAAGCCAAGCAACTGGCTGCTGGCTTTAAAACCGAAAGGCAAGCGAAGGAAAACTGGTCCCCAAAGCACGGAATAGAAGATGTATTTAAGCCGAATTTTTAGAAGCTGCTGAATGGGCATCACCCGAGCGAAAAAAAGGTTATCAATGAAGACACAGTACCACCACCAAGTATAGAAGAGGGAGACTTAGCTATAAAGAAGCTCGAAAACAACAAGGCCGCTGGATCTGATGAATTACCCGCGGAGCTCTTCAAGCATAAAGGGGATGTGTTGAAAGGATGCATGCATCAACCAAGTTTTGGTGAAAAGAAGCATACTCGATGACTGGTCTATCAGCTCCATATGTCCTATCCACAGAAAAATCCTGCTAGACTATCGAGGCATATCCGTGATAAACGTCGTATATACGATCCTATCCAACGTAAAGTGTGATCGTTTTAAATAGTTCTGCATCACTAAAATCGGCAAGTACCAGTGAGGCTTCCGGCCAGGCAGATTAACCATAGACCAAATATTCACTCTCAGATAAATTGTGGAAAAAACCAACGACTTTCAAGTCGAAACTTATCATCTATTCATCGACTTTAAAGTCGCATATGATAGCGTTCATCGTGAGATATGATGGCTGAACTTGGGATCCCAGAAAAACTGACATTGGAAAACAGGCAATGCAATGTGCAACTCGGGAAAAGTTCTTCCGAACTATTCCAAACATGCAGAGGGTTTCGGCAAGGAGATGCTCTATCATGTGATTTCTTCAATCTCGTTCTGGAGCAAATAGTGAGCAGAACCAGGCGTTACCGCTGAAGGCACTATTTTCAACAGATCTGTCTAACTTCTAGAGAATGCCGATGATATCAACATCATCAGCTGCTCCCAACAGGCCGTTATAGGGGCTTTCACGACAGTTGAAGAACAGGCAAGTAAGTGAGGACAAGACCAAATACGAGGATAAGACCAATTACATGCTAGCAAAATTCCTCGAAGGACATTCGATAATGTGTGCGAGGAGGGTGAACGGAGGTGAAGATACAATCGCGAAATCTATGAGCTTTATCAGATAAATAAATTTGGTGGCGCAACAGCTCGTGGAGAACCAGGACCTAGTGACTTACAACTCTCAACAATTCCTGTGAGCTTGTTGTTGGCAGTCCCAACGGCTAGATGAGAGGCACAAGAATATTTACTCTTGGAGGATTTGTCAGTTCCTCAAGAGGCAATAGCCCAGAAAAATTATTTCTGTTTTCAGGTGGAAGCGGCTGGGAATTGAACCCAGACCATCTGCATGACAGTTCAACGCACTAAACATTATGCGACGAGGTACTACAGCTTATTTAGATGTGGATGTATAAAGTTCAGAAAATTGGTTCAGCCACATCAGCAAATAGAAAATAATGCTCCAGCCAAGCGAGTTTTTAAATCCCAGTCCCAGGTTCAAAAGAACGAAGACAACCAAAGCACCGTTTTTAAGACCAAGCCATGGCGGATTCCAGAAAACTTGAGTGGAAGTATCTTAATAGGGATCGTAGAGGATGGAAGGCTCCTGCGTCTCAGGTTGCAACCCTGTATGGATTGGGATTCGGGTAGGCAGTAAAGAATAGAGGACTTTGTGTTCTGCCTACTGTTAGGATACCAGTATTCTTTGATATGTTCGTTTGGATCTTTGTAAGGTTTTTCAGAGGCTTTGGGAAGCTCTTCAAAGTTCAAAATATTCTGAAAGCTGAAAAAAGCAGCTCTATCTCTGATCATTTTCAAGTTTTATCTAGATACACATTTTTATTTGCAAAAAAAAAGACGAGCTTAAAATTGTCAGCCTCAGCCAACATTTTTATTTTTTTTTTACTTTGCTTAATGAACGAGTTTCATCCAGTTAACAGTACCCTCTGTCACTCGTTTGATTTTTTTTTTAAATGATCAACAACAAATAAAATGACACATTTTTTCATTCCCTGAGTACCTACTCCAACCCTTGTTTCTAAGGTTTGTTTCCAAAGACACAAAGCTTTCCGTCTAGACACTTATCATCTCTTTATACCCTTTCCATTTATATTTACAAAAGTTTATTTTTTGAAGACAATTTTCCCAAAAATAAAAACACATTCGTATTTTTCTTTAGGGGGTTAAAAGAAGGGAGGTAGGTTTGTATAAAAAGCAAGTAGGTATAGGTACCTTCTTTGAATTTTATCTTCACATTCTCAGAAAAAGAGTTCATATGAATTGTATTTTTTGTATAAAAAATAAAATTCAATAAATTTATTCAAATCAATCATTTTAGATACTTTTTTGCTACCAAAAATATCTACAAACCACCAACTCAACTCAGAAAAAAAAAGAAAAAAAGAACAACCAATTCCATATCTCATTGCCTTCGTCATTAATCTTCTCTTCGTTCCTATGTTATACTCTTTGGTGCTATACCTCTTTGACAATCCAACTTATATACTATACATATACATACCGCCACTGGCGGTTACAATCCATCATTCAAAAAATATTTTTTAACAAAAAAAAAAAAAACAGAACGACAAAGAAAAACGACAAGAAAAAAAGAAACATGATACAAAACAACACCCACAACACTCTGCTGCCATCACTTTTTGAACTTTTTCGTATTTTCAAATCAAGCAATATTTTTACCCAATAAAAGGCGAACTCTCGAAAACACCCAGCGGGTGCGAGTATAGGAAGTTCTGCAAGACAAGTAAAATATAGAGAAGAAAAAAAAAAACAAGAATATATTCCAATGTTATATCCACCACCACCACATACTCCCTCCAGATAATAATTAAACATTCCACTCATGCAGCTGTCAAATGGCAACACATGTAAATATGTTAAAATCTTCTGCATTTTTACGCGAATATATTTATGTACAGTTCATATATATAGGTACTATTGTATCTTTGTAACTTTTTCCTTCTATCTGAATCCACTCTGATGTTTCATTATATCGTCAAAGAGATATACCTACACTCCATGTCATTGGATAAATGATTATGATGGTTTTAAGACAAACCTTAGGTAAATGAAGGGACTGTTCTTCCTGATTACGGATTGTGATGTTTCATCGTGTATCGGGGTGACTCCCTATTGGGGAAAAAGTGTTCTTCCAGAACAATTTAAGTCTACTCTACTCTACTCTACTCTACTCTACTCTACTTACTCTACTCTACTCTACTCTACTCTACTCTACTCTACTCTACTCTACTCTACTCTACTCTACTCTTCTCTACTCTACTCTACTCTACTCTACTCTACTCTACTCTACTCTACTCTACTCTACTCTACTCTACTCTACTCTACTCTACTCTACTCTACTCTACTCTACTCTACTCTACTCTACTCTACTCTACTCTACTCTACTCTACTCTACTCTACTCTACTCTACTCTACTCTACTCTACTCTACTCTACTTTACTCTACTCTACTCTACTCTACTCTACTCTACTCTACTCTACTCTGCTCTGCTCTGCTCTACTCTACTCTACTCTGCTCTACTCTACTCTACTCTACTCTGCTCTACTCCACTCTACTCTGCTTTACTCAATTTTACTTAAATTTTACTAAAATTTAAGCAAGTACCTACTAATTTTGATAGTTGATTTTTTTTCTCATTTAGGTTAAGTGCTTGACTTTTTTCCCTTCAATTACGTCAAGCTCATTCCAAGTAACACGGGGTGTAAATATTTGGAGGATGTCGTTTTACACTTTTTTTTTAATTCAAAGTCTAAGCACGATTGTCATTTTAAATTATTCACCACTTCACTTGGTGTTCTTGAATTTGGTATTTTTTTTTGATTTTGGTTGGTAAGCAAAGTAGCCTCCACATGTATAGGTAAAAGGACGATCAACGACTGACAACGACCACCGTAACCGTCACCGCCACCGCCATCCATATGGCCGAAAACTCATATATTATGGATTTAAATTCGGAAGCTTGCAACCGTTTATTAAGCTGACTGAATACAAAAAAAAAGAAAATAATAAAAACCATCAAAAACTGTCACTCTAATGAGTTTATGGTCAGTTTAACAAATTGGTTGTGTCATTGAGTGTTGAAAAGGTAGGCAAGCAAAGCAATACACAGGTATTCATTTAAACCTGATGGAATTTCATGTCCATTTATTTATATTTAATTTTTTTTTTTGTCATTTTTTCCAATTAGAGAGGGTAATTAGAAATTTCGCACTTTCATTACCACAAATTTAATATTATTGTATGCAATTTTTTTTTTATTTTGTTAGTTTGTAATTTTGTTGTTGAAACAATGAATATAGATGGTTGATGGTGTGAAATGTTTGTGTTTGCAACAAAATAATATGCAAAACTGAAAATTTATTTTATTGTCATTTAGGGAATTCACTCCTGTATAGATTGTAATTAAAAATTGAAATTAAATTGATTGTAAATAAAACAATAAAATAAATTTTATGTTTTTTTTTCTTTTTATTCTTCATAGATGAAATAATAATAATAACATAGGTAAGGTAGATGGACTTGGACATGCAAATATGTATACGTCAATACGTTTTAATAGGAATAAAGGATATTTTTTTGTTTAATTTTTTGTTGGTTTTGTGCAAATCACCGGAAGTATTTTAAATTTTTGAAAACTCTATTAAATGATTATGAATTTTTATTGAATTAAATGTGAAATTCATGATTAGATTGTTTTCATTTAGTTAACAATAAATTTTCATTTATTTTTCCTGTTTGTTGTTGTAGATATCTTTTGTTCATTTGTATCTATATTTTTATAGAATTAATTATGAAATATTTAGAAATATATCGGGTTGGAAGTTTAGGTATAATTAGTTAAAATAGAATCACTTGCTTTTTTTCAACAAAGCTTCATTATGTAAGTGAAATTAAATTCAATGCAAATATGCAGCAGGATATTAGTTTTTAAATATTTGATATTTGTTTGATGAATTTTTTTTTGTCGAAAGAAAAATATTTTTGAAATATTTTGTTTAAATTGTACAACAAAGGATCGAAGATAAACAAAGATATTTAGTTGGGAAGCAACAACAAGCCTCGGATACGGACGGATTTACTGTTGACGAACCTAGAAAATTAAATAAGGACAACGAACTTCGGATCTGCACGTGAAATATTCTATTTCTCTCTAGATCACGTGCAGCCGAACATTAAGCGGAGGACCTAGACTGCTACAAAGCAGACATCACCGTCGCCTAAGAAGTTTGATGGGATGGTCCGGGCAAAATAAAAATTAAAGACTGCGATATTTACTACGATCATTGCAGCCGATAACAATGGCAGCGTCTTTTTGGGTGTGGATTCGTCGTTAGGGGCAGACTATGCCAAGAAGTCTAGAGTTTTTTTTAAACTATGTGAACGAGCTCTTCACGACAATTCGCATCAAGGGTAAATTCGCCATCAGCTTAATATATACCTATATGTGCACATGCCCCACAGAGGGGAAGGATGATGACAACAAAGATGAGTTCAACGACCTCCTGGACAAGACCTATGAGTAATGCCCTATCTATGACAACAAGATTGCCTTGGGTGATTTTAATGCCAAACTAGGCAGAGAAGACGTAATTGGTGGCACAATCGGAAGATATAGCCTGCACGACACCGCCTCCGATAGCGGATTCAGGTTAGTCTACTTTGCTCAGGGGCGAAACGATGTGGTAGCTTGAACGCAGTTCCCACACCTCGATATACGCAATAAGGGGATAGGGGGAATTCCTTTTCAATCAACCGCCAACTAGATGGTCTATATTGTGATCGATGCAAGGCGACCCAACGTTGACTCAGACCACTAGCTAATGCTACGGATATCCAGACCGAAGCCAAAGGAAGAGGTCAGTATCAATATAAACAGTAGTAGTCAATTAGATATGGAACAAGGCATCCCGATGGGCGTGATTAAAATGAAACAAAACCTCCAAACAAATCACCTCTTTTACTTTGGAAACAGGTTTGTTGGAGAATTCGATCAAGCGCAGGTCTCAATGGCACACATGAGGGCACAGACTGGTTCGGAAATCAGCCAGTCTATTTGAATCATTACTTTAGGAGTATCACTGCTTTCTTCTTGTAACGGGATCACAATGGACCAATAGGCGCCCGTGTACGCAACAGCCTCTCTGCTGTACACGCCCCTCCTAACCTAACCTATGCCGCCAAGTTCTAGCATCGAGAACCCATGGAAGAATTACCAGGAAGCCATCAGAGATGCCGCCTTTGACGTTCTGGTTCCACGAAGATAGCATGAACATCAAAAGTCTTTGAATCCAACCCCTTGGGACGGCAGCGGCGGACGGAGCTGTGGAGGAGGATAGTATTAAAGGTATCATACACAGGCCGAATAAGACCTCAACGAACTTGGCCTGTGAAATTGGAAACAGCTAGCTAGAAAACGAGCCGGCTGGAATAAGTTTGGTGGTTGAGGCTCTTGTCCACCCCTGACTGTAGCGCCACCTTAAGTAAGTAAGTAATTGGAGCTGTTCACTAAACAACACATTTTCAATAGGTCCACTGGTGATCTTATGGTATATTCCACAGAAGATTGAACAGTGGAGAAAGTAAGATTATTGCACTTGATATTTCAAAAACATTTAATAGAGTTTGGCATCAAATTATTTTCTCGAAACTGTGTGCATTTCGTATCGATGAATCTCTTCATCTTTGCATGAGCAACTTTCTTTTGGACCAATACGAGACGTGTTAAACAGTTTCAAGTCTGAAATCCGCATAAAATAAGTGCAGGTGTGCCCCAGGGCTCCGTTTTGTCTCCGCCTCTATTCCTTATATTCATAAATAATCTTTTGTCTGAAACTTCTAATCCATTAAATTGTTTCCCTGATGACAGTAACCTCACATTTTTAGTGTTGTTTCTAGATTCACATCCTTGTGCTTTGGATGTGGAACTTCTTGGGCAGGGTATGTTTAGCGCATTAAATTCCAACCTCTACAGCATTTTCCAATGGGGAATTAAAAACCATGGTCAATGCCATCTTCTGTCGCTTAAGCAGAACCACTTGAGTCAATTGGATAGGGCTCAAAATAGAGCTTTAAAATTAATAGGTGATAGAACTATAACGGAAGCAATGGCATCTCTTGGACATAATTCCACCGTAATACTCGCTCTTCTAGGAATGCTAACCAACTGCGGACGTGCACTGCACGAATATGAAATGTTTTACTCGACTCAATTTTTCCGTCCCATTGTGATATTCAAACATTTAAAACAATTGTGCTTAGACATCTTCTTTTAACTTCTCTCCCAATTTCCTAATGCTCTATATTTAGTATTCTTTAAGTTAGATCGCGTATTTCTTTCCCGAATTATCCGTTTCATATTGAATATTTCTCTCCTATCTTTTACTTAGCACTTCTATATGTGAGTTCTGAACAAGACAATAGATCAGCAGTACAGATAAGAAATTTCTTGTATTGCCATTCTGACTGTCACTGATTAGAACTTTAGCTGGTGAAACATTGCCCTGTTCTCCAAGTCTTGATTCAGGCGAAGGCACAAAATTAAAAATAATTTTGGAAATAAACCAGAGCCCTGTGGCACACCAGCATTTATTTGTTTGATATCAGTTTTTAGCCCATCCTACTTACTTGCTAAGGTCCTCGGACCTGTTACGTTCGCGAGGTTCACCTTGCGGGACATAGGGCCTCCACTACTTGAACGTTCCATCGTGTATGTTTCTGAAAAGAAGCCTCAGCCCTCCAACTCTTCATCAGTTGAGCTAGTTCCTCTGAGACCGTTCTTCGCAAAGTGCTTTTAGGTCGGTCCACTCGTCTGTCTCGCTCACTTGACAGGGTTCCATTACATCGCTTGACTCACAATGCAGTCTTGACTTGATAGAGGCGATGGTTTCCTGAGCGGTCCTTATAATGGAAATTCTATATTGGAGATAGGGTTAGGCCAAAAAATCCTCAAGATTTTTGGGAGACATCTATTCACGAATGCGTGGTTTACCTATAAAGAAGCACGGATTCGACACTGGAGCGGAAGAGTCGGAGCTTGTGTTTTAAGCTTATACCTAGAGTTCTTTATCCATATTTTGGACAACAATCTTTTACTTTCCCGATTTTGCTGATTATAATATGTATCTAATTCGGTCTCGTCATCAGTATAGAGATACTACTCTCAAGATATTAAAAACTCTCTACCACCTCTATACTGGTTGTCCAGCTTCTCTCTACACTCTTGTTTTCATTTGAAAGACTACTTTCATCTCATGACAGAGTAATCGTCCAGATGTTTGAAATGTCTAGATGTTTGAGGTGTGATTGCAGATTCCACTAAATTCCTACATTTCTAGTGGACAAAGCAGCATGCAGTACATCACTTATCACCAACAGGAACAGTATTGGTGATGCTATACAACCTTGTGGAACCCCACTTGGGATTTCAAACTCTTCTCACAACTTTCCTTTATGATGCAGACATGATATGTGCATGCATCATTATGTAGTTTTAATAGTAGAAATCAATTTGTCCCTTCTGGAAAAAACAAACCAGAAAAACTCTTTATTGATACTTTTGAACGTCTTTTCGAAGTCGATGAACAGCAGATGAAGTTTCGATCGATCTTAAACGCACTATTCGAAGATGATCTGCAAGGTGCTGATGTACAAACAAAAGATCGACAAAATCATTAATTTGAGTATAAAGTCTCATCTCTTCTCTTGAGCAAAGTCAACTGGGTTATCACAAAAAAAATGAAACTCAGTATGGTCGACCAATGGTGCGTACTGGCTAGTGTCGGCGTATCTGGGCCATGACAATCTCGGCCCTCTCCCCGGTTATACACTGGAGAGAATCATCGCACAGGCAGAACGACAGAAGATATGTCTCATTATTGGGAGTGATGCTAACTCCCATCATACAGTATGGGGAAGTACTGATATCAATGATAGAGGTGAATCTCTTTTTGATTATATTTTAAGTACTAACCTTATAGTAAGTAATGTGGGAAACGAACCTACCTTCATTACTAAAAACCGACAAGAAGTATTGGATATTACTCTTGTCTCAGATACAATTCATCACAAGATCTTGAATTGGAAAGTATCTGATGAACACTCGTTTTCTGATCACAGGTACATCCAATTCAGTCTAAATGATGAACCTCCTAGCCGCTTGGTATTTCGAAACCCTCGAAAAACCGATTGGCTTAAATATAGGATAACACTCAAAGGTCTATTAAAACCTGATCTTTTAAATCCTCCTTCAAATATAATTGAACTTGACTGCAAGGTCAGTGATCTCACGTTAGCCCTTAACAAATCAATGGCTATTTCCTGTCCACTTACTCAAGTAAGGGGAAAAAAGAAGCCGTATTGGTGGGATTCAGGGCTTGAACCGCTCAGGAAAGATTGTCGTAAATGTTTTAATCGAGCTAAAAGTACCCGAGTAGCGTCGGATTGGGAATCCTATAAGGAAACCCTTAAATTATATAAGAAAGCTTTGAGGAAGTCTAAGAGATCCTCCTGGAGAATTTTCTGTGGAAATATAGAAAAAACTTCAGAGGCATCCAGGCTTAGAAAAATCCTCTCTTCAAATCCAGTGATGCCTAGCTGTTTGAAAAATGCTGATGGCTCATGGACCAACTCTTGCGAAGAATCGCTAAACCTGCTACTAGATACTCATTTCCCTGGAAGCTCCAAAAATATTAATAGCTTCGACCATAATAGGTCAGATAATGAGCCAAGATATCCACAAGGTCTTGTTACTAGGGAAAAGCTGCAATGGGCGCTCAACAGCTTCAAACCATACAAGTCTGCAGGACCCGACGGCATAGTACCAGCTGAACTCCAAATGAATTCTGATTTAATTCTGCCAATTCTGGAGATCATTCTTACTAGTTGTTTAAACCTGGTCCACATTCCCCTGTTATGGAGAGAAGTTAAGGTTGTGTTTATACCCAAAGCTGGCAAATGCTCCCAAGTAAACCCGAAAGATCTCAGACCTATTAGCCTATCATCATTCCTTCTTAAAATCTTTGAAAGATTGATCGATATCCACCTGCGAACAAGCATAGACACGCGACTTTTGTCTACTGCTCAACACGCTTATTGCAAAGGGAAATCGGTTGAAACTGCGTTACATACTCTAGTTCGAACTATAGAATATTCCCTCCATCATAAAGAGTACACCATGGTCGCTTTCTTGGATATAGAGGGCGCTTTTAACAATGTCGACACATATGCGATCGCATCTGCTCTGACATCCCTGAAGGTAGATGGTACGCTTGGTGAATTGATTAATCAAATGCTGACTAGCAGGGTTATCAATTCAAAACTGGGCAGCTTTTCCGCTAGAAGGTCTGTCAGTAGAGGTACGCCGCAAGGTGGTGTCCTATCTCCCCTTCTCTGGAACTTGGTAGTAAATGAGCTGCTGACATGCCTGGAAGCAGAAGGTTACAGAGTGATTGCATATGCGGACGATGTTGCTATTGCCGTATCAGGAAAGCATCCTACTGTCTTAAAAGAACTCTTACAAAATGCTTTAAATAAGCTTACCAACTGGGCTGACCGGTGTGGTCTGGGTGTCAACCCTCATAAAACAGAACTTGTTCTATTCTCAAGGAAATATAAAATCCCTCATATTGATCCTCCCTCTATCAAAGGTACTCCACTAACATTCACTGATCAAGCAAAATATTTGGGTCTTATTTTGGACAAAAAGTTAAGCTGGAAACCTAATATACAAGAAAGAGTCAAAAAAGCCACAGTGGCACTTTTCTCTTGCAAAAAAGCCGTTGGGAACAAATGGGGCCTTCAACCTCGAATCACTCACTGGCTATATACTTCGGTGATTAGACCGATCCTCACTTACGGAGTGACAGTATGGTGGACTGCTCTGGATAAAGCGGTAAATTGCGACAAATTGAGCAAAGTCCAACGCTCTGCTTGTTTGTGCATAAGTGGAGCACTTCGTACGACACCTTCCGCTGCTCTAGACGTTCTGCTCCATCTGACACCCCTCAATATTTTCAGCAAACAAGTGGCTGCAAATACAGCCATTCGCCTTAAAGCTTCCTCACAATGGACCAACAACAACTTTGGCCATTCCATCATTCTGAATTCATTCGGATCAATCACAAGTCGCACTGATTACACCATCCCAAAACTTCAGTTTGGCAAAAACTTTCAAGTCAGCATTCCTTCAAGAGTTCTCTGGGAGGATACGGCTCTCTTGGAAGATGAATCAATCCATATTTACACCGACGGATCGAAAACTGATGATGGGGTGGGTGGTGGTGTGTACTCAGAAAGACTAAAATTAAGTCTCTCCTTCCGTCTTCCTAATCATTGTAGCGTGTTCCAGGCGGAACTTATGGCGATCAAAGAAGCCTTATCTTGGCTGAAAGAAAACGTGTTATCAACTACAGATATCCGCATCTTCTCGGATAGTCAAGCAGCTATCAAATCTCTGGAATCGGTCTCTACCAACTCTTTAACAGCCCTAAATTGTCGTTCATCTCTGCTGGAGATGGCGCAGCAGTTTAACATTCACCTGTGTTGGGTGCCGGGGCATAGAGACATTCCAGGTAATTGTAAGGCCGACGAACTCGCTAAATATGGAACAACTCTACCTCTTCTACCTAGTAAGGCAGATATTGGTATTCCCATCGCTACATGTAAACTTATGCTGAAGCAAGATGCTTTAGAGAAAACAAACGTTAGGTGGAACAATATCACCACTTGCTGGGCAACAAAACAAATCTGGCCAGTAATGGATTTTAAGCGGTCTAAATGTTTGATATCTCTAAGCAGATTGCACATTAGCTCCATGATAGGTGTCATAACCGGACACTGTCTTATAGGCAAGCACGCAACGCGTCTTGGCGTATTCTCTAACGATTTTTGCAGAAGCTGTATGGACGAGGAAGAGGTGGAATCGATTCCTCATCTTCTATGCACTTGTCCTGCTCTATCTCATAGGCGAAGACTCCATCTTGGAGATTTCTACTTCAATGATCCTAGTGATTTAGTAAATGTTGACATAGGTAGTCTGTTACGCTTCATAAGAAGCTCCAAATGGTTCATTGAGTAGGGAAAAAGGCTTCCCAGATTCTTGTGGTATCACAATGGGCCAACTTATGGTCTAAGTGTGTCAGTTTTCATGACTGACAGCCACTTCAACCTAACCTAACCTAACCATGGTCGACTAATCCCAGCGGGAAAAATTAAAAAAACTCATTGAGGAAAAACCTGCTATTTCCTTGAGGAATGGAAGCTGTACCTGCCACTTTTCAGCTTATTCCTTTGATGAATTTAACATGGGCGTGTCATTGGCGGGAAGCACATGCCACTTTCTCGATGAAAATTCACTAACGAATTCACTACTTCAATGGAAGTTGTTTATTCAGCGACCCAGGTGATGAAAAACATGGTGATTGCATAATCTGTGAATTCACTACACACGGGTATTTAGCTTATTCATCAGTTCAATAATTTCGATGAAAAATCTAATGAAAATTCAGTTATGAAATCAACAGGTAAGTGGTAATTTCTTTTTCATCAATTAAATCCTCCCATTTGTATTTCTTACTAAATCCCGTCGGTAATGCACCCTTTATTTTAAAATGAAAACAAACCAAAAAGTTGTTTCCATTTCAAATCAAAAATTTGTGGCGTTTCGACAAATGCAATTTCTATTAACTTCAGTTCGTCTTACATGGACTTTTTTACAGAAAGTCACTGTGAACTGTATCCAACAAAATGAAAATTTATAGTTGCCAAAAAATTATAAACTACTTTGTGCATTACTATTCATCGTTGGAATCATCGATTACAATACACCATGAGTTTCACTCACATTTGTTTTTTTTTTTTGTTCTCGCCATGAACACTTTACAAAGCAGATGAGTGGATTCAAACAATGAACTGATGGTCTTGTACATTACTTTTCCACAAATTTTTCATCACCTACTTTTCCCTTTCAAATTCACCGAAATAAAGGGTCGTTTCATAAACACAAAGCAGAAAGTGGAATCAAAGCTACGAACTGAGGAAACTTTGCATTACTCTTCACCTACTAAATCATTGCATGTCGTTTCTCTTATGATTTGGCAAGTGAATTCATTGATTATTTCAGCAATAAATTTCATTGAGGACGATATTTCCCGCTGGGATGCAGCAGATGCGGTAACGAGGAAGTACAGAGAATACTCCTCACTACCTGTGTCACAGCCCTGCACTATATCATCTGAGAAACAGATTTCTTTTCCTAGGGAGACACTTCTTCAACAACTTGGAGGAACTCTCAGACATTCAAAGCAGAAACCTGTTGAAATTTATTAAAGCTACCAAATGGCTTCAAAACTCCTAAGCTCCATCAACCAACCGGCCTCGAGATTGGAAGCTTCCCCAACCACAGTCAAAAGACTTAAACGGACGTGCGTGTTTCTTGTAGGAGAGGCAACAAACGGAGAATGAGCATCTCGATCTCGCCTATACCTACACCAGCGATTGCCGCTCCTACGGTGAACATGATACACGACTGCATTGAGTTGATGGGGCCACATTTTCCTTAGATTAGTAAGATCCTCTTGATGAAAGAGTCAGCCCCTTGAACTTATTCAGTAATCCTGACCAAACAAACGGACACATTCACCAACCACTGACCTGTAAAAACTCAAATACCTGATTGCAAAAACTCATCTACCTGTTGCAAGGAAACACATGCTCCTACGGGCCGGGCCTGGTGAAAGGAAGATTTTTCAATTGGGGGTAAAGGAAAGCACCACACCCTTAAAAGACATCTACCTTTCCTTATCCAGCTGATTATGTGAAGACGGACATTTCTTCAATGACTTAGAGGAGGGTACCTCCGACATTTCAGGCTTTAGCTCGTTGAAAAACATCAAACCCCAGGCTTGAATGACATAGGATTTGGAATAGGTTTCATAACATGAGGGTCACATTACCTTTGATATCACAACGGATCTAGATTGATCTAAGTTTGACGGTAGCAAGATCAACTGTCAGCCCAGTAACCTAATCTAATCTATGGTGTTAATGTGGTCCACAAAGGAAGTTAAATGACGAAAATGGCGGTTTTCCCATACATGTACATATAAATCTTATAAACGGTGAATACTAGTTAAGGAGAAAATTTGAGAAAAAAATCCTTGGATGACAGCTTCCCATTCTTAATGAAATGAAAGAAAAATTTGAATATATGGCCTGCATCAAATTTGAAGCAAATCCTTCACCATCCATTGAGGCTGTAGCTCGAAATCAACATAGACCCAAAGTACAGGCAAACTGGTCAAAAGATGTTTTTACGAAAACTGATTTTGTTAATTTACTCATCATTGAAATGCTATAAATTTAATTAAGACTTTGACATTTTGTTTTGTCTCATAATAATCTATTACACAACAAGAGCAAGGAAAAATGGCAATTTGTTGAAAAATCCCCCCAATACCCTAGCTTAACCCTTTCCCAAATTCCCTGTTCAATTATTCTATTTTTATGGACGAACGTACCTAAGTAAACTCTTTGCAGTCTTTTCATTCAATATACATTCTCATCCCTTATTTAAGTTCATAAATTAAAAATAATCCAAATATAAAGTCATTTAACTGACATTCTGTATAATTTTGTTCACTACATTTTATTCTATACTGATACTGACCCTTTTTAACCAAATAAATTTAAACAACAAACCATAACACACTCTATAAAACAATCTTCTAAAACTATATTAAACATGTATATGAATGTATCTCCTCATCTCATATACTGACATTTTATCGAATTTGCAAAACTTCTTGATATTCTATCCCAAACAACATGATTTGAATTTTAATTTTGGAAAATGTTTTATTTTTTTTTATTTTTCAAATCCCTATTTTTCATCATCATGTTCTCTACATTTTGTATAGAATTTAAATTCAATTCTGAAATCCCAATAGAAATAAAAACCCTTTTTATAATGTTGATGTATCTATATAGTTAATCTTGAGTTCATGTTTTAGAATAAAAATAAATAATAGCACTAATTAATTTCAATTCCATGTCAGAATATCAATCCGAGAATTTTATTTGAATAATAAATAAATAAAAAAAACAAGAATTAAATATTAAATTGAAACATTTAAATTAAGAAAAAAATAGCGAAAGAAACATTTTTTTTTTTAAACCAAAACAGTATTAATTTCCATAACAATTAGTTTATTTGTGTATGTATAAGTATTGTAGATACATAAAATGATAACTTTGTGTGGTAGAAAGAACAATAAAATTCATGAAAACAACAATAAAAAAAACAAAAAGCCCAAAAAAACCACATATCGCCACACATCACACGCGCGGTTATCATCGATTAAAGGGTTAATTTTTGTTTTTAATTATTCGTACAATCCAACAGATACAAATGTTTCATTTTTTGCTTACATGCTTGATTTTAATGTGGAAGTGTGTGTGTTGAGTTAAAATAGGGATATCGATGGTGGGCCAAGGGATTCTAGAATCCATTGATAATGCATTTTTATACACCCTTCGTCACTTGATTGAGGTCAAATTCAATTCTATACTCGTGAGTAAAAAACTAATTTTAGGTCTTTTCTCATTTAATTTAGTTTTGTGATTTTTTTTCAATTCCTATTGGTCGGAGGGCAAAAGTGTGCATACATGAAATATTTAGCTTGCAATTTTGAACAATTATTTTCATAGGTCGAACTCTCTGTTTTTTTTCCCTTAAAAGAAAGAAAGCGGCATAATATACAAAAAAACACTCAGGTAAACAAGTGATGTTTCGAAACTTCGTGGCTCTCTATCTTCCAAGGTATTCACTATAGACAGATGGACCTATGAAAACAATTGTTCAAAATTGCAAGCTAAATATTGCTTGTATGCACCATTTTTCCTCTGACCAATAGGCATTGAAATAAATCGATGTGAAAAATTATCTCAAATCTACCCTTTTTCGCACACTCCCTTCGGGGGTGAATATAAGGAGCGTTTTATTTTCTCCGTGGTATCCCCAAAATAATCCTTCATTTTTCTTCTCCACTCGGAAAATATTCCTTAAAAGCCGTTTGAGGTGCCTCTGACCCCCCATAAAATATTTTACGCGCCCATATCGATGAGGACTTTTGATAGATTTTTAAGAATGCCGATCGAATGGATCGGGCGAGAGAAAGATAGAAGGCGATGATTTTCATAATGGGAACGGGAAGTGCCTATTCGATAGTAGGAAGTGTTTTCTTGGGTGTAGATTTGCTGTCAAAGGCACAATGTTTTAAGCTTTCATGATATCAGCGAGAGAATGACGACAATCCGCATCAAGGCCAAATTCCACCAATTGAACCTCATCAGCGCACATGCCCCTACAGAAGAGAAGGATGACAGAACCAAGAAAGAATTTTACGAGGTCCTAGCCAAAACTTCTTATGATCAATACCCCCAAGAATGACATTAAAATACTTCTGGCAGATTTGTATGCCTAAATGGGTAAGATAGACAACAGCCGTGTTTTGTTGAGAAGTTGCAACACAGCCAGTTGAAATTTGACACAGAGTGTAACAACAATCACCAGGTGCTAATAACTTTACCTTTTTTCTCAAAATGTCAAATGTGACTAGCGAAGAACAGCTTTGGAACAGTTTGGAGGTATGGAATTCTCATACAAAAAGACCTTAATAAACCAATTTGTTTCGCACCGTTTTGTTGAAAAGCTTTTCCTTTGCCGTATATAGTTTTCAACAAAACGCGTCTAATACCTTTGGTGGGGCAATTGAAAAACATAGCCTGGACGACATCATTTCCGGAAACGGACTTAGCCTAATCGACTTCGTAGCGGGAAAGAACATGGTGTTCAGTAGCCAGATTTCTCCGTCTTGATACTCACAAAGATACTTGTCGATCCCCCGATGATTGAGCCTACAACCAAATCATGTTCCTATCGACAGAAGGCACTTCTCTAGAATATTGGGCGTTCGTACGAAGGTCACTAATATCGGCTGGGATCACTACCTGTTTGGTGCCAAGCTACGCAACCGAATATCCATGGAAGCTCTTAGGCAAACATCAACCATGAGGAGGAGGTCATATAGGCAATGCCAACCAAGTATGTCTAGAGCTTGGGAGTACTACCTACTTTTAAGATAGGCCCGAAAACTTTATTGCAGCAATGCCATCAAGCCCTAAGGAATGCTGCCGAAGAGGTGCTAGGATTCTCAGAGCCGCGCGCCGAGGAAGGACCCCTGATTTGACTCCAAATATGCCTATATGCAAACAAAGCCAAAACGGAGGTTTACAAGTCGTGGTAGCAACGGGAGACAATGGCTTCCCATCAGCACTACGTTCATAATAGGAGTGTTGAACACCGCTTGCTCAGAAAAAAGATAATGGGCAGCGTGAAGTCAAGGAGATGCAGAAATGCCGTAACAGAAATGCTGAATTTCAACAGAAGACTCAAAAGAAAACAATAGGATTCGCAAGCCGCCCAGGAGCTTGCAAGGATAGTGGTGGAAACGCAGGCGATGAAAAAAATCTGGAGTGATCACTTCAACCAGCTGCCTAACGACGAAGGAGGCCAAGATCCCGACAATGAACAGCGTTATCAAGATTGGTTGATGATGTGGAGTTTCAGCCAGCCGCATCCTTATCAAGTCAAATTGGTTGACGATTTGGAGTTTAAACCCACCCGACCAAAATGAGATCAAGCTAGAATCGAACAAAGCACCCCGTGCCGATGATCTTTAGGTTGAACTTTTCACGTACCTACGCTGAAGATGATCTGGTAAGGAGCATACACCAACTTGTAAATAAATTATGGTCGAGTACTAGTACCATCTTCCCGATTTACAAAAAAGGTGATCGCCTTCTCTGCACCAACTGCAGAGGCATAAGTCTTTTAAATATCGCAAGATCCTTTCAAGCGTGGATGCCTGAAGCTGTTTAGTGATGAACTGATTGGTCCTTATTAGCGTGATTTCAGGACTCGAAAGTCTACCATCGATCAAACCTTCACACTACGCCAAATTTTTTTAGAAGACCCATGTATTTAATATCGATAAACATCACCTTTTTATTGTAATAAAAGTAACTTATGACAGCATTGACAGGGATGAGCTGTACCGTGCCATGGCGTGTTTTAGTAACCCTGTCAAGCTGATACGCCTAATAAAGATGACGTTGGAGAATGCTCGCTGCTCCGTCAAAATTGGATGAAATCCTACTGAAACCTTCGAAGCCACAAAAGGCCTAAAACAAGGTGACGACATGGCGCTTGACCCAGCCCAACGCAACGCAACTGGCACAATCTTTCAGAAATCGACACAATTATCGTTGATATGCAGATTACTTCGAATTCGACATAATGGGAAGAACTAAATGAGGAGCTATACGGGGGTCTTTTCTAGTATGGAGTTACAAACGAACAAAATGGGTTATTAATGAGGAGAAAACCAAGTATAATGCTGTCATCAAATAGGGGTGATTCCCACCACAAACTTGGTCAGACGGTGGCTATGGATACATATAAAATCAAGTTGGTCAGGGAGTTTGTTTACCTGGACACTGTTGTAACTCTTACAAATTGATTTTTGGGCTAGGAAAGTAATTGAGGAATAAAGTCCTCTCGAAAATTACCAAGGAGACGTTCTACAAAACTCTCATCATTCTAGTATTGCTCCAAGGTGCAGTAGCAATTGACGCTCTAGCCCGTAAGGTATTCAACACTTAAGCCAGAGGAAGCGAGAAACAGACCTCATCTCCGTTGGCGTGACCAAGTTGAGGGAAATATAAGCCCACTTGGTGTATAAAACTTGAGTCAGCAAGCAAGAGATCGAGATGGAGATTACTTGAGGCCCAGAGGAGCACCCCGCGCTGTAGCGCCAACTTAAGTTAAGTAAGTAAGAATGTTGTGAGGAAGGTGTATATCAAAGTCTAGATTTCCGGCATTTTTTCCTGAGCAAAACTGAACTAATTTCCGAAATTTGAACTTGATCTTAATAATAGGTCTGATTCTTTACTTTGGATTTCTGTGATTTTAAGTCGAAACTTCTGTCAAAAACTTTTTTTATTTGAAGTTTGACAGAAATTTGGACTAGAATGCGCAGAAATACACAGAAAATAACAGAAATTCAAGGTAAAGGAACATACCTAATAATTAGATGGACAAAGTGACCATTTTGAAAATGGCGCCTAAACTGTAGTGGGGGGAACCTTAAATTTATATTTGTAATTTATTTTTGACATGCTAAAGATGTCATTTAGCTAGGAGTCATTGTTGTAATTCCGTCGTTTAAACGCCATTTTCAAAAATGGCGCCCAATCTGAGGAAAATGATAAATTAAAAAAACTCGAAAATTACTTGGAAAATTTCCATAATAAAAATAACGATTGATGTCGTAAGATAAAGGTGTTAAATAGAAGCACATTCGGGTAAAATTTCAGTATTGCCACTTTTCGGTATTTTCTTTTAAGTCAACGAGTGGAACCTCCACATTTTTGATCATTTTTAATATTTTGGACATGAAAATATAAATATACAAATAATAATTATATCTTAAAAAATTGGTCTTGAGTAGACCTATTGTATGTCAAAAGGTGGGACTTCCCCTTTTTTTGGGTAATTTTTGAAAAAAGTTGCGTAGACGCGTCCAGACGTGGGTTGGAAAAAAAAGGTAGACGCACCTTGGGATAAAATTTCAGTGTAGCCACTTGTCAGGAACATACTTTTTTTCACTTCAAAAAAAAGAAAATTATGAGTCTCAAAAAAATGTAAATTTGGCGTAAAAATAAATAGAAAGATAAAATGTGTTGGATTTGTTTATTTAGAAAATAACCTCTTGTTAGATTTACTTGTTAAAAGTGTTAAATGCATTCAAAAAAGAAAAAAGGAATGCAAAAACAATTGCAGTAGATTTGTCGTAAAAAAAATTGTCAATCATCTGTGTATTTTTTTTAAATAACCCTTTAGGAGGTAGTGCTTGGCTGACAGTCAAATAAGCACTATACCACCTCTTGAAATAGGATCAAATTGTCTAAAAGCAGAAAAAAGAATATCGTAAATTTGTTAAAAAAAATAGCAACACTTATATTCTTTTTTTAGAAATAATTCCTGGTAATGCTAACCTGAGAGTCAAGCTAACATTGCCAGCCTTGGACAAAGGGTGAAATAAACTCAAAAAATAAATATGTCAGCAGCTCTTGTAAATCTATCGTAGAATTGCCCTAAAGGAAAAAAATTGTTGCACTAATTTTCTTATTGACTTGATTATGCTACCCCGACTGTCAAATAAGTATTATGCCAGTGTGACCACTAGGATTTATTTGAGTCAAAAGGGACTCATTTTTTTTTTATTCACTCAGGGACCTTATCTTTGATTTTAACCTTTTTTTTTAAGAATACAAATACAAAATTTACCGTTATAATTTTTGTGCGCCTTTGCCCAACCTTCTTTACCCCCCCCCCCCCCTCCCCCTACAACACCAAATTTTATCTTTCGTGAATACAAAAATTGAGTTTATATAAAAAAAAAATAGACGCAATGCTATAATCCAGCGAAACGGAGTGTTCATAATCTCTATATATTCCTTTATTCCTATCTCAATCAGAAAGTGTTACACATTTTTATTGAAATCTACATTGGTGAATGATAATTGAAACACCAAAGTGTTGGGCAAATAGTGTGAAAGCCGAATTAATGATCATTATTGTTCTGTTTTCCAATCCATTCCATTCGATTTGGTTTTTTTTTGTATCTTCTATTTTTATTGTTCGTTATCTTCTATGTAAATCCTGCATAACCATTCAACCAACATTTAAACAAGCATATATCGAAATAATATGTTGTGCAATTACATACACGAAAAAAAAACTAACATAAAACATAAAAATTAAAACAGATATCCTTTTCCCTATTTGCATCTCTTGTGTGGCTATTAACTGTATATGTAGGTATGCCAGCATGGATGCAGTATCTGTAAAAAGCTTTAGTATAAGCTAGATCAGCGAAAGTCAACAAGGAATTAATGAATATATGCGACCAACCGACTATCTCTCTGAGTAAATGTACCATACAGGATATGAAGATGAAAAAAAAAAAACTTTTGTTACTAAGCAAAGGTATAGGTAGGACTAGAAAAAAAAAATTTAAAATAAAAAAACAGGAAGGACACTATACCCGCTTCTCTTCGGACTGTGTGCAAACAATTTGGATTTAATTCAACATGGAGAAAAAAAAAATCTAAAAAAAAAACTATAAAAAGGACATTGTATAAGGACTGTATAGCAAGCAAGTAAGGTAGAGAGGATACCTATATCCTGTTAGTATAAAAGTAGTATAAATTCATTTGAACATTGATACGAGAGACCAACCACGACCACCATCATGGCATGCACAAGCGGATGGGACGAACGACCATCATCATGGTGGTTGCCATGTAAACATCAGAGGTTTTGTCTTCCTTGTAATACTTTCTAGCCGCACAATATCCTGTGATCCTTGTTCTATTACTGTACACGAAGTTTATCACCCATTTAACCGTTGCTGGTTTGTTTTTTCTTCGCTTTTTTTTTATTTTATTTTGCGAAAGGTATTACTGTGTATATATTTGTACTCAAACAATGTTATGTCATCCTAGTTGTCCTTGTCGTTGGAACCATAATCCATGTCTGGAGAGCCGTGGACTTTATTACCTTTTTATACTTTTATACTTTTTTTTTAATATAAAATGAATAAACGAAAAATATAACTGTTCATTGGTTTGTCATCATCACCATCAAACAAAAGTTGAAAGCACAAAGTTGGGTGCATTCGATTCTTGTTGAAAAATACAAAGATAACTCTTGTCTCTTTACCTACATACATATATGCTTATAGTCCTGTATATTGGGTTTCTATTTAATGATCAATTGTTTATAAATCTATATGGACTGTCACAAAGACAGAAAAAATAGAAATAATCTATGAAAAACAATTATTGACTGTCTTGAAAGCCACTCAAACGATTTAAATTGTTCTCTCAGGAGCCAAATTTTATTCCACAAGAAACAGTGTTGCCAATTTAAGAACCGAATCTCAATGCAAAGCAACTTTTATAATGAATTAATGATCTTAGCAATGCAAAAATATGTGGATGAAATTTTGAAGATTGGAATTGAATGGAGGATCTTAGGTATTCCTTTAATAAGTAGATACATAATCGTGTTTTTAGTTTTGAAACTTAAGTTTGGATATTTTTTTAATTAAAAGTGACAGTTGACGAGGTGAATAACCGAAAAGTATTTTTTTTTTTGTTGCTTAAAGCTTTTCAAGCAAAGAGTCTTTTTGAAGAATTCAAACAAACTCCGGAACCTTTGAAGGTCATTCAAATATCTACAAATTAGCAAGAGCTAAATCTGATTCATCATTGGTGAAAAAAAAAATCATCTGTAAATAGATTTTTCAAATAAACAACACAACTGCCCAAACTATTAGGTCTATCCATCTATCTACCGATTGTTTTGTCTGAGGATGAAATAAAGAGGATCATATGGATGATGAAAATATTATCATTGAGATTGTTTGTGTTGGATATTTTATTATCCTGGATTTTATTTGACTCCTTGTAAACTTTGGAGATTGTTTTTCTTTTTCTTTTTATTTTTCTTTTGTGATTGAGTTTTGAAAGAATTTTGTTGACAAAATTTTGATGATTTTATTGAATGGAAACGAAAAAAATATTGAAGACAGATAGGTATTAAAGTAGGAATACCTATCTACTTTATTGGTTGAAAATATCTGTTAATACATACAAATTTGTGTTATTCTGTATTTTTGAAGAGAATTACTATAATTCAGGTAATGATTCTTAAGACTTAATATAATTTTTAGTTTATTTTTTTTTTAACTGAACTGCCTATAACTTTAATTTTAAAAATGATAATGTAATTATTCGGTACAACACACAACACAGTTTCATCAGGTTAATGAACGCACTCCTTGGAAAACGCGATCCTTTTGTCACCAACAAAAAGGAAAGAAGCAACTCTATTTATTATACAGGGTTCTTCCTCGATATCTTGGGGGATGATTTTTGGAGAAAGTGGTAAAAAAAATTATTTCTCCCGTGCCTTGAGGCGGGGGCAGTTTCTGTAAAATTTAATTAAAATGGAAAAAGAATACATATTGAAGAAAAACAACGAAAGAACATACATACAATGATGCACCTACTAATTTTTGTTTGAAAGAAAGTATTTCATTCTTCTATCGTTTTTTGCCTGAGAAATAATAGCCTATTGAATAGACCTTTTTAAAATGAACAATTACGTGCAAAGGTTTTAATTATTGAACATGTTTGTTTGGCCCATAAGCATGCTAAAAACCGAAAATTCTACTAAATTCTCTAATGAGCTTCTGAGAGAATGGTCACACTGGCCACTTTTCAATATTTTTGGTATAACTCGCAAACTAAGCCCAGTTTGACAATTTTGCGCTCAAAACTTTTCATACAAAAATTTAAGCAGGAAAAATTTACAAAAACCAAGATAAAAAAAAAAAAAACCAAGAGTTTTTAATTGTTTTCTAAATAGCTAATAACTTTTTTTGGAGCAAAGATACGCTCAAGACATAAATGAACAAAGTAAAGTACAGTTTTGAGGCCTTAATATGACATGTAAAAAAAGCCATATTATTTGAAAACTGACAGATATACAGCCGTTCAAACTTTACCATTTCCTATCATTTTTCGCAGTTTTTGTCCAAAAGCCTATTTTTTGGTACTCTACGACAATTTTCACATTCCTAGCACCTATTACCAAATCTTATATTAATCGCACCAGCCGTTCAGTCTGAAAGCATTTAAAAATAGCCGAAAAACAAAATTGCGAACTTACATACTTTTTTAATATTCTTTATATTCGTAATGTCATATTTTTTTCAAAATCTTGATTTCGAATATTTTTACAAATCTGAAACTTACCATATTGTACCAAAAAAGGGCTTTCGGGCCAAAACTGTGAAAAATTATAAGAAATGGTTAAGTATGAATGGGCATCTCTGTCAATTTTGAACAAAACTGACTTTTTGAACATGCCTTATTAAAACCCCTAGTCTCTACTTTATTTTGTCTATGGATGGCTTTACCCTATCTTTACTTCAACAAATGTTATGCACAATTCATTTGAAAATTTAGAAATTTTGAATTTCTTCATATTTTGTTAGTTGGTTTTTGTTTACTTTTCCTGATTTTATTGTTTTATAAATTTTTTAAACTATCCATTTCAATAGAACATCTTGTTTTGAGCAAAACGTTTTATGCGTAAAATTGTCAAATTCGGCTTAGTTTGCGAGTTATATCAAAAATAATGAACTGGTCAGTGTAACTATTCTCTCAGAAACGCATGGGTGAATTTAGTAGAATTTTCAGTTTTTTAGCATGCTTAAGGGCTAAACAAACATATTCAATAATAAAAGCCCTTGCACGTAATTGCTCCTTTATACCCCTCATTTTCCGGTATATTCAGCAGGTAGGCTAAAACTTTAAATTCAATATTTTTGAAAAAAATGTGATTTTTTCGCAGTTTTGAAAAAAATCAATTTTTCCAAACTTTTTGATGACTTTTAATAGGATGCTTATAATCTCAACGTCTTACAAAAACTTTAAAAATTCATGGAAAGTAGCGTAGGTATATAACTACGACCAATTACTGAAAGAAACTAGTCTATCACGACCAATTATCCCCTTAAAGCCTTGTACATACTTGGGAATCATTTCGTGATTTCAAACAAAATTTGCATATTTGTTCAACCGTGAAAGTGCTCATGAAGCTGTGTGGACACAAAAGTGGAGAATTTTCGTTCACGAGCAATTCCCGTGCAAAATTTACGGGAACTCTTGGTGGACAGTTGACAGTTCGATTACAAAAAAAAATTGTTTTTGTGGTTCGTAGTCTCCAGCTTATGCTTGTGAATCGAAAAACTGAAAAAAAAAAAGTCTTCAGCTAATGGTTTTGGTGCTAAAGGACTCCTACTTTTTTTTTGCCAGGCATTTTGGGTATTGCGGTATTAAAGGTCGAACGTTCACAACATATCCGTAAGTCTGCGTACCAGTGATAAATGTCAAAAAATCTTCTTCTCCACAGGGGATTATTCACTTCACGAAGAAGTAATGGCCTTTTTGATTGGCAATTGGGAAGACCGATTCGACACGTGTGAACGCTTTTCATTTCGATTCTGAAATCAAATCCAGAAAAATGTTCTCTTCTTTTCGGAACAAGAACTGTCATTCTGTCCCCAATCAAAAAGGCCATAAGTACTAGGGTTAATGAGGTGCTTACATCTTAGAAAAGATTCAATAATTTGTATTCACCTATGCAGGACCAATAAATAAAATAAACGGACCTATCAGATGGCATACGCATAAGGTACTAGTTTTTGAATATCCCACAACAAATGAGAAATGTCCTAAAGTAGGTAAGCATTTTTTTTCTCAACAAAACGTTTTCATAATCAATAAGTTTTGATTCAGGAATCAGGAACCAACAAAAGTTGCGAATTCCTCATAGGATTTATTCGGTATGCATAAAATTCACACCACAAACAGGCACATATTTTCCATAAGGAAAAAGAAAAGAAAGCTGAACCAATTATTTGATATTGTAAAGGGCATAGCTTTAATTTTTAAGAAAGGTCAAAGGTCAAACATTTTTGTTTTAAGAAACTAACGAAAAAAACAGTTTCGGTATAAACCAAGTCATGGACTCTGACAGAAAAAAGGCAAGTGCTTAGGTAGGTAATTGTCAAAAGTCCAAAGTAAATAAATTACACGACTGAATACAGTGAAAGAAGTGCACTCAGCACACCTATTTAAAAAAAATTGTACAATGAGGTGGATGTGGAACATGAAAATTTTGCTTTTATCACTCTGAAGTTCCTTGGTTATCAAAAGCTTAATATGGTCGCATGTCTATTTGAGTTGAAAGAAGAAGTTGAAATATTTTGGCAGAAGATGAAAACAATTGAACTATTGAACGCATTCTCTGCTCCAGAAGTGGACATACCTTGTGTCCTTGAAGATATTTTCGCACATTTGAATCAACTCAACTTGCAATTTTAAGTATCAGGCAACTAGAAGGATTTTGCAAAAAAATTTAATTTTCAAGACAAATTACTAGAATTCATCTACCAAATTCAACTCGAAAAGGTTGAAAGAGAAAACTTCAGAAATATTTTCCAACATTGTTGGTCATCTTAATGCACTCAAACATTATTATTTTCCGAAATCCAGCCAAGCAGAGTCTGATAGTATTCGCCAAATGATTCGAAACCCTGTCATTGTGAAGGTGGTTGAAATACTCGATTACATTCAATGAGAGCTTACCGAAGTTCGAAATGATCGCGGCTTAAAATAATTGTTTGAGTCCGGAATCAGCATCGAAGAATTTTGGTGCAAAAGATATAATAGGTAAAATATCTCGTTTTCCACATCATAACACTGAATGGGTTTCAGACAAGTTGTTGAATTTTTTTTATCAAAATCGTATGAGCTGTTTTTTTGAGAAAAATCATTTTTTTCTAAACGGCTTTTTAACATTTGAATAAAAGGTAACGTTTCAAAAAAACGACCTTGTGGGTTTCGAATGCGTAGAAAGTTTTCAAAAAAACTAAACTTGGAATATTTTTTTAGAAATTCGAAAAATATTTGTTTTTTTATTTTGGTACATAATAACTGCGTCTTATTAGCCTTGTTTTTTAGTGCATTTTTATCGTCGCTTGAAAAAAGTAGCATGTTGAATACAACAACAATTTGATATAACTCCGTATTATTTCATGCTACTTTTTTCAAGCGAACATAAAATGCACTCAAAAACAGGGATATTATCTCTGGGTCTGGGTCGAGGCTATCGTTCAATATGTATTTTAAAAACAACATGTAATCCAGGTTTCTATCGAGGATTATTTCAATAACCCAGATTCAGGTTTTCACTCTGACCGACAGAGGGCTATTTACCATTGTGAATGGTGTCAACGATTTATCAGCAGTGTTAGGAAAAGAAAGGAAAAGAGACAGGCTTTAAATGAAAAACAAATAAATATAAGAAATAAAGATACTGATATACAGCACTATTTTTGCACTAACCGGCGTCGTTTTATAGTGAACCATATAGGTTATGAGCGATTATAAAACACGCTTAATATCTATCTATTGATTATCATTCGCTAAAACACTCTATTCAACATGCATACAACATTTTCCTACCCATTTTTGATACAGTGTGAACTTGCGTCAAATAAAGTACATACAAAAAGGACAAATTTATTACGATTACATGTCACAATTAGATAGCCACCATTTAATGTACATTTTGTTTTATGCAGAATCTTTTAAAAAATGCACACCTGCAGTCTTATTTACAAACGCATTTTAGCTATAATGCCTCAATGTCTTTACGTAGAAATGTTATTCATACAAGTTTTGTGACGTCAAATAGAGCCATTTTAAGCTAAATGCGTTTAGACATTAAATCGTGGCTAATGACATCTAAACGTAATAGATTTCGTCCTTTTGGTACTTTATTTGACATTGATATTCATTTTTTTTAATGGTTTTCCACCAAAACGTAGCCATTACTTAAGAGGCCTCCGGACGAATTTTTGAGAAATATGGAAAATTGGCCTAATGGATTCCAAAGGATCTCAGCCACGGAACCATGTATTGCCAAAATTTAAATTGCATATGAAAGAAAAATATTTTGGGTTCAAAATGCGTGGACTTAAATTTTTGATTTTGGATTTTGATTTTGTTTTATTTCAAAAATCCAGGGAGAGGTTTTGTAAAAATCACGTAAAACTGCCAAATGGATTCCTAAGGATTTTGAAATAGGAGAGGTGTACATATATAATAAGTAGCTATATCATTGTAACGTTAATGATTAGGGCTTCAATATGGGTGGAAAAGATTTTTGAGTTTCATCCTTATTTTTTGAAATATTTGCTTTTGGAAATGGACAAATTTTCTACTTTTCAATTGCGTTTTAAAGTAATAAGAAATTAACCAAATATATTGAAACTTTCTCATAATGTTGTAAGAGTTCTAATAAACTAAATCACTAAAATAAATTAGCACAAAAACTTAAATTTTATTAGAAACTACCTTTTTTACACAGGTCTCTTTTCCAACAAAAAGTCGTTATTTTCAAATATTTCGAATTTTTAGTACATCTATTTGCCACATGATGGCTTTTCTTCGAAAATGAACATCATGTTGGATTTTGAATCAAACACGAACCAGATGCAACATTATACCACTATCGCAAGTGTTTGTTGTTGTTGGTTTTTGGGTATTTCATCTGTTTTTTTTTTTTGCAATTAATGAAGGTTGCAAAGCAGTGGTGGTAGTTTTTTTGTCTTCATAGTTAGCTCTAACTTAAATTTTGCTTGTGTGTGTGTACACTTCAGATATATTTATTTCATTCTTGTCGATCTTGGCAAGAATTTTCGTTGTTAATTTTTGTACCACAAAATATATGTGAAGGTATGTAGGTTTGAAGGAAAAATTTGTTCTTTGGAGGATTTCTCTGTTTTCACGTTCGGAGGTGGATGTGGAGAATAATGAATGTTCTGAAGCAATGGTAGACTTGGTGGCGGTTGTTTTTGGTTGCCATTTTTTGCTCTCATTTATCTTTTTTTGTGTGCTTGCTTGTGTACTCTTGCATATACATTCATAAATATAATCTGATCTTCTAGTAATGACATAAGAATTTTGGTTTTTGGTGGTTTCGAGGATTTCTATACAGCATAAAAATAATATGTAGGTGGTATGAAGGAATATTTTGTTTATTTTATGTATTTATTTATTCAGTACCGAAATAAAAAATATTTAAAGAAATACAGATGAACAGAATAACATACCTTATTTGTTTAATTGCAAAATTAAACTTACCGAGTCGAGGAGTATGTTCGCAAATGATGTAGGTATTTAACATTCCTTTAAATCGAGTAAACTTACTGTAAAGTTAAAATGCTATTTGTTTGAGCATAGCATAAATGAGGCTGTGAGTGCAAAAATGGAGTAACCCACTTTTTTTTATCATATTTTTCGTCTTGAATCGATTTTTAATACTAACTGAGATTCAAGGAGTGTACGTCATATTTTTGGAAAGCTTAGATATATTAGAAATTAAAATTTTAGCTTTGAAGAAAAACTACGGGACAAAAATATCAAAAATGCCAAAAAATGGGTTACACCACTTTTGCACTCACGGCCTCAAATAAAGATTCATTATTTCCATACATTCATTTTTTTATATTAATTTTCTAGGCAAATGCGCCCGAAAATAGCGATATTTTCACTCTAAACGAATTTGCACCTCTTATAGTAATTTATCATTTTCACTTGAATCATTACAATTTTCTTAAAATATAATCCTTGTTATATTATCATTCATTTCATACTTAAAAAAAGAATTACTGAAGTTATAAACCATTTGCGGAGAGCTTATACGTTATATTCCAAATTCTGTATTTGTACCTAGTTTGCAAAATTTTGGGTTGAGTAATGTTCAAAAATCAATATAAAATCATGTGGTTAACCTAGAAATATATGTCTGATACACCAAAATAACCTGTTAATAATCAAAATTATCATAAGATACCTACCTACAAGTTTTTAAAATCGTATTTAAAATGAAAAGATTATTGTAAATGGAGTGAATGGCTTGCTTTTAAACCTTTCGAAACCTCTCAACTACTCAAACTAACTGCAAATATAATTTTAGCACGCTTTGAAAATTTAAGATTTTTTCAAATTTCTTCAGAAACATTATTTCTGAAAATCGAAGCAGTATTTCTCGACTTATATCCAAATTAATGCAGTTGGATCGACATTTTTTTGATTTTTTTTGCTTAATCTTGAAAATGATCAAAATACAACTTTGCTTGTAATTGATTAAAAAATTGAAATTTATTTTGGAGGTTGTAAGCAATGCACATAAAAATTCTCGTATATGTACACTCAAATTTTAGTTTGATTTTGCAAAATAGAATTTTGGAAAACTAAAATCATTTGGTGGGTGTGGTCAACAGATATGAACTACATAATTCACAGGTAGGAGGATTAATATAGCAGTTTTAATAAATAATTAATAAGCAAGTTTTAATATATTTTGAACTAACTTTTTAATTTTAATATTTGCCAAATATTAAATTCATTAAATTTTTGGTGTTTTCATATATGTAACCCTACAAATATTAAAAAGTACCCCAAAATTTTTGACCGTGTAGGTACCTACCTATTTGCTTTTTACTTGCGATATATAGCATTCGCCAATTAAATTAACCAAATCGCAAATAGGTTTAACCTAAACGCAAATGAGTTTCACCCAAGCGCAAATAGATTTACCCTAAACGCAAATAGAATTAACCTAATCGCAATTCGATTTAAACAAAACGCAAATATAGTTAAACTATACGCAAATAAAATTAAACTATTAGCAAATCAATTTAACCAAAACGCAAATCGAATTAACCTTAGCTTCATTTATTGTTCCAGCTGTACTTTTTGGATCTAATGGATTTTGGTACAATCCATAATTGTTAAAAAGGGATTGGCCTTTTATTTTGTCGGTAAGTTTTTGGAAAACTGCGCAGAACTAGTTGGATTTGCAATTGGGGGTTTGTCAAAATCTTATGGTGAACTATTCCCTTCACCACACATCTGGAACAACAAGTTGAGCCGGGGTTAATTCAATTTGCGTTTTGGTTAAAATGATTTGCTAATAGTTTAATTTTATTTGCGTATAGTTTAACTATATTTGCGTTTTGTTTAAATCGAATTGCGATTGGGTTAGTTCTATTTGCATTTGGGTTAAATCTATTTGTGCTTGGGTGAAACTTATTTGCGTTTGAGTTAAACCTATTTGCGATTTGGTGAATTTAATTTGCGAATGCTATAGGTACTAAAGGGTGATTTTTTAGCTGGTTTGGTTTTGGCAGCACTGGTTTTGACAGCTGACGTGTGTTTAGTACCTTGTGTCACTGTCAAACAGCTTCAGTTTGGTTTGCAATTTAACCATGGATCGTCTTACAAATGAACAACGCTTGCAAATTATTGAATTTTACTATCAAAATTCGTGCTCGGTTCGAAATGTTCATCATCGAAAAATTGTGTTCAGCGATGAGGCTCATTTTTGGTTGAATGGGTACGTAATTAAGCATAATTGCCGCATTTGGAGTGAAGATCAGCCAGAAGCATTGCAACAGCTACCAATGCATCCCGAAAAAGCCACTGTTTGGTGCGGTTTATGGGCCGGCGGCATTATTGGGCCATATTTCTTCAAAGATGATGCGAATCGCAGCGTTACTGTCTATGGTGAACGCTACCGAGCGATGATAACAAACTTTTTTTTGCCCGAAATGGAAGTTCTTGACTTGCATGATATGTGGTTTCAACAAGACGGTGCCACATGCCACACAGCACGCGAAACAATGGCGCAATTGCGAGGCGAGTTTGGTGAACAGTTAATTTCACGTTTCGGGCCGGTCAATTGGCCGCCTAGATCGTGCGATTTGACACCATTAGATTATTTTTTGTGGGGGTATGTCAAGGCTAATGTCTATAGGGACAAGCCCGCTTCGATTGACGCACTGGAAGCCAACATCCATGCATTCATTCGTGAGATACCGGCCGATATGTGTGAAAGAGTATGCCAAAATTGGACTCAGCGGATGGGCTACCTGAGACGCAGCCGCGGTCAACATTTGCATGAAATTATCTTTAAACATTAAATTGCAAGGTTCAAACTATCGATTCAAATAAATATTTCATTCATTTTTTCGAATTTTTTGTGTTTTTTTTTTTTTTTTAAAGTTCTAAACCTCTTAAAAAATCACCCCTTATAACGCAAGTTTTGGATTCGTGCAAAACAATAATTTGAGATAACAATCAAACATGATATAACGATGATAGAGAACACCAAAAAAGTGGGTGGCACAATTCTGTCTGTCTGTCTGTTCGTCTACAGCCTAAACGGCTCGATAGATTTTCTACAAACATGGTACATAGTGGTTTTTGGTGATTATGCCCACAAGTTTTTTTTTATTTTTTTTTAGAACCAATAATAACGGTACCTGCCATACAATTTTTTTAGAACAATTTTACATAATCGTATTTTTCTTAAAAACGGCTGAAAAACATTTTTCAAAAATGGTTATTAATGGTACCTTCCAAAGAACAATTTTTTTAATTTTTGATTTTCTTTAAAACGGTACGATCGATTTCAATTATTTTTCTTATACAGAAGCTTCCAAAAAATATAAATAGTTTTGTGTACGAAAAATTAAAAAAAAATATTTTTTGGGTTTTTAAAAAATGTTTGAAATTTTTTTTGGATAATCAAATATGTATTTCGAAAACGACATGATCGATTCTTTTGAAACTTGATACTTGAGTTTTTTAGTACTCTCTAAAATATTTTTAGAAAAAAATTTACATATGTATGTATATGAAAAATAACGGTACCTTCCGTAAAAGAAAATATTTTTTTGCTTGAAAACGACTCCTACGATTTTGATTAAACTTGTTTAATATACTAAAATTATATGATCTACCTACTACCAAAAATTATAAAATTTTACACTAAGCAACTATTACTAAACTTAATAGTACCTGTCATAGAACGTCTTTTTTATTTTGAATTTTCTCGTTATCGACTGAAAGGATTTAGATGAATTTAATTTTATGTACAAATGTCGGATAAGATTTAATAATATTGCATATCAAAATTTTCAAAAAAAGTTTTAAATTTTTAAAATAAGTTTCAATTTTTTTTTTGAAAACTCGATATCTCAAAAATGCGTTGACAATTTCTTTTCAATTTTGTTTATATACGCTTATATAAAGAATTTTATTATGTATAAAAAATGATTTTTTTTAAAAATCACTCCAACGATCTTAAATTTTTTTCCCATACCATATTTAATCAAGAATTAAGATGGCATTCTTTTTTTCCACCTCAAACTGTCAAAGGAGTTGTTTTAGCTAATTTAAATGCCTTATTATGCTTCTCTACATTTTTCTCTCATAATTTTCATGTTTTATATACCTACAATTTTCTTAAACCCCCAGTGTCTTGAACATAAGAGCAAGTACCTACATATGTACGTGCGACCCAGTCGTGCATTTTATTTTAAATACATACCTACCTATTTAACTAGGAACATTATCTACTATTTTTGGTTAGTTATTCATTTCCTCAAGAAACGACATATTTTGGGTTTGAAGGCAGTAGGTATTTATAATTCATAATTCGGGAATTTTTAACAAATAATAGGTAGGCACCTACATTTTCATCATAAAAAAAATCACAAATAGCTTATTATTTTGTTAAATTAATCGCTTTTGTTATTTACCTTCCAATATCTAGAAGAAAAAATCTTGAAACCACACACAAAACAAAAACACCCATTGATTAAAATAATCAATTCCTTCCGGTCTTCCTGCTTGATCCTTTACCTGCCATAACAATATCCTAAAATCTAAAATCATTCAAATTCGAGATCAAGTTAAAAAAAACTACCCCCATTCCAATAAGTGCATGACCTACAAATACTTTGAAATGTTTGTTTCTATCTACCCTCATAAGAAAACAAAAACTACAAAAGAAATGAAGATACAATAACTATACAAATACTATCAACATTTATCATATTTATTATTCCCAAACGAGAAAAAATAAAACAGACAAAACTTCACAAATAGCGCTTCGCGCACCACCACACCAAAGCAAAAA
Organism: Dasysyrphus tricinctus; assembly: GCA_963921185.1. Lineage (NCBI taxonomy): Eukaryota > Metazoa > Arthropoda > Insecta > Diptera > Syrphidae > Dasysyrphus > Dasysyrphus tricinctus. The sequence continues at coordinate 204,643,213 of OY992531.1, forward strand.
ATCACATATAGGTAATATCCCTTTCCAACCAACGAATACATTTACAAACACTTTACTCCCTATCAGCGTTGCCGCGAAGAAAAAAGCAGTGAGGGCCTTTTCGAGATTTTATGGGGGCCATTTGGCAAATGCTGGGGCCAAATATTTAAAAAAAAAATCCTTCTTTAAAGAATAACATTATTTAATATTTGTATTTATTGATATTATTTATTCAATTAATGCATTAAATAAATAGATTAAACAAAAAATACGATAGTTAAATAAGCTAAGCAACTCATTTCACAGTTTGAGGTCCACCTCAAACAAAGAATGCCATCTTAATTCTTGATTGAAATATTGAATATGATAGCATGGGAAACAAAATTTAAAATCATTGGTGCGGTAAAAAAAAAAATAATTTTTTGTATATAAAATTCTTAAAATATTTTTAAGGACAATTTTTTGCATGCAAATCTTAAGTTTATATTTATGTGCATATAAAAACAAAATTAAAAAAAATTGTTTACCGTTGTTGAGCTAAATTGAATTTTCAAATAAAAAATTGAATCTTTTTATAAAAATTCAAAAACTTTTTTTGAAAATTTTGATATGCCATATTTTTAAATTTCATCTGACATTTGTATATAAAAATTAATCTAAATCCGCTAAGCCGATAACGAGAAAATTCAAAATTCAAATTCGTACTAATTTTAGTATACGAAAAAAGTTTAATTAAAATCGTAGGAGTCGTTTTTGAGAAAAAAAAATATTTTCCTTTTCGTTTTTTTTACTTTTGTATGGAAGGTACCGTTATTTTTTTATAAATGTAAATTTTTTTCTGAAAGTATTTTACAGAGTACTTAAAAAACTCTTAAGTATCGAGTTTAAAAACAATCGATCATGTCGTTTTCGAAACATTTGATTTTCAAAAAAAAAATATTGAAACATTTATCATAAAAATCCAAAAATTTTTTTTTCAAAAATTTTGGTACACAATATAACTTCTATTTTTTGAAAGCTTCTGTGTAAAACAGAATATTGAAATCAGTCTTACCGTTTGAAGAAAATCAAATCAATCCTTTCAACTAAACCCGCCTTTTACTAGCGTCATTATCATGATCTTACCTATTTTTTTCTGAGCAGTTTTGTAACTCTAGCCATTATATTATATGTATTTAAAAATGGCTATGGTTAATATTTAATTTTGTACAACTTTTTAATTATTTTAATTATCACTAACACTATAATTATGTTAAAGCTTCTGAAATTAATATTTGGGGCCATTTCTAATAGGCCCGGGCAAAGGGCCAAAATATAAAACAGGGGGCCAAAAGGCCCGATCGGGCACTTTGTGGCAACGCTGCTCCCTATCCTTATACCCAAAATTAAATAATGAAAAAAATAAACATCGTACAGTTTGGTTTGTGCACTGTTTTTTCTTGTTCAATGGACAAATAGCAAGTAGTGGAAGGGAACAAAAACAAAAAAAGGCTGGCTGTGTGCGCTGTGCGCGAATACCTTTTTTCTGTTTCTTTATGTGTCGTATGCGTACCACTCGAACGATGTTTGTTTGAAGATCAAACATGTTCTTAGGGGTGGGTTTTTTATTTTCGTTTTTTTTATTCGAAGATAGAAATCTTCGAATCTGAGTTCGAACTTTTGTCCGGAGGCCTCTTAAGAGGCCTCCGGACGAATTTTTGAGAAATATGGAAAATTGGCCTAATGGATTCCAAAGGATCTCAGCCACGGAACCATGTATTGCCAAAATTTAAATTGCATATGAAAGAAAAATATTTTGGGTTCAAAATGGGTGGACTTAAATTTTTGATTTTGGATTTTGATTTTGTTTTATTTCAAAAATCCCGGGAGAGGTTTTGTAAAAATCACGTAAGACTGCCAAATGGATTCCGAAGGATTTTGAAATAGGAGAGGTGCATATATATAATAAATATATTATTGTAACGTTAATGATTAGGGCTTCAATATGGGTGGAAAAGATTTTTGAGTTTCATCCTTATTTTTGAAATATTTGCTTTTGGAAATGGACAAATTTTCTATTTTTCAATTGTCTTTTTAATTAATCAGAAATGAACCAAATATATTGAAACTTTCTCATAATGATGTAAAAGTTCTAATAAACTAAATCACTTAAATAAATTAGCGCAAAAACTTAAATTTTATTAGAAATTACCTTTTTCATACAGGTCTCTTTTCCAACAAAAAGTCGTTATTTTCAAATATTTCGAATTTTTAGTACATCTATTTGCCACATGATGGCTTTTCTTCGAAAATGAACATCATGTTGGATTTTGAATCAAACACGAACCAGATGCAACATTATACCACTATCGCAAGTGTATCTGTTTTTGTTGTTGGTTTTTGGGTATTTCGTGTGTTTTTTTTTTTGCAATTAATGAAGGTTGTAAAGCAGTGGTGGTAGTTTTTTTATCTTCATAGGTTGCTCTAACTTAAATTTTGCTTGTGTGTGTGTACTTCAGATATATTTATTTCATTCTTGTCGATCTTGGCAAGAATTTTCGTTTTTAATTTTTGTACCACAAAATATATGTGAAGGTAGGTTTGAAGGAAAAAATGTGTTCTTTGGAGGATTTATCTGTTTTCACGTTTGGAGGTGGATGTGGAGGATAATGAATGTTCTGAAGCAATGGTAGACTTGGTGGCGGTTGTTTTTGTTTGCCATTTTTTGCTCTCATTTATCCTTTTTTGTGCGCTTGCTCTCTTGGATATACATTCATTTCATAAATATAATCTTGTTCTTCTAGTAATGACATAAGAATTTCGGTTTTTGGTGGTTTCGAGGATTTCTATACAGCATAAAAATAATATGTAGGTGGTATGAAGGAATATTTTGTTTATTTAATGTATTTATTTATTCAGTACCGAAATAAAAAATATGTTAAGAAATACAGATGAATAACATACCTAATTTGTTTAATTACAAAAATAAACTTATCGAATCGAGGAGTATGTTCGCAAATAATGTACATAACATTCCTTTAAATTGAGTAAACTTATTGTAAAGTTAAAATGCTATTTTTTGCATATTTAAAGCATAAATAAGGATTCATTATTTCTATACATTCATGTTCTTTTCTATGAATTTTCTATGCAAATGTGCCCGAAAATAGCGATATTTTCACTCTAAACGAGTTTGCACCTCTTATATTTAGTAATTTATCACTTTCACTTGAATCATTACAATTTTCTAAAATTATAATCCTTGTTATATTATCATTCATTTCATACCTAAAAAAAAAAATTAATGAAGTTATAAACCATTTGCGGAGAGCTTATTCGTGATATTCCAAATCCTGTATTTGTACCTAGTTTGCAAAATTTTGGGTTGAGTAGTGTTTAAAAATCGATATAAAATCCTGTGGTTAACCTAGCAATAAGTCTGATACAAAATAACCTGTTGTTAATCAAAATTATTACAAAATTCAAATTTTTAAAATCGTATTTAAAATGAAAAGATTATTGCAAATGGAGTGAAAGCGTGCTTTTAAACCTTTCGAAACCTCTCAACTACTCAAACGAAATGCAAATATAATTTTAGCACGGTTTGAAAATTTAACATTTTTTCAAATTTCTTCAGATATCTACATTATTTCTGAAAAAGTGAAAATCGAAGCAGTTTTTCTCGACTTATATCCAAATTAATACAGCTGGATCGACATTTTTTTGATTTTTTTTGCTAAGTCTTGAAAATGATCAAAATGCAACTTTGCTTGTAATTGATTAAAAATTGAAATTTATTTGGGAGCTTGTGAGCAATGCACATAAACATTCTCATACTCAAATTTTAGTTTGGTTTTGCAAAATATAATTTTGGAAAACTAAAATCATTTGGTGGATGTGGTCAACAGATATGTATGAACTACATAATTCACAGGTAGGAGGATTTATACAGGGTGTCCTGTAAATAATGGATAACCTTGTAACTGGTTGTAGCAAGCCTTATGGCCTTTCCAGAAAAAAAATATAAAAACAAATATTTTCCCAGTGGTTACTATGTTATGATGTTTTTTCCAAAAGTTGTTATGAAGAACTACTTTCCTCAAATATGTACGTGAACGCTACGACCATGGATGAACAATTTTTACTATTTTTCTATTTATTGAAATATTAATTGAAGCACTGTACATTATACATGATTTGCATTATATAATATCGCTTATCTTTATTAAATCAACGCAACACTCTCTCTATATATTGCTTTTACTGTTGCTATTCTTATTACATGTCTTATTCTTATTCTTTGTACATGTCTCTTTAACTTTTATGAAACTATTTTGTTATCAGATCTTTTACATATCTTGTTCAATAAAGAACAATAATCTAACTTTGGTGCGTTTTACTTTGCAACAGGTTATGGGCCCAGGTTGCTAGTGAATAGCTCATTTTTGTAAATTAATGTAATTTTTCGTCAGTCGAATATAACCAAAGTTAAATTATAAAACTCGTGTGTCGAAGTTGTTTATCGGAAAGTCAGTCGTATTAAAAGATTTCTTGAATCGTTTGTCGATTAAAAATCAGATTTCGCCGTAAATAAAAAATGAGTTCTCTTTATCAAATTGAGAAACTGAATCCAGAGAATTATTCCACATGGAGCATTCAGATGAAAAGTGTCCTCATACATGCAGATTTGTGGGCATACACTGATGGGACAATTGTTTTACCTGCAGAGACGAAGCCGGAGCAAGCTGTAGCATGGAGAACCGCAGATGGAAAAGCCCTCGCAACGATTTTGTTAAGTGTGAAATCATCAGAACTCATCAACTTGAAGCATTGTAAGACGTCCAAGGAAGCATGGGACAAGCTTTCATTAATTTATAAACCCAGTGGTCCAGCTCGTATGGTGAGTCTTTTTAAAAAAAATTGTGCATGCAAAGATGGTAGATGGCCACTCTATGTCTACTCATCTTAATGATTTTGTCGACATTGTTGAAAAACTACAGGAGATCCACGTTCTAATTCCAGACGAACTGTTAAGTATAATTTTATTATGTAGTCTACCAGAAACATATGAAAATTTTATAGTGGCAATTGAAAGTCGCGATCAAATGCCCACTCTTTCAAACTTAAACCAAAGTTTTTTTCTAAGACTAATAAAATTTAAGTTGCTACGGAAAACTTTTCAGAACTCGTTTTTCAATATGGTGGCCAAATGGTGGGGCTTTCAACACCTAAAATTGAGTTTTATACTTGCACTGAACCCCCTAACACATCAAAACAGAAAAATCTTTGTCCAACATTCATTTGGAGGTTATTGTAAAATTTTGATAGACATTTTGCTAAAATGTTAAAAGCTGTATTATTAGATGATTGACAAATTTTCTTGGTTATTTCGTTAATACACAAGCATGTGTTATACCATTTTGCAAAGTGCATTAAATAGACAACTTTTTTAAGCAATTGGCCATTCATGTTCTCATACAATTTTAATTTATTAGAGGTAATCTTTTGTGAAAATAAATTTTTGTACTGAAAAAAGTATTTTAAAAAATTATAATAAAAAAAATGCTATAACAACTATTAAATTTTACCACCCATCTATTACAACAGTTATTCTAGAATATTACAAAAATAGAAAAATAGTAAAAATTGTTCATCCATGTTCGTAGCGTTCACGTATTTGATGAAGAAAGTAGTACTTGTTAACAACTTTTGGAAAAACATCATAGCATATTAACCACTGGGAAAATATTTTTTTTTATATTTTTTTCTGGAAAGGCCATAAGGCTTGCTACAAGAAGTTACAAGGTTATCCATTATTTACAGGACACCTGTATATATAATTAAAAAATGTTTCAAAATCAAAATATTTCGAAAACGACATGATGGATTTTTTTGAAACTCGATATTTAAGAGTTTTTAGTACTCTCTAAAATATTTTTAGAAAAAAATTACAATTATGAAAAACTAACGGTACCTTCCATACAAAAGTTAGTAAACCGCAAAGGAAAATATTTTTTTGCTTAAAAACGACTCCTACGATTTTGATTAAACATTTTTCATATACTAAAATTAGTACGATCTACTTTCTTATCTTCTTATTTGGAATTTTCTCGTTATCGGCTTGACAGATTTACATGAACTTTTTATATACAAATTTCAGATAAGATCAAATAATATTGCATAGCAACATTTTCAAAAAAGAAGAAGGATTTTTAAAAAAAAGTTATTTTTTTTTTTTTTTAAACTCGATATCTCAAAAACGGGTTGACAATTTTTTTAAGTTTTTTTTTATATACACATAAATATTTACTTTAGACTTGCATACCAAAATTTGTTCTAAGAAATGTTTTTAGAATTTTATATACCTATAAAAAATTATTTTTTAAAAAACCGCTCCAACGTTTTTAATTTTTTTTCCCATACAATTACATATATTCAATCTAGAATTAAAATGGCATTCTTTTTTCACCTCAAACTGTCGAAAGAATTGTTTTAGCCATTTCAAATGTCGTATTTCATGCTTCTCTACATTTTTCTCTTATAATTTCCATGTTTTTATAGGTAGGTATACAATTTTCTTAAACCCACAGTGTCTTGAACATAAGAGCAAGTACGTGTGACCCAGTCGTGCATTTTATTTTAAATACATACCTAGGTACCTATCTAACTAGGAACATTACTATTTTTGTATAGTTATTCATTTCCTGAAGAAACGACATATTTTGGGTTTAAAGGCAGTATAGGTATTTATAATTCATAATTCGGGAATTTTTAACAAATAATAGGTAGGTACCTACCTACATTTTCATTATAAATAAAATCACAAATAGCTAATTATTTTGTTAAATTAATCGCTTTTGTTATTTACCTTCCAATATCTAGAAGAAAAAATCTTGAAACCACACAAAAAACAAAACACCCATTGATTAAAATAATCAATTCCTTCCGGTCTTCCTGCTTGATCCTTTACCTACCAACAATATCCTAAAATCTAAAATCATTCAAGTTCAAGATCAATTTAAAAAAACTACCCCCATTCCAATAAGTGCATGACCTACAAATACTTTGAAATGTTTATATCTACATATCTACCCTCATAAGAAAACAAAAACTATGAAAGAAATGAAGATACAATATACAAATACTATCTACATTTATCATAACTTTATTTCCAAACAAGAAAAAAATAAGACAGACAAAACTTCACAAATAGCGCTTTTCGTGCACCACCACACCAAAGCAAAAAATCACATAGGTAATATCCCTTTCCAACAAACGAATACATTTACAAACACTTTACTCCCTATCCTTATACCCAAACTGAAAAAATGAAAAAAATAAAAATCGTAAAGTTTGGTTTGTGCACTGTTTTTTCTTGTTCAATGAGTAAGTAGTGCAAGGGAACAAAAACAAAAAAAGCTGGCTGTGTGCGCTGTGCGCGAATACCTTTTTTCTGTTTCTTTATGTGTCATGTCGTATGCGTACCACGCGAACGATGTTTGTTTGAAGATCAAACATGTTCTTAAGGGTGGGTTTTTATTTTCGTTTTTTGTATTTGATGATAGAAATCTTCGAATCTGAGTTCGAACTTTTGTCCGGAGGCCTCTTAAAGAAATTTATTGAAGTCTTTCTAAAAAAAAGTTGTGGAGCAATTTTTAGGAAAAAAATAATATCAACCTATATAAAATTGCTAAAAACAAATTATGTATTAGGTAGATTGTAGATAAGAACCGGTATTTTTGGTAAAAAAAAATGAAAAAAAAAATAGTGTGGATGGATTTCAGTGGTTTTAAACTAAATTGACTGAACTATGCCCATTTTTTTAAAATCACTGAAAGCTTTTGTTTTCGTGTTAAATAAAATTAAAAAAAAAAATTATTACTAAGTTATATTTTTCTACATCTCGAGTTCAAACTGAACTGTAAAGTGGTTTATTGCTTACTAATCTCAATTTATTTGTAGATATTACTTTATTAAAGAAAAAAAGTCAATAAAACTCGCTAAAATGTATTCCAATTCGTGTGAATTTAATATGCCAAAACAACTTAAATTAAAAAACAAAAAACAAAATAAAATAAAATATCTCAACAAGCAGGTTAGCTAAACAAGTCCGATAATACTCATTTATTTAATTTGTATATTTCAACAGACGCGTGCCACCCGCACATAAATTATCCTAATATATTCAGCAGATAGTGTGGTTATTTGTATATATATTTTTTTTTTTTTTCATTAATGCAAAAAGTTTGGAGAGGGAGCAATTTGAATGGTTTATCTTGAATTGTTAATAAAAGACTTTTATGATAATTTTTAAGTAAAGAAACAAACAAAAAACTCAATAATTTTAACATTGAAATAGTTTTGTGGTTAATAAAAAAATATATTTCATATGTTAAAAGCTTCTCAGCTTTTCAAAAAGAACTCAAAAGATGTATCTACAAAAATACTTAACATAATTTGACTTAATGTCACTTTTAAAGAGTAAATTTCTCTTGCTATATTCTTCACAAAAAAAAAACCTTAGATGTTGACATCTTTGAATTAATGTTTTTGACAAATGACAGCTGCTGATGTTTCTGATTCTTCTACTGATGCTGATGCTGCTGCTGTGTAATGTATTTTCAAAAGTGCTACATAAAAGGTTTATGCAAAGTGATGTGCACACTTTTCTCTTTTGTAACAACAAAAAAAAATACAAAAAATGAACTGTACCTAACTACATACAGTGTACGAGTAGTTGTGTTCCCATTGCTTGTATTTATGCAAAATAAAAGAGATGAGTTATGATACGAACATATTTTATTTGCATATTCTTGAAGAATATGAAACAATAGAATTATAATAATACATACAACAGCAACGAACACAAAAAAAAAATCCATGTTCCCATTTCAGAGTAAAGATAATGATCAGAAGTGGGATATGCACACAATCATTAATTCTAAACGCTAAGTTTTCTTTTTCATTTGTTGTTGTGTTTCTTCCCAAATCATTTCTCCCATCATTCGTGAGATTTCTGTTTTTTTCATTATTTCTTGTGATTTTCAATGAAAAAGTCAAAGTTTTCCAAGTTTTATGTTTTTTTTTTTAATCTCTTTCCCGCATTTCATTAAGGACCCAGCAGAATAGGTCTAGGGATGTGGCAAACTGATTCTGTACGGTATTTTTTTTGCATTCCTTATGCAGTGTTTTTGTTTCATGAAACGTAAAATCACAAAACTTCATACATAACTAACTATAAAAGACATACCGTTGACAATGACTATAATAACAACACAGGTGAGCTGCCTTTGCATTGCTGCGCCTCTTAATGATAACGACACTGAGCGGAAAAATAGAGGGTGATGACAATAAGAAGAAGAAGTCAGATCACCATCGCATCGGTGTCAAGGATTCCTCGGAAAGATTCTCGAATATTAGAATAGGAATTTTTGAAAAGAATTCAAACGACTTCCACGACACTTGAGTCGCCTTTCATTATTGTTGTTTTCTATATTCACTTGCTGCTGTTGATAACAAAAAGTAGAGTGGGAAATAGTATAGAGCCTTGCGGAACACCATGTGCAGCAATTACTTTGTCATCACACCTTTATAGTTGATAGTTTTGTTTTTCCTTCTAAGATTGTGCCCTGTGCTTGGTGGCATTTTAATTGTAATCTCTGCGAGTCTTGTGATAATTACAGTTGTAGAGGAGAGCCTTCCGATATGGATGGAGGAGGAGGGAATGCATATAGGTATAGTAGTCCTTGCAAACAACCGTGCGACGACATTTTGCAAGTAACAAATGAACAATAAAGTCAACAAGAAGAAACGAATATTAAAAACGAAACACAAAACAAAAAAAAACACGACAACAAGGAAACAGTGAAAAGGACATAATAATAGGAGAACAGAAGGGTTCCACAAAACAAGGATGTCATTTGTTAGCAAGGACTTCATCGCATCATACCTACACCATGACTCTACCTACGACACCTGATGTTGAATATATCCACAGCATATTGCATAACGGTAGTGGAGAATCATAAACAATTTCTAGGGTTGACGATGGTTAACAAGTTATTTGTTTCATTTAGGTACCTACCTATAATAGCTATGTATGTATGTATGCCCGCGTACTTATGTACCTGATGCCTTTCTACGTAAAGATTGTAGGTAGAAAGGTATCCTGATGCCTTTTTTGCGTTCATGCTGTTGTTGTTGTTGTTTAAATGAATGAATTTTCTTCACAAAGGAATATTGTTATTTGTTTGTTGAGTTCATTTTGAAGATTAAAATTTGCATCAAGGACTCTGCTTTTGCCCGTGTCGCCGGTGTGGATTTCATATTGTGTATAAAAAGGGTTCTCCTGCTGCCTGATGCCAAAGATGTAATTTTGTAGAAATGACGTGAATAAGAAAGAAATGGTGTACTATGGTCGTATATTATATGTATATAGCTATTCCTGCCACTATAACCTACCTACTACAACAAATGAATAGGAGATGAGTCAAGGACCGTTTTAATCAGTTTCTATGTTGCTATTTTTTTTTTTTTAATTCTTCAGCTGCTACCACTCTCTCTGTTGTATTGTTTGATACAAAACACAGGTGCCGAATAAATGGTTAGGGTGCGAGGTGAGAGAAATAAAAGGGAAGCAAAAATACCTACAACGTTTCCGTTATGATGTTTAGAGAAAGAATTTAATTTTAAACTTTAGTTTTTTTTTTTTTGTGAGTATTTGTTCTTATACATGCGAATCGACGTCTGTTGCTTCAGGGTATTATTAATCGACAGTTGAACGAACTAAGGTTGGTATGACGACAATGGAGGCCAGGGCAGTGTTGTTGGAACGGGGTAGGCAGAACAAGAAAATTCATTAGTGTAAAATCACTGAGGTATTACTTTGAAATATGTATAATGTTACCTAGCATCCTGTTTCAGATGAAGCCCTGTGTAGGCCGAAAGATCTGGTTCTGGTGTGAGGAATTATAACTTTTCTGGAAAGCTGCGTCAGCCCATACCATTAGGTTCTACTCCATTTGGTATAGGTACCTGAGCCTTTAAAAGAATTTTTAAAAGCTGAATTTCTTGCACAACTCAAGCATTTATATCTACTCGCAAAACTTGAATAAATGACAAATGTCAGCAAAACCATTTGCTCATAAATTATGGTGAAAAAGTAATTTTTTTTTATTTTGAAAGATTTTCTCAACTACTAGGAACCCGATTCTTTAAATAAGAACCTTTGTCATTGTAAATAAACAAACTGGTTCAAAGCTAGGATTTCCCAGCAAAGCCAGGAATTTCGTCAGTGCATGGTAAATTCTGGTGTTTATCCCAGAGAAATTTAGTACAAACTATTTCTATTCACTTTTCTAGAAGAAATATCCGAATTTGAGTTCATCTAAAACGGGAGCTGTAATGGGAGCGCTACGATATCCCGCAAACCAAAATCTCGAATAACGAAATCTCGCATTTTTTAAAAAATCTCGAATAATGAAATCTCGCAAGTTTAAAATCTTGTTTTTCATAATCTCGCAATTACAAAATCTAGCTTTTTACAATCTCGCATTCACATCTCGAACTTAAAAATCTCGCGAATTTCAACCAAAATCTCGCAATTTAAAATCTCGTAAATGAAAATCTCGCAACTTCAAATTTCACAGCAACGAATCATCGAATCGAATCGAACATACCTACCCAAGAACACTTTGCATAATTTTTCTTTCCGACTAATAACTATACCCGTCAACAAAAAATTTGTACATCCTTTATTACTGTTAATAACCATTTTGGTTGTCTTTTACGCGTTTATACCTAATGGAACTAAAAGTATCTTCTAGTTCAAGGTCAAATACGATTAATGCAATTTGCACATGACACTTTACAACTGGATATACCATCTCCATGTTCTCTCTCTTTCTTGTTCTTCTGACAACAATAATATTGAAAATCAGCAGTTCAAATTAATAATAACAGTGTCAGACACTAGATTATATATTTTCCAGTAGGTAGGATACCTATGTCGCAAAATTGAATTCAATTTTGCGAGATTTTGATAAGCGAGATTTTAGTTTGCGGGATTTCATTATTGCGATATTATGAAAAGCGGGATTTTGTAATTGCGGGATTATGAAAAGCGAGATTTTGTAATTGCGAGATTTTGATTTGCGAGATTTCGTATCCAACCCAGCTGTAATTGGCAAAAAATGGAATATTTCCCCATTTGTTACGATTTTGCTGTAATTTCGCAAATCAAAATTTATAAACAGTTTAAACAAAATTGTTTTCATAAATTTAAAAAAAAAAATGTTCTTTGACGCCCCAAGCATGCTCCAACCTGGGTTACAGGACACGTTTATGAAGAAAAATGATAAATACAACTTATTTTTTAGTACTTTAGAGTAGTTAAAAGGTCTAGATGCGTTAAAGCTTCATAATTTTTTAAGTTTTATTCGAGGTCATTAAAAATGCTAGCACGTCATCTAGGGGATATTCAAAAAGCTAGTATGTCTTTTAAATTATCCAAATTATTGGTCATACAGAAGTCAGTTGCTTTCAGTTTTGGGTCAGACACTGCTTTTTATGATTTTTTTCAAGGCCAAGAGGATGTAAGCATTTCGTTTGTGGGATATTCAAACAATTAGTGGGATATTCAAATAATTAGTATGTCATCTGAAAAGTCAGTTTGTTTTTGTAATTTTTCAGACATATAGGTTTAAACGAATCCTTTTTAATTAAAAAAAAATCACTAGTAGAGGATATTAGCATACCTACCTTAATTGTGGGATATTCAATAATTGGAACCTCATCTGAAAGATCACTAATCAGTCATGGAAGAACTGTTGATTTCAGCAATTGGTCACTTATATGAACATAGGTAATTTCAAATGAATCCTTACATTTTTTTTAGGATTACCGTTGTTTGAGGATGTTTGCTCCTCATTAGTGAATTGTGGGATATTCAAAATATTAGTATGGCCTTTGAATGATCACTTACGAAGCGCATGAAAAGAAAGTTGGTCTTAATAGTAGGTAATTTGTCAGCCATAGTCGGTTTTAAACCTGTCTTTTAGTTTTTTTTTCAAGATCATCATTAGAGGATATTAGTCCTTCATTTGTGGGATATTCAAAAAATTAGTAAGGCTTCTGAAGGCAACTTATTGGGCATGAGAAGTTATTTGGTTTTAGTAATTGTTCAGCCATATGCGATTTTTAATGAGATCACAATTACTGGATGTTAATTATGTAGAACATTTTTAAAAGTTCTTAATTTCCAAGGACCTTGAACTTTTTGAGCAAGCACGTGGGACCCAGTCGTGCCTTTCATTCATCCATTCCTTAGCAAGGTAGGCAACAGATTTTAAAATGCACTTCATTAATTCTGCAAATCAAACTTTTAATAGCCCCCGGTTTTGGTCAGCTTTCACGAAGAATCAAATTCAAATTTTCAAACTTGTGCCCCAATGAGTTTGAAAATATTAAATTTTTATGGGGGGTAAAGGGTGTAAGATTCAGCTTTTTTCTTAATTTCTCGAAAACTATGAGTTTTTGTTTGGAAAAATATGAAGTTAAAAATTATACCTAGTTTATGTAAGTAGGTACACAAAAAATTCTACACAAAAAAGATTTTGAAAGTTTTTTTCGTAGTAGAGATTTTGAGAAAAACATGCAGAAACGTCATCTTGCTTGGGCAAAATAGGACACTAGTGCGTTTGTGCTTGATTTCCTCTGAATCTATTGATTGTATTAAAAAAAAGTTTATTAATCTTTTTTATGTTGAATTACACAAGCTACAAAATGTACGGTCAGAAAATTTTTCCAAAAAAACTGATAGCTATCGAGAAATTAAGAGAAAACTTAATTTTACACCTTTTAAAGTACTCTAAAAAAATTTGCCCGGCCCAAATTTACGGAACTTTTTAGGAAATGTTAAAAAAGTCAAAACAAAGCTCTTCATCGAAATTCATATTTGTCGGAGTTTTTTTTCGAAGTTTTTCGATTTTTTTTTTTCTCTTATTTTCCTGCGCTATTTTCTCGAGTGTTTTTCCGCATCAAAAAATAAATTTTTTTTTAATCTTTAAAGTCAAATGTATGCCCTTTACAACAGCAAAATATTGGTTCAGTTTTCTTTTTTTCTTCCTTGGACAGTATATTCCTGTTATTGTGAATTTTATGAGTACCGAATAAATTCTGTGACATACCGACAGGAATGCAACATGTTCTATTCACCATACAACAGCCGGAAAAAGCATTTTGTTTTGACAAAAACAAATCGCATTTTTCTTTATATCTTGATAGAAAAATCTTTAAACAAATATATTAAAGTGGTATCAAGTTGAGCTTGCCAAAAAACAACCAAAAGTTAAATTCATAATTATAGTTTTGAAAATAAAAATTGTTTTTCAAAAACGTACAGGAAAAAAGTATGTTGACAAAATTAAAAGGCTCGCAATAACTGGTTTACTTTTAAGTACAGAAAGTGTGAGGATTGTTTCTTTAGTACCTATGCTTTTGGACTCCGATTTCAAATCCGTCATACATTTGTGGCTATCAGCTCGGGTTTTTAAGAAATTCCCATTAGAAAATGAACAAATATCGTGTTTTTGCTATTTTTGAGAAATAATATTTTTCAAAAAAAATTGTGAAACTGTCTGTAAGCAATCCTCACTTCTTGTACTAAAAAGTTAACCGGTATTTGCGAGCCTTTTAAATTTTTTCAAAATACTTTTTTCCCTATACGTTTTTGAAATACAATTTTTATTTTCAAAACTATACCTAAGTAATTAAGAATCTAACCTTTTCATGTGTTTTTGGAAGCTCATATTGGTACCACTATAATATATTTTTTTCAGATTTTTTCTAGGTAGGTACCTATCAATAAAAGAAAGATAAGAAAATTCATTTTTGTTTGCAAATTACTTTTTCCGGCAATTGTAGGTATTTGGATGTTGGTACTGCCAAATGTTTGGTTCCTATAAGTGATGAACTACCTACATAATATGTCAAAGGCGGTGCAGGGAAACTAGGTATTTTTCCATGGGAATCTAATCCAAATTTGAATTTATTGATCTGTTCTACTTTTCAAAGTGGTTAAAAGTTTGAAAATAAGATTTTCGAAAACAGATCGATTAGTCAAGTAAAAAAAACCTCCCTTAGACAGACAGCAACGACGTCTAAGAGAAAATTCAAAAACTATTTAAAAATAAAATTTGTATAAAGAAAATATTTTCAGTTCCAAAAAATAACAAAAATTAAATTGTATTAGTTGTCCTTGAGTCCTTGAGTCCAAAAAATTTATAAAAAATGTAAATTTCAAATAAAATTTGTCAAGTTCTGGCAGCTTTTTCTTGATATTTCAGAATTAGAATGAAAAATTATTTCAAGGTACACTCAGTCACAAAAGGAAGTATACACTGGACCCTAGAAAACACTGGTTTATGATGTATACTCACTTTTCGAACACATTGTAATTGTGAAAACTAATTTCGAGAAATGATATCCCTTTCCTAAAAACTCTTTTTATCTCTTTTTTGCGCTGCTGACACTTTGATTGATTTAATGAGAAATATAATGAAGAAAAAATGTAGTGTCATACGGACTTTAAAGCATTCCTTAATTTCACAAAAATATTAATTTCAATAAGGAATTTAAAAAGAGTGGTACCTACCATAAAATTCATTAACAAACGGGAAATAAATGAACAAAAAGATACAATACCTAGCAGCTGCATAAAAAATCCGTTATGCGATTGTTTCTTAGAAATTTTATATTAAAAAAAAGTTTTTGTCCGCCTTAGAGAATTAAATTTAATAATTAGTTTTAAAGGAACATAAAATGTATTGAATTTAAATCCTAGATCCACGGTCGCGAGAATTTATCCGCTTAAGAGATCTGTCCGCTTAAAGGAGCTGTCTGTTTGTGGAAGTTTCACTGTTCTCGGAAATTTCGGGCTGCACACAGAATTTTAGGACACTAATATTGAACTTAAAACAAGTTGTTTCATAACTGAGAATGAGTCAATCATACTGCGTTTATCTCAAAAATAAAAAAAAGCAGATGATTCATTATAGGAAATCCTTGATCGGATGAAACAAAAATGTTTTCTTAGGTAGGTAGGTACCTACCTAAGTAGGTAAAATTTCACTAAACTCAATTTAATCTTGATCATCAAATGATTCACTAAATCCAAACAAAAAAGAAAGCCCCCACCCCCAACCCGATTTCAATCTTTCAATCTCATTTCTCTAACCTAGGTGGGTAGTAAGTTTCTTTTTCTTCTTTTTTTATCGTAAATTTTGATGATGCCAACTGGAAATAACTGCATCGTCATCGCATAATTAACTTATTTTTGTCTCATTTTTGAGATTGACCCTCAAAATTTTAAACATTCTTTAAACCAAAAGCCACATGGTGTGGTGACTGGCTTAAATGAGAAATGATTTAACGACCTATCAAAAAAAAAACGTACAAAAATAAAAGTCAAACAAAAACGTAAGCAACATGTTGGATTGATAGTAACTGATATTTGGTGTAACCGTCACCAAAATACAAAAAATAAAAAATTAAACAAACAAAACAAAAAATGCGGCTACCAACATTAAGTTTGTATATAAAAAATACTACGAAGCCATGTCAAAAAAGAAGAATAACAAGATGCGAGTGAGACCTTAAAAGTAACATCTGCGCTAACCACAATCACAAACATACACATCACATACAGCTAGGTGCTAGTGCTACCAACAAACAACGAACGCCATCTTTGATTTTTATTTTGTTAAGAAATATTTTCTTTTTCTTATTTGATTTGATTTTTTTTTTTTTATTAAACTAAAAAAAAACCTGACTAAGGTGCAAAAGAGAAAAGAACTGGAAAACACGTTTTACGTCCGAAGAAGGGTAATGACGTCGAAAACATCTGCTGCCGTTGCAGAGAGAATTTTTATCTTTTTATTTGATTGTGTTTAGTAGTTCCTACAGAGTAGGTACCTATACAGTAAAAATTGTTTAATTGTGTTCTTATATATGTATAGGTGTTGTGTGTCTATCATGCAGGTGATCAGGGTCAATGCAATGGGATAGTTATGTGATGTCGATATAGCTGAGGCAGAAAAAAGGAGATTTCTTAAGAGGGAGTGCCTCAGGGCTGGGCGGTTAGTGGCCATTCTTTTTTGGTTTTAGGTTTTTTTTTTATTTGAAAAGTTGTTTCATGTCAGTGTCTTTCCTTTTTCTCGCTTGTAGCAATCCTGAAACTGTTTTCTTTTTTTCTTTGTTTTGTTTAACGTCACGACAACACTGCAAGGTAGAAATAAAAAAGAGCAAACAAAATTCTGAATTTTTGTAGCTGTATCTGTGCCAAACGTACCAACGTACCAACCAACGAACGTAGAACGGGTAAATATTGACTGACTTACTATTTTCTCCACACATGGCGTCCGTTCTCGTATACCTACTCTCGCACGATACAAAACACAAAAACAAAAAAATGCTGTGGATGCGATAAGAATTTGAAGTAATTAAATTCAGTTTACGTTTTGTATCTTGAAGATACAAAAATTATGGAGCTTCATTTTTTGTTTGGATTTTTTATTCTTTTCATCTTTGTTTTGCCACTGCAGGGCCTAAACCATCGTCAGTCGTCTCGTCAACAACAAACAAAAAAAAAAAAACATAATTTTCTTTGTTTTATTTTGCTGCTGCTGCTGTTGGCTTTTGTTTGGGTTTTTTTTTGGTATGGATGTATGTTTTTTTCTTATAAGAACATAACTAGGAACTTCTCTCTCAACTCAAAGGAAAACTTTAAATCGGTTTGTTTATGAACATTAACTGCATAACCTATGGCGTCGCAAATGAAAGGTGTGTAGGTATAGGACTGATCTACAGATTATGTGTTGCTCTTATGTCTTACCTGAGAATTTTTTCTTTTACATATGTTTTTGTGATTCATGTTGTGTATAGTATAGTTGTAAGAAAACATGCATACCACACTCTTGACGAGTTACCATAAATTACTTATCTTGCTGGTTTTTTTTTTTTTAGTTTGGAATTTTATAGAATTTCATGGAATCTGTTTATATTTTTTTAACTCTTTTATAAACATCTGCTAATGTTGACGTGTGTTTATAAAGTTTTGTTTACTTTTCACATTAGCTGTGAGTTTATTAAGCAGGAATTTACATTGATATCTGCCTAGGTAGGTAGGTACTTTTGTTTAAAAACTTTCGTCAGTTTTTTGTTAAATTTATTAAGATTATTTATAAACTTGGTAAAATTTAAATCTTACAGTTAATAAAAGATGCTCCAATAAGAGGTTTCATTTTAAATCATACAAAAAATATTTTTTTTTTTTTTTAAAAGTGTTTGCTGGCAGAATTGTAAGAGATTTCAATCTTTCGCGAATGCAATCTTTATGACTTCAATTAAAAGATTGGATTCCTTACATTCTTTTTTTAAGAATGCGAATTCAAAAAATGCATTCGGCATTCTGTTTTCGTTAAAAAGATTGCAATCCTTTCTGCTTCCAATCGTTTGTCATCATTATTCTTTGCATTCTTTTTAAGTCTTTTGAATTCTTTTGCATCATTTGAATTTTTTGAATTATTTTGAAGACTTTTGAATTCATTTGAATTCTTTGAATTTTTTTAAGACTTTTTAATTCATTTGAATTTTTTTAATTTAGTCTTCTTAACGAAAAAAGAATGGCGACTGCATTTTTTGAAGTCGCATTTTCAAAAAAGGATGTTAAGAATTCAATAAGATATAGACTGTATTCGCAAAGATTGCAATCTTTTACAACTCTGCGTCTGCGGTTAGTTAAAGAATATACCTAACATCTGTCCAACGTTTAACGATAACGACTTGAAAGCATACACATAGGTACTTATACTTGGAACGTGAAAACTTGAGTCTTTTATCACGCGATGTAAGGCAAACATTACAGTAATTCAGTATAGATAGTTATGCGATGGATAGGATCAGGTGTGATGAAAAGAAAAGATTGCAGCATTTATTACAGCTTAGATGAATGACTACAAAGGTTAAGAGTTGGAATCGTCGTTGAAAATCGGCTAAGAAGCTAAAGTTATCGATTTTATGCCGATAAGTGATCGCTTGTCTGTGATCCGCATCAAAACCGCTTTCCAAAATATAAGCCTAATATGTGCACTAGGGTGGTCGTTAAAAAAAGGTCATCCCAGATGGGCCCAAATCAGCTCAAAATGAAGAAAAAAATTCCCTAATTTTTTTCAGATTTTTATTTTCATAAATTAAATTGCCCCTCTTTTTTGCATACTGGAAATTTCGCGTAAGATCTGCCAAAAAATTTATTAAAAAACAACGGCAATACTTACAGTAATATTTTGTAGCTTTTTGGAAAGCCAGAAGTTCATTCTTATGGCTTGTTTTTAGATTAAATTTTTTGATGAAAAGTTTGAGCAAAAAATTGTTTCAAACTCAACATTTTGAAGAAAAATTATTATTTTTTTTAATTATAGGTTTGAAAATAGATTTTGCTGAAATTGTTTATTCAAAAAACTTTACTCAGTAATCAAGTATTAAAATGGACTTCTGGCTTTCCAAAAAGCTACAAAACATTACTGCAAGTGTTGCCTCACATACATGCTCTGAATTTTTCGGCAGACTTTACGCGAATTTCCAAAAACAAGGGGAAACAAATAAGGGAATTTTTTTTTCTTCATTTAGTGCTGATTTAGGCCCATTCAAATATTAAAACTAAAAAAAAAAACCATTATAACTACCACCCTAATGTGCACACACCCCTCACACACAATGGAGTTGAAAGCTCTTTAAAGGATGAGTTTTATGACTTCCTGGGCAGAATTTGCGTACCTAGCCAGCCCAGAGTACGATGCAAAAAATTTGCTCAGAGACATCAATGCTAAAATTGGAAAGGAAGACACCTTCGGCGGATTCACAAAGAGACCAATGATAACGGCCCCCATAAAATAGACCTTTCAGAATACGATGATAAGTAGCACTATATTTCCAAGGCTAAGAATCCACAAAGCAATCTACTGCTCTCCAAATGGTCGATGCGCCATCCAAATCCTAAATGTGCTTCTCACATCTAAGACTTGCGTACATTTCATTGGGCAAACGTAGACTCTGACCATTTCCTTGCTATGGCAAGAGCTCAGCTGTCAAATGAAAAGCAACTACGAACCACTTTAAAGAAGAAATTTGGCGTTGGTCCCCTAAGCATACCTGGAGTCGCTAGAGCTTGCAGTGAGCATCTGAACGAGAAGCTCTCAGTTGTGTATTCTACTGCCACAGACACCAACAACCAGTGGACCCAATATCACGATATCATCAAAGAGGCAGCCAAGTCTTCAATAGGTCGAATATTTTGCAGCGGAAAAAAGAGCAGCGGAAGGAGTATCGAGCAAGGATAAGAGCGGAGATGAAAACCCTGCTTAGAAAGAAGAGGGCATACGCAGCCTCCCAGTTCAAGGAGATCGAAGAGTTTCGCGATCGGAGCAACACCTACAAATTTTATTAAAAAGCCCACCAACTGGCTGTGGGCTTTAAAACCTGATTTCAGGATCTTCAAAACAACGAAGGTAACCTAGTCACCAAAGCACAGGGCATAGTAGACGTATTCAAGCAGCATTTTCAGCAACTGATGAAGGGGTTTCAGGTAGAACAAGAAATAGAACAAGAATAGGACCTAACTTCAGTCAATAAATAACCAGTACCACCACCCAGTATAGAAGAGGTAGACTTAGCTATAAAGAAGCTGAAGAAAAACAAGACCGGCGCGCGGTGTTGATGGTTTACCAGCGGAGCTCTTCAAACTCAGACGGGATATGCTAAAAAGCAAGCATGCCCGATGACTGGTCTATAAGCTCAATAAACCCATCTAGAAAAAAGGTGATCATAGGTCCTGCAAGAACTATAGAGGCATATCCCTGATAAAAGTCACATACAAGAGACTATCCAAAGTACTGTGTGAGCGTCTTAAGCCGTTCCGCAGCACTTTAACCGTTTCAGTTTCAGTGTGGCCAGGTAAATCAACCATAGACAAAATATTCACTTTCAAGCAAATCCTGGAATAGACCAACGAATTTCAAGTCGAGACTCACCATCTACTCATCAACTTCAAAACCGCATATTATAACAAATATCATCAGGAGCTCTGATGGCTGAACTTGGGATCTTGGGAAAACTGATCCAGTTACTTTGCGTGGCATTGGAAAATACGCGATGCAATGTACAACTAGGTAAAAGCTCTTCCAAACTATTCCAAACATGCACCAGGGTTTAAGCAAGGAGATGGGCTATTATATGTGATTTCTTCAATCTCTTTCTAGAGCAAGACAGAGATGTCGATCAGTTCATCGAAGAAGTATTCTCCAGGGCTGCTTTTCTTCCTCTGGCTAGGATGGGCAGTTTACAATGGAAGTGAGGTTGGCTCTCATCCACCTCTTCATCTCAACACTCTCTACGTTAGTCCGATGAGCTGATGCCCATTAAGCTCATATGGGTTCCCATTGAGGTTTGGCCCGTTAGGACTGCAACTAGGAGTGATAACCGGCTATAGGATAAAACGTCACTGTTGATAGCAACAACTTCGAAGTAGTTAAGGAGTTCATCTACCTCGGAGTAACCATTAATACCACGAACGACATTTTAGTGGAGATCCGAAAAAGAATTACCCCAGCAAACCAGTGCTACTTCAGTTTGGCGCAGCATATTGGCTCAAAGCTCCTCACACGAAAGACTATGTGCCCTTATAGTGGCAGTCCTGCTTTATGGAACCGAGTGTTGAGCGATACGCAAAATATGAGAGCTGATACTGGGCTCCATTGAAAGAAAAATTCTTCGACGGATATTTGGTCCTGTATGGGAGGAGGGCAAATCGAGGAGGCGATCCCGCTGTGAACACTATGAGCTGTATCAAGATGTTGATGTAGTCCAGAAAATCAGAACACGTCGACTACATTTGTTAAGTCACATCGAACGAATGGGAAATAATGGTTCAGGTAAGAGAGCCTTTGAATCTCAGCCCCCAGGTTCGAAAGAACAAAGAACACTGAGCTTCCGGTTTAAGGACAAAGCCACCGCGGATGCCACAAATATTTGTCTAGTTGATTGGAAGCAGTGTGCTCGGGATCGTTGGAGGATGGAAGGCTGCTGTGACTCAAGCTGCGACCCTTGTGAATTGGGAGCCGGATAAGTTAAATAAGTTAAGTTGTTATTAAACGAAAGTGTCAAGAGTAATGTCATAAAATGAATATTCCTTAATTTTTGTAAATGGCGTCAAATTTCAAAAATGTCAGGTGTCATTGTGCCTCACATTTTTGCTGTAGAAGATAAAGATTTAGTTGAAGAATTTGGAGCAATGTAGATGTTTTGTGAGTAACATTTGAAATCTTGTGAAATGGTCACAAATATACAAGAGCGAACCCAGGATATCGATGAGATGGGGGGGGGGGGGGGGGGGGGTTTGACTCAATAAAAAAAATTGCTATTGGTATAGAAATCTAGTTTTGAGATGCATTCAGAAGAAGACAAATTGTAGGAAATGTATGAAATTTATCTTGATTAGGGGCGGCAAGCGTAAGCCCTTGCAACTGTGCTTCAAAACAGGAGGTTGTCATTTAATTTAACTGCTATCATTGTTTTGCAACTTAGATATTATTATCAATTTTACACTTCGCTTCGTAACAAACTCTCCGTGAAAACAGAGAGCCAAAATTCAAAACACATAAAAGCACAAAATAAGGAGCAGGTACCATGCATAGATTGATCATCTAAAATTTCCATTGTTCTACAAAAAAACAAAACAATCCTTAAAAAAAGGATCATCATCTCCGAAATCTGTTAAAATATTAAACAAATATTTTATTCGTTCGAAGGCAATGACAATATAGATTTTATTTACACTTATTTAAACAAAGCTCAATGAAGTTGTTCAAATGCAAAGTATATTCTATTCCAGGTTGCCTACCTACCTACCTACCTATATAATTATTATTTACACACATGGCAGCCCTGTCAAGCGATGAAAAATCCTTGTTTATCCAATAAATGTATACGAAATTATGCAGAGTAGATACACAATGTTATATGGTACAATAAATCAAAGCAAATGCTCTTCGCAAAATACATTAAACCAAAACAATACACTTCACGCAAAAGGACGAACACACATAATAATAATAATAATAAAAGGGATTAAGTATGGGCTTTGAATGAATGAAAGAATATAGGTACCTACCAAACAAAAACAAAAAATATTGAAAAATAATAATAAACGCAAAAACCAACACACAAAAACTCTCCCCCATATCGCTGGCATATATGATTTTAAGTTGCTGGAGAGCTGTGAATATATGTATTTATGTTGCTGGAGAGGGCACCCTTATTGATGGTTGAATGTTATGAACAATCATCCAGCCATGATGCTCATCAAAATCGCCATCATAAAACCATCATAATCATCATCATCATCGTTGCTGTATGTACTATCCTTCGCCGCCCCATATCAAGGACATGCCCTTGGAACTTGGAAGCATCAGAGATACCAAAATACCACCCCAACAATGATGATGATGATGGTGGTTTTTTTTCTCCCCCAAACAACAACACGCAAGCATAATAATTGACGGAACAAAGCGAAATGCAATATCAATGCAAAAACAAAATTCAAAAAAAAAAAATTTAATATCAAGAAGAACACAAAACCACTGCCCCTGAGATGATGAGTTTACTTAAGAAAGGGAAATGGGGTAGTTTTCCCGTTTGTTTTTTTTTTTTTTTACATTTCCCTTTTGTTTGTGTACAGTTTGAGTAGGTTTATTTTTCACAAAAAAAAATCATCCTTCGCTATATTTTTTTGTTCAAATTGGCGGAATAAAAGTTTATGTAACAGGAAATTGAAAATAAACAGCAATAATATGAATGTGAGGAAGGACATAGATAGGTATAGAAAACGGGAATATAAAGGATGATCGCAGTTGCAAAACGAAAAGGGATGAATAAAAATCCTTTTGTCTTCCTATAAGAACATCCTGGTAAATCTCATTGCAGACAAAATATATATACATATGTATGTAACTACTCCTTTATATGTATATAAATGTAGGTAGATGCATATGTATACATTTATGTTTGTACTTAAAAATATTTTGTATATTTTACTGAATATGTGTCCTGTTTGGCTCTAATGGTCTATCAACATGAACATCCGGTCTAAAAGAAAAGCTTCAAAGTTGAGTTCATTGAAGCCTTTGCGGCAAGCAAATCAAAATAAAAAGAAGTAGGTACATAAAGAAGGAGGAAGTGCATTATTTTTGTTCAGTTATTTTACCCAATATATAAGAAAGTCCTTTTTGAAATCGGATTTTATCGAGGATTTTACAGTACTTATGATATTTTTGTTTGTTTGATGGAAATTGTTTTCGTGTAAATGTGCACTCAGAACTTTTTTTTATAGATAACTAACGCACCCTAAAATCGTTAAACGATGCACGAGCGTTTGGAAAATAGGGAAGGCTTCAAAAGGAGTCTTACCTATGCAAATTGGTATTGTTGTTTTCAATAAAACATTCCATTTGTGCGGTTAAAATGTAATTTCTATAGGAATTTGAAATCAGAGCTGTAAAATTTGAGGTACAACTAGTAGTATCAGAAGCGGGACTTCTGCTTGTACCTCAATACTCGGTATTAACTTAAAAAAAAGCTAAGTCCTAATATATTTCAAGTACTTTGTCAGAGGATCAAGTATAACTTACCAAATTAATTGAGCAGTACTTCCAAGTACTTGATTGGTACTTTCAAGAACTTGACCACCAATTCCAAGTACTTTAGTGAACTTGACCAGGACTTTCAAGTACTTATACAGTTGTTTCAAGTACTTGACCAGTACTTTCAACTATTTTTAAGTACTTTCAAATACTTTTAAGTAGGTACTTTTAAGTAGGTACTTTATCAGTAATTGATATGTTCTTTGTTCGATCACAAACACAAATTTTGTAGATCCGAAGATGAGTAAGCTTCAGTTCGCATGCTGGCTCAATTGTTTTGAAATTTCTAACAAACAATATTTCGGTAAAATAATTGGACTTTCATTTTATGATCAAAGAAGCACTTTCTTGTGATCAAATACGTAGTGAAATTCTTTTAATGCAAAAATTACTCAAAAAACTGGAAAGTGTTTACTTGAGAGTACTTCAAAGTACTTGAAAGTTCTTCAAAGTACTTTAAGGTATTGCCAAAGTACTCTAAGTACTGGTGAAAGCTTATCATTTGAAAGTACCTGCTGTTCAAGTACTATGATACTTAAGTACTTCATACTTGTTACTTGTATGTACTTGAAAAGACCCAAGTACTAAGATTTTTCAAGTACCTACTTCAAGTAGCTAGTATTACGTAAAAATTTACTTGAGCAGTACTTCCAAGTACTTGACCAGTACTTTTAAGTACTTGACCAGTACCTTCAAGTACTTGTTCAGTAATTTCAAATACTTGGAACAGTACTTTAAAGTACTTAATCAGTATTTCTAAATACTTTCAAGTATTTTTAAGTACTTTAAAATACTTTCAAGTACTTTACCAGTAATTAGTCTGTTCTTTGATCAATCACTAACAAAAATATCATGGATCCGAAAATGAGTAAGCTTTCTAACAAACAATATTTCGGTAAAATAATTGGACCTTCATTTTCTCATCAAAGAAACAGAAACAGTTGAGAGTACTTCAAAGTACTTAAAAGTTCTTCAAAGTACTTGAAAGTACTGACGAAGTACTCTAGTACTGGTGAAAGCTTATCACTTGAAAGTTCCTACTGCTTATAAGTACTATGATACTTAAGTACTTCAAACTTGGTACTTGTACACATATACTTAAAAACTACTACCAGGTACATGAATTTTTTCAAGTACCAGTACCAGGGTACTGAAGTACACGTACCAGTAGATAGTAATTGTACCTCCTTGAGAAGACTAAAGTCCTGAAATATTAAAGTACTTTAGAGGTCTGCGTGAAATGAAGTCTCAAATTGATGATGATATTGATGATCATTCCAAGAAGTACTAAAATTTTTTGTACGGTGAAGATGAGGATTACTACTGGCTATTTCACCAGAACATTGTTTGTAAAAATTGCGATAAAATAGGTAATGAGAGAAATTGTCCGAAAAAAAATAATTCCGTGAATTCTGGAATCACAACTAAAATATCTGTGCTTACATTCTCTTTGAAACAAGGACCCTTGCAGTAAATGGCAGAGAAAGAAGCTGAAATCGAAGGGCTGAAAATTAATTCGACAAAAACTTAAAAGACGGCAAAGAGTCTTCCAATTAATATGAGTAAAATTCGCCTAAGCGCCTCTAATGGTGTCTGGTAGATTCAGGTGGCACTCGTGAAATAGCTATAACTCCAGCCTTTAAATTCTGTGGTAGCAAACAGGTTGTGGTGAAAATTATTCAAAAACTGTAAAAAAAAAACAAGTTTTGACCTTCTTTGAGATGGGAGACAATTTTCAATACCATTGGAGTGTGGGCTCTATACCGATGAAAGAACCGAGCAGTTCAGAATGTCTAAAATTGACCCACCCATTGATTGCCTTAAACGGACTGTTACAAATGCACTGGATAACAAAAGCAGCCCAAGACGTCTTAGCAGAGATCCAAGCACCTTTCTGAGCATATCCAAAATCAGCAAACAGAAACTACTAGACATTTTGGAGTGAACTTCAAAGGTGTCAACATTATGTTCCGAAATACCATCGAACAACACATCACAACAGAAACTAATTACAGAAGAGACTTCAGCCAGCAAAACTGACCTTGATGGTTGATACTTTCAATAACATCAATTGTATTATTATTGGAGGAAAATCACCAAGCAACATCAACCCCAGGAAGGAGTTAAAGAATTTGATAACTTTTTTCAAGGGAAATTTCAAGCCTAACTCAGCTGCTGGTCCAGTCTTGCTTCAAGATATTGAGTCATCCATTCAGCAGTTAGAATTCCAATCTGGGTAGAGCATGGTTCAGTGACTCACCAATCCAGCGATTGAAGTAGTGAACAGAACGAACCTGAGTACTACAGAGGAGAAAGTTGAGATTGTTACAAACTTCAGGCCAAAGGAGACACCTGCAACCGATGGAAATCCAGCTTCAAACAGTAATTTTCTTCTTAGCCATCATCTTCAGTAGCTGAATCAATAAAAAGCTACTTCAAAAAACATCAACAACCAGAGGCCTATATCTCTCCTCAAAAGCCGAAATAAGCTCTTTGAAGAGCAGATACTCAGAAAGCTGAAAAAGTTCATCATCCCAGACGTCCAGTTCGTTTTACCCTAAGCAGCCATCGAGCTGCCGCCGTTGGATACTACGTGAGTTTTGAAAGAGAAAGGATGGAAGTGATTACCCATAAGCCCCAATAACATGGCTTTCCTTCAGCACTTTTCTTTCTCAAAGGAGATTTTTCGAGCAACTGAGGAACTGCAAATCAACATTTTGGAGCATTAGGCTAGGAGTCCCGAAATGCTCGAAACCTGGATCAATTCTCTACAACATAATTGACCTATGACCAACGAATTTCAAGTGAATTTGAAATCTTTTCAGTATGTTTTTGATTTTGTTAGTCGGCACGTCGTCGATTGGCTTACTTTTGAGTGTTGTCGCCACAATTTCTTCAAAACGAATTTTTGACTTCTATTCCAGCTCCATCTCCCATTCTACTTAGGCAGCTAATCAGCGAGTACCAGTCTCTTATCATCGAGCAGATCGACCATCTTCACGGAAAAAAAAAATCTGAAAAATAAAAATGAATCTCAAGTCGAGATCGGGACCCATCATATTTGTATTATGATAACATTCATCGTCAAGAGCTCCTTATCCCAATGGCCAAATCCGGAATCCCTGGAAAACTGATCCACTAGTGCCACGTGACATTAGAAAATACACGGTCTATCTTGAGTCATGATATTAACTGACAGAAGGGTAGGCAGCTGTCCGGGAGTCACTATCGAGATTTTTGTTGTGAAAGTACATACTCTCAAATGGAAACGCAGCTTCAACAATGCCAACCTTATGGTTAAATTCCTTAAAACTGGCTTTGTTTTCAGTGCACATAAACATACAATTAATTTATATATTGAAATATGGTAATGTACATAATTTACCAACACTATTGACATTTTACCAGAGTAATTTACCGTAAGCAAGCGCTTCTGTACAAGTTTCTATTGTTTTCAATATAAATGACTTGGTTCTATTGTTTCGGAATATAAACTCTAATCATTATTATGTTCAAAGCCAAGCTGATTGCGTTAATTCTATCTTAACAAAATTAAACTACAATATAAAGGAATTATTGTATGAGTTTGTATAAACGCTGCGGGTGATTAAATATGATTGCAATGCATCTACTAACGATTGTCTGCCATTTTGGATTAAATCCAAATTAACTTATCTCCAACGTAATAGTCCAAAAAGGCTCTTTTATATTAGAAGACAAAATGGCAGAATATTGTTTGATGAATTATTGTTTGAAATTTATCAAATAACTTAGATATTTGAAATTATTGTAAAATTATATTGTGTAATTCATTGTTATCCTTATAGAGGGATATTATACGAAGAAATCGCTTTGTGTATAGTATATATACCCAAGGACACGGAAATATTGATTTAAAGCGATTATAATGCCTTTATGGATCAAAATCAAAAACGAGATTGTTTTATTTCGATTTGAATGCATTTAATTGATATATAAATAGACTTTCTTTCTAAATAGGGTTAAAAGAGGGTAAGTTTGAGAAAGGATCTATGGAGAAACATTTCTGAAAATTTAGAAGCTGATTTCTTAATGGATGTCAGAAATGTCATAACAAATCTCTCTGTGAAGTACATGAAGTTGTACACTCGGCTTATAAGTCAGTATTCCAGGAGTCAGAGCAAAAACATTTTCAAAAACTTCTGAGTGGGATCTTATAAGTCAGTATTCCAGGAGTCAGAGCAAAAACATTTTCAAAAACTTCTGAGTGGGATCACTCTTGACGGAAGAGAATCAACTCTGTTGGTAAGAATGATAAAGAGCTTTCATTAGCTAGCATATCCGAATATGTCCTCAGAACACTGTGGATGTTGTGACTGTCAAGCACCATGCAGTCAATTCTGTTTTGTAGTATAATCCCCAACTAAGACCTCAAAGCTTTAGCCGATGTGACAGGTACAATTTCCTTCGTCTACTCTACTAATAATTGAGATATTCCTCCAGTCTCTGTGACTTTCTATGTTTATTTTATCTCAGAGTTTCTACAACAGATTACAGCTCTACAAGATCATCTGAAACAACATGATGTTGGAAGAATTTAAAACTCTTCAATGAAAAGGAACCCTCTTATCAGAAAAGATAGGTTACGTAAGGTAGAAGGGCTGACAGTTGATCTTGTTACACTTAGATCTTTGTAGATCTGTTGTGATACCCAAGGAAGTTATACTTAATGTCAAAACCTATGTGTTCTTTAAGCAATGAAGCCATTTCAGATGCATTGATGAGGTTCAGAAGTTTACCAGTTCTAGAAAGTTCGGAAACTGGATGGGGATCTATGTACTCCCTGCACTGTGGTGATGGAAAAGAGCGAAAACAATATTAGAAAGAATCAAAGAGTATCTGAATTCAACTTTCGACAAAGATCAAGAGGGATTCCGGGCAAACTCATCATAATAGAGCAATGCATGGAGTTCCGTTCGCCTCTCCATCTACTCTTTATCGTTTTGGAATAGAAATTTTATTTGCTTAACCTTACAGTTCGCGTACACTGAAACCGAATCATCGGCCGATTTCGTGTTGATGCTAATCGGGCGACTGTCTCCGCCGCCGTTTGCCTGCATAGGTACACTCAAGCCGTTCTTGGACGATGCCTTTTCTATTTGTGTAATGCCAGTATCCACTTCTTTCATGTATTATCGTAAGAAAACCCGGTAAATGGACGATAAATCCAAACAAGTTCGGATTTGACGGTTCATCAAAGTGGTGGACGCACTCTCTTTTTCTTACATACGTTTGGTTCAATCGCCCGATTTCAGCCGATGACGCCCGAGCATACTTCGGCCGATGACGGATTAGGTGAACGCGAGCCGTTACGCGGAAGAAGTATACCCGAAAAGGCTTCCTACGAGGGTGCGACTTGTCAAGTCTATCTGAGGACTTCAAAATCCATAGTAGAGCTCGGCAGGAGTGTTTACTATCACCATTATTATTTCTAGTTGTTAGTCCTCCATGGTGCCTTAGCCGAACAAGCGAAATGAATCCGATGAACTAAATAGAGCGAATTAAATCGGGTTAAGGTACATAACTTCTGGTAACTTTGCTCAAGTTGATAGTTATGACGTTGTGTGGGACAGCAGGTTGAACCGGTGACCAACTTTTTCTATCTAGGACGCTTGTTTCAAAAGACAAGGTGGTGGTACAGAAGAAGATGTCAATTTCCGTATTGGCAAACAAAGGATGCTTTCGGAGTTCTGTCAAAAAATTGAAGAAAGCAACGTCTACAGTACGAAGACCGAGTTACGACTATTCCGCTCGAATTCAGAGTCCGTACCACCATATGGTTGTAGTACATGGAAAGTGACCACTTCGGTTCCAGATGCAAACTTTTGTCAATAGATGTCTTCGAAAAATTCTTAGGATTGTTTGGCCTTACAACATCTTCAACCAAGAATTCCATCGAAGAAATGGTCAAAATCCTAACCACGCAATGTAGTGGGATCCTTTTGCTCAAGATAGCAGAAGACCTTTGGTCTAGAGAAAAACTTGGCGTAGAAAAATCGAAAAGGAATCTAAGAAGCTGAACAAAAATGGGGGAAACTCAAACACATTTCCAGAAACAGAACGAAATGGCGTGTATTGATAGTTGACGCCTCATGCCCTATGGGGGGGTCAAGAAGCTAAGAAAGTAAGTAAGAAGTTGACGTCAAATAGAAACATCATTTTCTTATATTATAGAAAACGCAATGGACAATCAAAGCACATTCTCTATGCAGCGAATGGCGCTGAAATTTTTAACGCATAGAGAATAATTTTCATGGCTTTCAATATAGGACTTAAAGGAAAATTTTGCTGGTACTTTGTCATTAATGGGACCTATCGCAAATGGGAACCTGGCTCCTGAGAATTTGGAGTTTTTGTATTTCTATTCCCGATTTTGCAGTTCACCAAATAAAGGTGTAATCAATGGATCTGCTAACTTCACATTGAAGCTAGCAGTTCAAATCGGGTATCTCAAGAACCGCCTGTGATAGACTTGCAGTAAGGGTATGGCTCCACATTTGCAGATTTTTTTGAATTTCAGGTATATCCTAGGTTCAATGATGAACAAACAAATAAATTAAAATTGCAAATTTGGAGCATTCCTGCAAGTTCCTAGCATGCTTAGCTTTTGAGATACACGACGTGACTACCTAACATCATGGACCTATAACCTATTCTTGAATTGCTGAACAATAACTGCAAGCTCGAAGTCGTTCTGCAAGTTCCTAGCCTGAGTTCTTGGTTCCTAAGATACACGATGAGATTTAGTAGCTTCACTGATAAGTAAGCAGGTTACTAGATGCCACCTTACTTGGGGAACTAGAAAATCGGGAATAGAAATTTAAAAAAAATGGAAATTCTTATAAATATCCCATTTGCCAAAGTGAAAGTTACCCTGCTAACTTCACTAAT
The DNA here is from genome assembly GCA_963921185.1 of Dasysyrphus tricinctus. Lineage (NCBI taxonomy): Eukaryota > Metazoa > Arthropoda > Insecta > Diptera > Syrphidae > Dasysyrphus > Dasysyrphus tricinctus. The sequence continues at coordinate 204,674,850 of OY992531.1, forward strand.
ATTGGGTTTGGAGAAGTGCAAGTGCTTCAAATATCAACACAATCATTCGTCATTTTTCATTAATAGTTTGTTGAAAGAATTTGAGGAACTCACGAAAATAAACCTTTTGGCCAAGGAAAAAACACAATGCTACGCACTACGTCTTCTATCAAAGCGTCGAACATGTCTAGTTGAAGTAGCTGAGTAGATTCAATGATTCTTGAGATAAAAAAAATTTCTCCAGAATAGTTCTGAAACCGAAGGGTTTCCCCGAACACCCCTTTCCCTCCTTCACCCTTCTCCCTCTGCGATCAATGCCATGAAGCATTCCGGCGAGTTTTCTCATCCCTCTGAGGTCCAGCCGGCGATTAGGCTGTACGAAGCTTCCCTTACCTCGGCTGTACGGCGCGGCGCGGCAATGAAGCTATCCGACGCTCACTTTTCCTACCATATATTCTCTAGTAGGCATTACGGCTGTAATGCTGTCTGTCGTCTCCTTCTTCCCACATCGGTATGGCAAAAAAGCTGTTCTGTGTTGGTTCACTCTCTCCCATGTCGACAAAAAAGTGATGATGCTGTCTGACGCTTCCCACATCATTATCTTGCTCCCTTACCCAATTCCTCTATATTGGGCTGGATAGGTACTATACGACCCGTGCCGACGATCAGCCTGGCTGAGGGCGTACATCTTCTAGGACCTATCTTAATGATAGGCAGTATGCTGCGCAGATTCTGAAGATCTCTTGTGCAAGACTGAAGTTCAGGAGTACTCGCAGCTGGAAGTGGTAGTAAGGTGGGCTAAGAGCTTCTCATCTAAGCACCAGACCAGTCAGTAGCGACAACGGCCTATCGAAGATTCTAAACCTTACCTCAAAGGACACAAAGTGCTTAACACCAGCACTCCTATCAAATCTTTAATCAAATCTATTAGAAATGTTCCGAAAGATAAGATCATAGTTGCAGGTATTGATAGAATCTTTATTGACGGTACGATCTTTTCTGATCGTTGGCAGGTGGTGAAAATGAAGCTCTCGGCTGGCTTCTTAAATCTACTGAGGTACAACCCAGGACCACCTCTAATCACGAGTGATGGCGGTTGGCACCATCAGGGTCACTTCAAACTCATCGCCTGTGTTGATCGGAGATCGTGCAATTTCTATAACCTAGCTGTCAGCAGGCTAGGAGAAGTCTGGTAAGTTGAGGAGCTTGAGGCTGTTGCTAAGGAGGACCTCCCTTGCAGGCCAAAGGTACGTAACTGAATTCCAGTTGAATCTTTCGAAACCATCCCTATATGACTTCTCACAACTGGAAGGTCGTGAAACTAGGGGAGCAAAAAGTTTTTTTTATAATTTATTGTGATCAAAAAAGAATTCTTTGTTCCTCTGGTGCAGACTTAAGATGTGATTAGGTTTGGGTTTGAGACTATGAATCTTAGAATTTTCAAAAAAGGCGTGGTTGATGCAGTTTGCGCTCCTTCACACCCCTAAAAAGACAAAACCGTTGAGAGGATATCCTGATGTATACTCAAATCTAAAGCGTATTTCACCTGAGCAACTGGAGAAGGAATTTGAAAACATGGTAAGCTAAGGAATCTATCAGCCGTCAAAGAGCAGCTGGGCTTAATCCTCTTCATATGGTGACAACCAGGCTGGTACTACAAAATACTTAATGTGAACTCCATCTCAGTTCGCTATACCCCATGCAGTTTTTTGCTGCAAGCTTTCCTTATCATCTTTAAGGCAGAAGGTTTTCAGCGTCAGAGATCAGACTCGTGCATACCATCAAGTCTCTGATGGGCCAGAAGTTATCTCAAAACCAGTTTCATCATCATTAAGGCCGCAAGTAGCTGATGACCACCTTTTTTGGAATTTATAGATTTTTCAACAGAAAGTCAAACATCTACAAAACGAGGTATGAGCATTTGAATAAAAAAAAAAAAAACTAAATAGAGGTTCGGAAAATAACTCGCCACAAAATTCAAACCAATATTTTAGTTAAAGGGTCAGTCGGCAGAGGTTTTAAAGTTGTAAAATTTTATGATTGAAATTGATAGTAGGTCGTTTTTGAGTATACCTATTCTTAAAACGCGTGCCTGTAAGTGTTGTGCCAGATGCAATAAAAAAAAACGCATTTAAGCCAATATCGCGTGAAAGGTTCATTGAAGACACCATTTTAAGGAAATTTAATAATCTTTTTTTCTGTATGCAATATATTTTTATAGATCTACCTATAGTTTCAGAGTTAAAGCTTTTTTAAATTATATTTTTTTTTCGTTTTTTTCTTATATCTCCTTAACGATTAATATTGCAGGAAAAAAATGTATAACAAAGTTGTAGAACATGTAATTTCCAACATTTTGAGTACTTATATTTATATTCTACGTCACATGGTTCAAAAGTTATTGTTTTATACAGTCGGCAAGTTCACGATTAGGCTTCACTCATTTCACCCAACACCTGAGAGATAGAGCCAATAATGGAGCTATTTTCTTATGTGGGTCAAATCAACTAAAATTAAAAAATTAAAAAATAAATTGGGTGGCGCAACAGCTCGTGGAGAACCAGGGCCTACAACTCTCAACCATTCCTGTGTGCGTGTTTTTGGCAGGAATGGAGGGAACTTACAGTTTTTTGCCCAGTCCGAACGGCCAAATGAGAAGCACTTATTTATGACAAGTATTACTCTTGGAGGATTTGTCAGTTCCTCGCAAGAGGCAGTACCTCGGATAAAACATTTCTATTTTTAGGTGGCACGGCTGGGAATCGAGCCCACACCTTCGGCATGACAGTCCTACGCACTAACCATCATGCCACGAGGTCAAATCAACTACCTATAATTCATTTTTCTTAATCAATCAAATCTAGACATTTTGATGGTCATATGTACGTTTCGGAAAATTCTAAACTTGTCTCAGTCAATATACTTCGTCTTCATATATTTGGCTTGGTAAATCTTCACTGTCTGTGAGATTGAAGTCAACCATCAGAACAATATTTTCGCAGGTTTGTATTTTATACTACAATGAGGGTTAATAATAAAACACATCCTTAGACCAGCTTTTCTGCAACCGCACAAAAAAAAATGCACAATAAAAACAAGGATCAGATTTTAATGTTAATGCATGGCGGCATCCCTATTTCGCATCTTCCCTCTCTTTCAGTATCATGACCACTTAGTATCGCACATCAGACAGAAATTATTAATACTTTTTTTCTCGCATACGCATATCACATAACAACCCCCACCAAGTACAGAACAATGATGTTATCAACAACCAACGAACGAAAAAAAAATAAAATAATAAATACAAATAAAAATGCTAAAGGGGATGCATTAGAAACACCCAATCCAATCCAAACCAATCCCCCATATCATCGAAAATGATAAACCTCATCACTGGTTTATTGTGTCTTTTATAATATTTTTTTTTTTATAAGTAGTAGCAGCAGCAGCATTACCACCACCACAGATGTAAATATAATGGAACATAAGCAAAATGCAAACAATTGAAGTTTTTCTTTTTTTTGTTGTTTTTGGCTATAGCTACACAATAAAAGCAAAATTCGCTAAGGGTGGAATTTTCAGTTTTTTTTTTTGTAATAGATTGGGGGGTTGATTTGTAAAGGTTTTAGACGATCATCATCATCTCATCGAAGAAGTAAAAGAAGAAGAAAACAAATGTGGAAAAAAAATCCCTTAGGATATTTCGATGAATCTTCAATATGTAGATTATGAGATTTTTCTTTTGTCTTTTCGTTTCTGGGCTGTTTTGTGGGGATGGATTGGGGGTGAGGTGGTATATATTTTGTATACGCTAATCAAACTAAAAGCATTTTCTACGCAAAAAAAAGGAGAAAGCTGCTGCCATGGAAAGCACGTGCATACATATATATAGCACGATGGGATGTCAAGTGATGTTGTTTTTCTTCTTTGTTTTGCTGTGATTCAAGTTATAAACAGCTGTTACAGTAGCTGCTGCTGTTGTTATTCCTTCTGCTACTACTTCTGTTTTGACTATAATTGCTAACATTTTTTCTTGTATACTATTGGGATACTGAGGTGATTTTTTTTTATTGAATTCAATGTGCAATGGCATTGTGAATTGCATCAAGAAATTAAAGAAACTCATATTTCGTTTAAAAGAGAGCAGAAATACAACAACAACAAAAAATTGTGTTCAAGTGACCTGGCTAAGCATTTTTTTATATTTCTTGTCTTTAATTGGACAACGACGATGATGCGAATACTGCGGTTGGGTTTCACTTCATTTCGTTTTTTTTATTTCATTTTGCCTGCTAATTAAAATGAAGTGGTATATATAGACTGAAGTGAAATCGTAAGCCTTAAAAGTCTGCTATGCGTTTTTACATATACAAATGTAGGTATGCATCAGAAGAGAGAGGGTTACTGAAGTCTTAGAAAATCCCTTTCAATAAATATGTAAGTATGATGGAGGTTTTCTGATGTGGGAATTGGTTAGGTTGAGATGCATGAATTGTTTGGTGAATTGTAAATTGTTTGACATCTAAAAAGGGTGCTGTAACCATAGAAGTAGCATATTAATGACTCTCTTCATGGAAATCAAATATCGAAACCAGCCTTTCTTTTTCGAATTGTACAGAGTGCGACTGATCAAAAGGAGTAATTAAAAATAAATTAATGTTTTAATTAAATTTAATTCGTTATTATTAAAAAAAAATTTTTTTTTTGAGTAGGTACCTAATTATTCATAAAAAACAACCTAACATGTGGGAGCCTCAAAGCCTCGAAAAAAAGACATTTTAAAAGGGAACAGATCTTTATACTGTTTTCCCAAATTCTGTCAAGTCCGAATTCTGTAGGTATTTACTAAAGTTCTGTAAGATTCGTGTGACTGTTTATTGTTTTCCTTTCAACACAACGGACATACATTCATATATGTCGGAAAAAGGTTAGACATTTTTTAATAAAAATTGATTTTTAACGTTTATCTCACCTCTTATTCATCTGAACAAAAAAAATATTAAATAATTTATTTAAGAGCAGTAAGATGCCCAAGTTTTTGTATATTTAGATTTTATGTATTTAGAGCTCGACTGTCAAAAGAAAAAAAAAACAAAGAACCGTCCTAAAGAAGAAATTCGATGTTTGTTACCTAAAAATACCTGGAGTCGACAGAGACTTCAGTGAGCATCTGACCTTGAAGCTCTTTGCTGTGCATTCACCTAACACAGACGCCAACAACTAATGGTCTCAGTATCGCGATATATCATCAAAGAGGTAACCGAAACCACCCACAAAAAAGAACGCATATGATATGATGATGAATGCGTACAACTGAAAAAGGTGATAGAAGATGCACATGCGAATATGCTGCAGCAAAAAACAAGAGCAGCGACAGAAAAGTATCAAGTAAGGAGAATAGAGGAGAAGAAGAACCTTTGTAGAAAGAGGCTCCCAGTTCAAGGAGGTCGAAGAGCCTCACGATTGAAACAACACCCGGAAGTTTTATAAAAAAAAGGCTGCTGGCTTTAAAACCGGAACGCAGGCTCTACGAAACAGCGAAGGTAAACTAGTCACCAATCATAGGCAATAGTAAATGTATTCAACTCAAGTAGCATTTCCAGCAGCTGCCAAATAGACATCAGTTATAGCCAGAAAAAGAACAAGAAGCGAACCCAACTCCAGTCAATGAAGAACCCAGTACCAGCACCCAATCCAAAAGAGGCGAACTTTGTTATTTAAAAAGCTCAAGAACAAAAATGCTGCTGGATCTGATGGTTTACCAGCAAAGCTCTTCAAGCACGGAGGAGATGTTTTGAAAGGGTGCATGCATCAACTAATCAACCAAGTTTGACTGGATGGAAGCATTCCCAATGACTAGTCCATCAGCACCATGTCCCATCTTCAAAAAGTGCGATCCTATGTCCTACAAAAACTATCAAGTCATATTCCACATAAACGTCGCGTACAAGATTCTATCCAACATACCTACTGTGCGAGCGTCTTAAGCCGTTATGCAACACTTTAAGCGGCAAGTAACAGTGTGGCTTCCGGTCTGGCAGATCGACCATAAGCCCAAAATTTCACTCTCAGGAAAATACTGGAAAAGACCAACGAATTTTAAGTTGAGACTTACCATCTTATTTATCGACTTCAAAGCCACATATGACAGCATTCACCGTCAGGAGCTTTATATGGCGGTGCTTGAATTTGTGGTCCCAGGAAAACTGATACAGTTTTGTCACGTGACATTGAGAAACTAGGGAACAGGGTTTCGCCAAGGAGATGCGCTACTATCTTTGTTATTTCTTCAATCTCGTTCTGGAGCAAATAGTGCGCAGGGCAGGCGTTAACATAGATGGCACTATTTTCAAAAGATCTGTTCAACTTCTAGGCTATGCCGATAATATCGACACCCGACAATTGATGAACAGGCGAAACTTTTAAGTCTTCAAGTTAACGAGGGCCAGACTAAATGTATGCTATGCTATCAACAAATAATGACAGATCTGTCAAGCTGCGAGGACAAAACGTCGCTGTTGATAGCAACATCGAAATAGTTAAGGATTTCATTTTCTTCGGAGAAAACATTAATCCTACGTGGAGATCCGATGAAAAATAACTCTAGTGAACCGGTGTTACTTCGGTCTAGCGCAATATATGGGTTCAAAACTCCTCACACGAAAGACGAAGTGCAAGCTCCATAAAACCCTTATACTATCACTCCTTTCTTATGGCAACGAGTGTGGGGCGATAAGCAAAAAGGGACAGCTGATACAGGGCTCTTTCAAAAGAAACATTCATCTAAAAATAAATATGGTGGCGCAACAGCTCGTGGAGAACCAGGGCCTAGTGACTAACAACTCTCAACCCATCTTGTGTGTGTGCGTGTTGTTGGCAGGAATGCAGGTGACCTACAATTTTTTGTCGAGTCCGAACGCTTAGATGAGAAGCACTTATTCATGATAAGTATAGGTACTCTTGGAGGATTTGTCAGTTCCTCACAAGAGGCAGTACGTCGAAAAAAACATTTCTGTTTTTAAGTGGCAACGGCAACGGTGTCGTACGACACCTTCCGCTGCTCTAGACGTTCTGCTCCATCTGACACCCCTCAATATTTTCAGCAAACAAGTGGCTGCAAATACAGCCATTCGCCTTAAAGCTTCCTCACAATGGACCAATAACAACTTTGGCCATTCCATCATTCTGAATTCATTCGGATCAATCCCAAGTCGCACTGATTACACCATCCCAAAACTTCAGTTTGGCAAAAACTTTCAAGTCAGCATTCCTTCTAGAGTTCTCTGGGAGGATACGACTCTCTTGGAAGATGAATCAATCCATATTTACACCGACGCCGACGGATCGAAAACTGGTGATGGGGTGGGTGGTGGTGTGTACTCAGGAAGACTAAAATTAAGTCTCTCCTTCCGTCTTCCTAATCATTGTAAAGTGTTCCAGGCGGAACTTATGGCGATCAAAGAAGCCTTATCTTGGCTGAAAGAAAACGTGTTATCAACTACAGATATCCGCATCTTCTCGGATAGTCAAGCAGCTATCAAATCTCTGGAATCGGTCTCTACTAACTCTTTAACAGCCCTAAATTGTCGTTCATCTCTGCTGGAGACGGCGCAGCAGTTTAACATTCACCTGTGTTGGGTGCCGGGGCATAGAGACATTCCAGGTAATTGTAAGGCCGACGAACTCGCTAAATATGGAACAACTCTACCTCTTCTACCTAGTAAGGCAGATATTGGTATTCCCATCGCTACATGTAAACTTATGCTGAAGCAAGATGCTTTAGAGAGAACAAACCTTAGGTGGAACAATATCACCACTTGCTTGGCAACAAAACAAATCTGGCCAGTAATGGATTTTAAGCGATCTAAATGTTTGATATCTCTTAGCAGATTGCACATTGCACTTGATAGGTGTCATAACCGGACACTGTCTTATAGGCAAGCACGCAACGCGTCTTGGCGTATTCTCTAACGATTTTTGCAGAAGCTGTATGGACGAGGAAGAGGTAGAATCGATTCCTCATCTTCTATGCACTTGTCCTGCTCTATCTCATAGGCGAAGACTCCATCTTGGAGATTTCTACTTCAATGATCCTAGTGATTTAGTAAATGTTGACATATAGGTAGTCTGTTACACTTCATAAGAAGCTCCAAATGGTTCATCGAGTAGGGAAAAAGGCTTCCCAGATTCTTGTGGTATCACAATGGGCCAACTTATGGTCTAAGTGTGTCAGTTTTCATGACTGACAGCCACTTCAACCTAACCAACCTAACCTAAGTGGCAACGGCTTGGAGTCGAACCCAGGCCTTTGGCACGATAGTCCAAGGTACTAACTATTATGCCACGACCACGAGGTACCTACTAAAATTCTTTTGCAAATGGAATAGAAGAAACAACCTCGAACTCTGTGAGCTGAATCAATATGTGGATGAAGTTCAGAAAATCAAAACACGTCGACTGAATTGGCTGGGCCACATCCACATCCAGCAAAATCTCAGCCTCCAGCAGGTTACAGAGAACGAAGAAAACCGTATTAAAATTCAATACAGATTGTATTAAAACAGCAATAAAACAAAAGTGGCAACCCTTTTTCTGCTTAGTAATATAAAATAAACAATTTAAATATGCATTATTTTGAAGGCGCGTTTAAATATTACGAGGTAAAATATATGTACAAATTAGTAGATAAAATTTCAATCGCTTTAAGATTTTAGTTCTCAAATGTGAAAAACAATAAATAATGCCACCATTAATTGACTACGAACATACCTAAATACTCTTAGAAAAAATGTCTTTCATTGCTATTATTTTTGTATATATTTTGTAGGTAGATATTAGTTTTCATTAAAAGGATCTACCTACAAATTAAATTTCAAGAAATAAAGTATTAGGTATGCTATAAAATCTTTATGTTACTTAAATGAATAGCCCCCTTTATACTAACAAATTCAATTGCTGAATTAAAACAATCTCTGTATTTACTGAATGAGTTTTGATATTTTTGCAAACAAAAATAAATAAATATATAATAACCCACGCAAAACTCACATTAAGCTATTTATCTGTGACATTTCTTTAAAGTCGTGTCAGCATTTCAAAGTCAAGACAAGTCACATCAAATGAAAACATTGTTTTTTTTTCCTCCAAAAACATCAGTACGAAACTGTCAGTAAACTTAAAACACATTTTACTCAAAGCTTTTGATTTCCCTTGAGAATATATTTTCGTAAATAAGTTAAATTCCATTTCGTGTCTCCTTAAAAGTAAAAAAAAACTCAAACCTTAATGCTTAAAGCCCCCGTCTTCAATATATGTAAGTTTTTTTTTTTTGAAATTTGCACTAAGTCAACAATAGAGGTGCTCTTTCACGCTCATCCCTCTATTCATCGCGTGTAAGGGCAATTCAGTACCTACCTACTTTAAAAAAAACATGTAAAGTTGAAAATCCTTTTGACAAAAGAAATGTGTGACATGAAATCGAAAGTAGGGTTGGGTTGGGTACCGCATCCAAACCTACCTCTATCCATGCATCTTATAGGTATATGTAGGTACAACACTGCATAATAAATTTCAGGAAATAAAATCATCAACATCATAGTTAATCATGATGTTTTTAGAAAACGAATTTATATGAGCAAAGAAAAAAAACACAACAACCTCTCAAAGGAGTGGAGTGTATATCTTGTGACTTGAGATCGTTTCATCTGAGATTTTGCTCTCCCTCTATGTCCCTTAGGTTTTGTTTAGGGACGACGATTTCTTAAAAAGCAAAGCATTCAAAGCGATACTTAGATATATACTCACCTAGTTCGACTTGAGGGAACAAAAAAAAAAAATTCGTTAACAAAGTATAAACAAGCAAAGTACGTGCTTGGAAGTCTATTTTTTTTTGTTGTTGTTGCCCCTCCTTTCATGTGCACCACTTGTTCTTTATACCTAAATGAAAACAGTAAAAAAAAAGAATACTTTCCAAGGAATTGATATCCCAAGATAGTACCCTTTTTCAAGTCCTTTTTCCTTTCTTTAACTAGATAATCATGTTTCGATTGAAGATGAAATCACTCGATTTCTGCAGATTTTTGCAGGATATACCCACATACCCATACAAAACAAGAAGAAAGAAAAAATACGTATATTTTACGCAACAGCTTCACACTTGAAATAACCACCCCTCCTCAGTGTCATTATGGTAGCTATCTATGGGGTGAGTATTATTACGATAGGTGTAGGTGTAGGAAGGTAATGATGGATATGAATTCCATTATCTTACGACAAAAGGTTGCAAAATGTATTTCACTAAATTTTTCACTAACAAAAAAACCCTCAAACCTTTAACAGCATCATAAACACTTGACTCCAAAAGAGGCTTCATAAATATAATACAAAAGGGAGTGTGAGATCAAAGATAGCCGGGTTAACTATTTTGTTTAAATGAAATTCCTCAAAAGAATTTTTTTCTCACGAATCGTACTCGTACCCTTTCATATGCATTATATGTAGGATTTTAGCTTGTCTTATAGGTAGGTATACTAGATGGTTTTGATATTTCCCAACCACTTTTCTTTTTTGGGTTTTATAATAATAGTTTTGGTTAAAGTTGGTTATATGTTCATCCTCCCGCTGCGCAACCATTACGGTATGTAAAAAGGTTCTTGTGCAGGTGAATTCCTTATGTGGGGTTCGTCAATCACAATATTATTTGATGTTTGTACGTGGCATGAGGATTGACTGTGGGCGTACCCTACATATTTCAATGATTATGGAAAATTATTAAAAAGTCAGACCTTTAACAAAACAAGAAATCCTTTAACTAATTTTAAATAAACTTTAGGTTCTCATTGGGGAGTAATGGAAATGGGTTGGACATTTTGCTGATATTTCTATATTTAGGTACAGTTTGAAAAAAAAGTACATAGGTACCTATACGGAAAACAAACATCAATTAGTACTAATTTTTGTGATCTTATAATTTTTTTTTTCTTTCCCTGAACACTATTTTTCATAGATCTGGGGCCTATTTCATAAAACTACAAGACTAATGGACAATTTCATAAACAAACACTAAAATTACTTTTATCTAAACTATTATCAGACATTTAAAATTTTTCAGTTTCACCAATTTAGAAAAAGGATATTTTAATTTTACTGAGTTTGCTCACATCTCTGGATTAAAAAAAAAGAGGTTGTTTCCCTCGCACATGCAAAGTCTATGAGAAAAAGTGAAAAAGCATTATGGATGAGGGACAATTATTCTGACAGCAAAATATCACCTTATGTTGTCTGGAATGGCTTAACATAAAAGACTTTTAAAATTTAATGAGACAAAAACGAGCTGTTAGTTTACAAGGGCATTTAAAATCTTCGTTAATATAAAAGCATTTGGTGAAACCAGACAACATCATTTAAAGGCTAAAAGGATTTTTAAATAATTAAAGCCATTCCTGAAATCGGCAATAATAAAGATAATTATTTGTAATTTATAGGTGGAGAGACGACCGCAAAATTCTATCTCATTGCGGCTTCTGAAAAACAGGATACCAGGCGATAGTTTGATTCTTAACATTTACAAAACCACTGATCGGATAAGATTTTGTGATTGCTTAGGTTAGAAAATGCACTTTTTAGGTTTCATTTTTGACTGAGTATGCGTGTTTGGACAACCAATACTGCCCTTTATAGTTTCCTGACGGTCGGACAGATATTTGTCGGTTGTTACTAAGAGTCCCATCGCCTTCCGGACTATAATTTACAAATAATTAATAGTCTTGTAGTTTTATGAAATAGGTCCCTGAAAATATGACTTCTATTTAAAAAAAACATATAATTATGTACATTATGTACTAGGGTGGTCCTTATATAGTATATAGGGTTGTTTTGAAATTCCAACTTGGATAGACATCAAATGACTCTAAATAGAGAACAAAAATTTTCCTAATTTTTTTTAGATTTTTATTTCATCCCCCTGGTCTCCCTTTTTTCACTTCAAGGTACAAATTATGGAGTTAGGGTGATTCTTATAACAGGCGAAAAACAAAATCAGAACTTATAGATTAGATTCAGACGAAAAATAAAGACTGGATTCATGGCTTTTAAAAAACCTATAGCATGCAATTGTAAGTGGTCCCGTTGTTTTTTAATATTTTTTTTCTATTGTGGGTCAAATTTTTAGAAAATAACCCCTCCCGCCTGAACGGGGGAACGATACGATACGATTTTTTTTTTTCGTCTGAATCTAATCTATAAGTTCTGATTTTTTTTTTTATAAAATGCTTGACTTTAAGTCTTCGCCTGTTTTTAAGGCTCTAAAGTCGTTGACTTATGTCGTTTCTGAAATGAACGAAAATTTATTGGTAAGATTAAGTTTTTTTTTTTTTTGGTTTTATTAAGCTGAAAACAAGATTTTTTTTTATAAAAATATAGAGATATGATGTTTTGACAAATCAAATAGTTTTACTTTTAACTTGTATTTTATTTTGTATATTTTAATATGGTTAAAAACAATTAATAATATTGAACAATTGTTTTGTGCGATATTAAAAAAAAAAAAAAAAATAGAGCACAAGTAAAACTGTTTGTTTTAATCTCCAGAAATTAACAGAAAAATTACGACGATTCATAAAACGATTCATATTATGTTCTCCATAAAATATTTTACGTCTTTAAGTCCAGCTAAAGATTGAGCTAGAGTTTAAACGGGTTAAATTAAAGGAAAACTAATTTTTGTTATCTTCAATTTTCAACTTAAAGACTGTAAGACATTTAAACAAACAGCTTTTAGTGTTTGATTAAGAATTAATAACCGTCTGGAAAAATGGCAACGTTTTGTAAAGTTTAATCGAGGCCCTGGAAAGGCTTCGGTAAGAAAAATCTAGACAAGGCAAACTTGTCAAATACTCGCGTGGCCCTCGCTAGTAAAAACTTGTTGTATAAGTCTTTTTATCCCATCACAAAATATCCCATATAAGGCTAAAACAAAAAAAAACAAATATTTTATACCCATCATACAATAGTAAGAAAAATTAAAGAATAAAGTTTTTCATTTTCAACAATGCACAGCTGTATTGCGAAATAGCTCAGTAGTTAAGGTAGGACTTGATATCAGAAGATTGCAGGATCGAATCCCAGTAAAGACAACTCTTTACTTTTGCTGTTGCTGGCAAAAGGTTACTTCACTGGCGTGGCCCTAGATAATTTCTAGATTTACGCTTGTTGGGCCCTTGCTAGTATCTATGTAAAACTTTCTAGCCCCTCGCCAAAAACTAGATTATTTTTCCAGCTGGGAAGAGTATTGAAAATTAATAACAAAAATTGTACTTAATAACGTAAAATTTTGGAAAACAAACATTGATTTACTTTGAAAATTATTGTTTCAAAAAATTATTTAGAAAATTATTAAGGAAATTGTAAATTGAATTTTTGGATTAAGAAAAAGCTTAAGCATGATGTCATAAGTGTAGTCAATGTCTTTAATAATTTTGTTTAAATTTTATTTTTAAATATACATAGGTAGCCTTCTTCTAGACGAGAGCAATACACTTTTCCCAATAATATTCCATCATTTTTAACTATTGGAAAAAAAAAATTAATCAATTAACAAAATACCCAAGAAGCATTGCTGATGCATCGATTCGTTATTTTAAAAGACTCAGTCTTAATACGTTTTAAACCTTTTATCATTGAATAAATTAAATTGAAATGATGATCACTGGTCAGCAAACGCGTTGCCATCGTTATTTAAATTGTATAAAACACTGGTAAGAATTCTTACAGCTCAAAAACAAGAAGGTATGCCATTTGATTACTTGAGGAAATATAATTCACAACAAAAACATAAATGTTAAAAAAGAGCCAAGTTCTTATATGTACAAGAAACCTGTGCGTAAAAAGTCAGCCAAAAAAAGTAATGAGATCTAAAATATATGCAAAGTTCATGAAGTTTAATATCAAATATCTTAAGTAGAGTTATATCTAAACATTTCCAAATCATGACAGAAGAAAATTGCAGATTTTCGATTTTTTCCTTTGTATGCACCACAAGGCCTACCGTTGTGCGAAATTTCAAGTTTCTACGTCGGGATGTGCTCCATAATTTTGATGATCTGTCAGTGAGTCAGTCAGTTACGGTTTTTGCGATTTTTGAAATCCTATATCTCGGGAATTACCTACTAATGCTAAAGAGTTGAAATTTGGTGAGCCACCTGTGTTTGATCAGCTCAGCAAATACTGCGAATTTGAAGTTTCTGACTTTATTGGTACTGAAGTTAGAGGGGGGTTGAAAATCGCCTGAGTTTGTTCCTGTAAAAAGGGTGTAGTGCCGCGAACTTGGCTGTGCACTACCGTGCCCTTTGATATAAGCAAACAAAAATTAAATCGTAGCAGCGGTTTTCTTAAAAAATTAGGTATTTTGTGTATATAAAATGTTTGTAACATTTTGAAAAAAAAATTTGCGGTATGCCAATTTTGAGTACCTACCTATATATTTTTATGTGCAATTAAAACTGAATTTTCAAAATATTTCAACAATCCGTTTTTGAAATATAAAGTTTTCAAACAAAAATTAAAATCAAAATATTCTAAAAAAGCTTTTGTACAAAAATTTTGATTTTAATCGGATGTGCCGTTAGTGATAAAATTGAAAATAAAAACAACGTTATATACCTAGGAGGTATCGTTAGATAATACACTGATTGTTGTTATTAAAATCGTTGGAGCCATATTTGAGAAAAATAAGCTTTTCCTTAAAGATTGTATCGCAAGGACCGTTATTTTTGGAACTGAAAAAAAAAATCAATTTCGCTCTAGGGAATCACCAAAAAGCTTTGAGTTCAAAATTTAAAGAAGATCGCATAATTGGTTTTGGCTGTAGATCGAGATACAAACAGACAGACAGATAGAATTTTTCCACCCACTTATTTCGTGTACTCTTTCAATTCTTTTTGCATGAATACAAAACTTGTCCTGTAGTACCTATGTGTATCGCAAGTAAAAATTACACTTAGTAACTGTTAATTGTACCTCGGTTCCTAAACTGGTTTCCGAGAAAACCATAGAGAGACGTTTGGTAAAACTCAAGTTTTTTTATGAACCAAAAACATTGCATCAGGAAGGAACAGCACTGATACTTATTAGATTGTTATGCACTTATAGTAATTAATAATAAATAATTTTGCCAACTGATTTGAAAAAATGTTCTTGATGAATCTGCAAAAATTCTTAATTCCATGAAAATTCATCCTGTTCCAGGCATGATTATTCAAGAAAGTGTGCAAAGATAAGAAAAGTCAGTATTAACCTCTTCTTTTTCACACTGGAATCCGATGGCTTTGCTCAGGGAAAAGCTGTATGGAAACGAACAAAAATCCCCGTGAACCAAAATGTTCAAACTCGAAAAATTATATATCGCAAATTTATAATCCTGCTTTTTAACTTTTTAAATCTCTTATTTACAATTTGCACTGAAAAATTTTGCAAATATCAACGGAAATTTCTCAAATTCAAATCTCACCGTAACATATTGCTCCCAATTTCGCACTGAAAAATAAAAATCTTGAAAATGAAAAATAAAAACTAAAAACCGAGAACTTTTTCTCTTAATTTTTCTGTTTTTCAAAACGTGTTTTTAACAATTGAAAAATCTGGTGGAAGATTCTAACTTTCGAGACTTTTATGTGCGGTATTTTATATTTGTGGAATTGTTAAAAATAGGATTTTATTATTGCGAGATTATGAAATTGGAATTTTGCTATTACAAAATTTCGTAATGAGAGATTTCAAATGCATATTATGCTCATATTTTATACAGGTTATTCCAGCTTCGTGATGAGCTGAAAATTTTTCACCAAAAATATATCTTCATCTGCAAACCTATCCAAGTTTTGGATGATAAGCAATGGATTACGAGTACACAATTAGCTTATATTGCTTAAATTTTGAGAAAATTCAATAAAACTGCTCAAAAAACTGCAATAAAAATCAACAGCAGTAGGTACTAGGTAGGTACCTATTGTCCACGAGAGACAAACTGGAAATTTCAATAATGTAAATTAATGTTTGCCTTACCTTTGTACAGAAGGACAACATTGAGTTTTCCAATTTTATAAGAATTTTTGCAAGGAAACAAGCTGGAGCTATCAGAGGCCCGCACAGTGAGACCAATGTGCGATTCCGGGGAAAAAATCTTTGAGTGGTATAATTTTGAATGTACGTATTTGAAGACGATGAATCCAATGGTACCATTCTATTTAGACATAAACGAACCTATTTAAAAAAGCAGCAGCTTAACCATTTTGCAACCCTACCTTCATCACAAAACCATTATGCTTGACAGAAGTTGGTATCCAAATTGAAATTTCGTTTTATCTGCAGACGTTTTATTTTCAAAACCCTTCTTCCACTGTTTCTTAACCCTTCTCCCCCTATAGAACAAAAAAAAAAAAATAACAAATCGGATGCTAATTTATAAAAATCCTGTCAATGTTAGCGCACACGTGTATCAGTGGAAATGCCATTCAATGGGTTTTCTCATCCCTCTTATTGTTAAATACATTTTTTGAATGTCTTTTTCCATCGGTAGCTGTAGGTAAGGTACATTAGGGGTAATATATTCCGCTTCAGTTGCGTTTAGTTGTATTTAATTTATTTTTCTGTGTGTATCATGTTTGGCACGGTAATTGATACTTAGGATGTCAAAGATGTGATTTTCACAGAGGGTTGCATTTTTAATTGCAAAAAAAGAACCATCCCATTTAAGGGTGAGTTTTTCAACTTGTTTCCAAAATCTAAATTAAATACCACCCGTAATGATTTAGACGATGTGATGTTCTTTACCACTGATCAGGTTTCATAAGTATACGCATACGCACATGCAGACGATATTTGAATTAAAAAAAGAAAAAAAAAATGTTATCCCTATTTTAAAGTTATATAATAATCCAAGGGTTAGTAAGTGGGAAATTCTTAAGCATTATCAACATTTTCATCCTAGAACCGGGTGTTTTTTTTTTTGTCTATTCTTTTATTAAAAAATGTCTAAACCTCAGTCACAGCGAGGGTTGTTTTTGGTTTTTCTTATTTGTTGTGTCTTTTTTTTTAGAGAATGAAAAATGTGCGTAGCGAATATCCTTATATTTTTTTTTCTTTTTATAAATAAGAGCAATTGATACGCTCGCTCATGCTTCGACACAGCGGATTTTCTGCTTTTCTTTTATATGCGTAAAGCGTAGTTTTCGAAAAGAAGAGTGATTTATAGAAAATTAAATGGCTAAATTGGATGAGATGAGTTTTTTTTCAGGCTAAACAGCTGCAAGGATATTCTCCTCATACCGATATTGATGATGATGGTGGATGCGTGATGTGGCTTTAAAGTGTAAATTTTAAAGCAATGAAACGGACACGTAGATATAAATGAACAGAAACAAAACGAAAAAAAAAAAATAAACAAATTGAGGGAATTTCACGCAGAGTTTTGTGGAAATGTCTCATTTTATTTATTTGGTTTACTATAATTTTTTTTGTATAGGTACATATTTGTGACGGTTTTAAGGACAGAAGTAAAAAAAAAATATAGGAATTGGTTTAGTTATTAATGATTTATCTCTTTGGAATTGTGCAGTGATTTCAATGGTCGACGATTTATGGTATTTATTTATTATTTATTTTGCAAATGAATTAAATATTTCATGTGTACGAGTAGGTACCTATAGCAAACGAATACATTTTGATGTAATGTATACGATTGCAGGCTCGTTTAAATAAATAGAATAAATGTTTTGTTGAATGATTTTGTGATTTTTTGTTTGTAATTTTTTATACTGTTTTAATTGAAATATGAACCAGACTTCCTTCCGGAATACGAAACAAAACAAGTTACATTATATTTTGGTACTGAAAATATTTCATTTTTTTTTTTTTTGAAAATGTAATTTTTTGTAGATAGTTATGTAAAGGTATTACATTTTATTCAAATAAACTAATACTTTGATGTGTAATCAGCTGTGAACATTATTGAAAATCAGTTTTGTAATATTATTTACAATATGTAGCTATGTAGCTTTTTTTATTACCTAGCTTATAAGTCTCATACATATTTGAATATAAATTAAATGGTTTTAAAAAATTATTTGTTTTCGATGAAGCTTGAAAGTTTACTTTATTAAAAATTTAATATTCATATTTGTATATGTATCTAGACATGTACCTACCCATATAGGTAGGCATAGGCAGGTAGGTATACAAATAATTCGTGTTATTTTTTTTTTAAATTAAACTGTAAAGTGTAAACAAATATAAACTGTGTCTTAATTTCGACGCTAAGGTAGTTTCGAAGTAAAATAAACTTAATTCAGAAGTGGGCGATTCCGCTAGAGACGATTTTCGACTTCAATTACAATTTTCATTCAAGTACAATTTTTTTGTTTTACTTTTTTTGATAACAATGTAAAGAAGAAGGACTTGATTTGTTAACAAAAATAAATTTAGACTTAATTTAAAGAAAACATTTTTTGTTTGTGCTGGGCAACATTGCCTTACAAGAGTTTAAAGGAACTGGAATTATCATAACATGTTGCACCCGCGATTGCTTTAACAATAATGAAAAATTCGTTCATTTTTGTTTTTTAACTTTATTTTAATTTCTTAAGTTGATTGAATCTATATGTCATTCAATATAATGTAAGAAGAATATGATAAATGTTTCACAATCAACAGACTTTTGTGTTTTCGTACTATGATCTAGGAAGGTGAGGCAAATTGGTTGCACCCGCGATCGCACTTTGAAGCCTTTTCCTGGCGAATTATTTATTTTATTGAAGTTATATATGTAAATGAGTCTAAAGTGAATAGAATGTAATCCTTTAAGTAATAATTTCATTAAAATGTTTGTTTATTTTATTAGGCTTAAACGTAGGTACTTAAAATGAGTCTAAATGTTGGACCCACGATAAAGGAATTGCCCAAATGTTTTTCTCAAAATTCTGGTAACGATTACCTACCTACAGTATCAAAAATTTGTCCGCTTATGATAAAAAATTTACTGTGAAAAGCATATTAGGCACATCCTATATTCGAAAATTTTAGTCAAAGTGCGTTTTCCCGTATTCCAAAAAAGTACCTAATTAAATATTGCTATATCTGTGAACTTCTTTACAAGATTATTTTTTTCATCTGCGTTTCCGTTTTTTTTATGTTGTAGGTACTATGTAGGTAAGTTTGAGAATTTTTCATCCAAGTTCAGTCAAAAGTGACATTTGACCTAGCCAAAATTTCGAAAAGATTGAAAATTGGTAGGTAGGTAGTCCTTCCTTTTAACATAACAAATCAAATTCCAAAAGTCCCCGCCAATCCCACTCGAGCATAAAAAGTTATTCAAGGTCAAATGTCGAAAAAGTTGGTTTTTGGTCTATTACTTTTAAACGGTGACTGATGTCGAAAAATAATATGAGTTAGCTTTGTAGATCATGCAATTCTCTAGTAACAAGGTTAACAGACTTTTTTTTGTAAGACTTAGGAAATATAGGTAGCTAGGAAGGTATAGGTATACAAAATGATAAGTTGACGAAAATATTGGTCTTTCGGGAATATCTCTTTAACGGTAAATGCTATTGGAAAGTAAATGCCAAATGTCGAAAATATCGAACTTTCACATAGGTACAACTCTTAAACAGTTAAATGTTATCGAAAAGAAATGTAAGCCAAAGTTTGTAGACTGTGTAGGTAGGTAATGCTTTGCCAAAAAAAAATTGATTGTTTTCTAAAACTTTCAAAAGATATACCTACATGCAGGTATTTTAAGAATTTGGTCTAAAGTCAAAAAAGGGAGCGGGTCAAAATTCTGGTTTCAAAATTCTGCTTTTCAAAATTCTGTTTTTTGCACGAAAATTCTATTTTTCAATATTCTGCTTTTTTTCAGTTGTCTTTCGAAATTCTGCTTTTCAAAATTCTGTTTTTCAGAATTCTGTATTTTAAAATTTTAAGCAATAAAATTCTGCTAGTTCTGATTTTTCTCAAAGACGGAAAAGAAAAAAGTGATATTTTAACCTTATTGTTAGACAATTCAGTGCAAAACTTTCTTCCAATCTGGAAGAGATTTTGTTTTTGCTCGTCATTTATTTATGTTATTTTATTGCTGCACATATTTTTCTACAACGAATAATCCACACACAACTTATAGGTAATTCACTTCATTTTGTTTTTTAAAGGGTTAATGAAGCTGTAAACGTAAGTTCAAAAGTTGAGTAAAGCCTAGTTTACAGTTTAATTCAGGTGCAACACAAAATTATATTGGTTGTTGGTTAACAGTTTTATGCAAAATAAAACCATTGCTGTCATGGAATTTCATGAAAACGATTGGTCGGCAATTGTTTTGCGTGCGAAAAATATTATGGTGAATAATAAGTATTTCTTATGGTTGGTTTACACTTAAAAAAGATATATCTTCACCTTATAGCATTTTTTGCATGCAAATGATTTTTGCACCCAAAAATAGGTAGGTAATTATTTTCCATTTCTAGGCCTATAGTTTATTAATTACCTAAGTCTAAGTTAATGACTCAATGCGTGGCTAAGGCCAAGGCAAACTTTTTTCGTTTAGAATATTATATAAATTTAGCACAGAATAGGTGCATAATATTTTAAAAAGTTTTGGTTTTTATGCGCACGGAACTGTAAACTATGTTCATATCTACAATTATTGTTTTAGACAAAAGAGCAGTCTTAAAACCAAATGCAAGAAATGTTCACTATTTTATGATGAGACAAGTACCTATGAGAAAATTGCTTTACAACATTCTGCCAATAATAAAGAGAAGGTTTGGAAAATGTTAAAAAGCACGCGATTAGGTATATGCCAACATTAACATTTTCCAAACCTTCTTTTTATTATTGGCAGAATTTTGTTGAACAGAATCTTGAAAATCAGAATTTTGAAAAGCAGAATTTTGAAAAGCAGAATTTTGAAAGCAGAATTTTAAAAGTAGAATTTTGAAAGCAGAATTTTGAAAGCAGAATTTTGAAAAGCAGAATTTTGCAAGAATAATTTTGACCCAGCCAGAATTTCGACCCCAACCCGTCAAAAAAAACGGTTTATTGGATTTTACTCTTAAATGCCAACATTTTTCAAAAAAAATGTAGGGTAATTGCGGGAGAGATGCCCCGTCGGGATAGATGCCACACTCAACCAAATTCATATATGTATACATATAATAGTCCACGCAAAAATTTTGTTTTTGTTTTTTGATCGTTAGTTTTTTTTTTTTTTTTAGATTATGCAATTAATAATTATTAATTTTACAAATTCGTGAATAAATTACATATATAGACATGACATAGAATGTCGTCTGTCTGAGTGGCTTTATTTTAACAAAAATTATCAAGAAGTAATTATTTTTCTAAACAAAAAAAATTTAGGTATTACTATTTTTATAAAGATAGAAGAAATAAAAATTAAATGCAAATTATGGATGACATATATGATTTTTACACTTTTTTAGAAATTGATTCATTTTTGTTTGAAGGACTTTTAGTTTAGTGAAAACAAAATAATAAAGGACTTTTAGTTTAGTTAAAACAAAATGGTTATGGACTTTTAGTTTAGTTAAAACAAAATATTTTTTTTTTTTTCTTTCTTGAACTTTTAGATTAGTTAAATCAAACTTTGCTTTTATAGTTAAGTTAGAACAATTATTCTTTTTTGTTTGGACTGGACCCAGCTCGCTTTGACAAGCCATGAAAAAAACTTGTTCATTGATCGTTAGTTACTCAAACAGAAACGCAGGCAAAAAAAATTGGTTACTTCGAATGTATAACGGGAGTTTTTCCTCTTTGTTTTGTTGTAGGCTCTCCTTCTGACTAGTGAAATTTTTCAGCCTGTTGCAATTTGTCGATGCAGAAACAAGTTTTAGAGTGTTTTTTCAAGTGTAAGTATTTTGTAAGGTTTAATAGTGTTATGAGAAGTGGTTGGTGTGATATTTTTTGTTACTCTTTTTTTGTATGTCGCTAGGTAGTGCGGCATCCCTCCCTCACTTCAGGGATAGATGCCGCATTTTTTTTTGGAGAAGATGCCGCATATTGATTTGTGTTAATTGTTTGCTTTTGAGATAATATAAAGCTCCATTATGCTACGAAAATATATCCGCAAGACTAACAGAGGAAGAAAAAAAAAATAAAAACGAATATTGAGTCGGCTGAGGATCCTAATAATCGTGCCGGATGTTGGGAAAATTATTTTTCAACGAAAAAATCAAAAGATTGGGTTCAGTGTAAAAAATGTATCAAATGGCTCCATGAAAATTGTACACGCTTCAAAAAATCCTATTACACCCTCTGTACAGACTGTGGGCGTGATGAGGAACGCAGACAACATGTTTCACATTAAATTACAAATTAAAACTAAATGCATTTATACTATGTGGCATCTCCCCCACACATGCAGGGAGAGATGGGCACAGTTAATACTTTTTATTTTTTTGTAAATTTTTTATGAAAACTCTTTGTTTTTTAGGTTAGGTACGTAAGTATTTTTTCATGAATATTAAATTTAATTTAACGGGTTACGTACGAATGACCGACAAATAAAATGTCGACTGGTTAAAATTTCAACTTTTATCGACTTTCTTGTAAGTTAAAATACCGACTTTGTTTTTACCGACTTATTAAAATGTCGACAGTTTGAAATGTCGATTTGACAAAAAGTCGACTACCCTGATAGAAGTCGACAAAAAATGATATTTACAAGCGTGCGCTTGTAAACATCATTCCCTAAACTATGATCTGATCAAAATGTCGACTTTCAAAATGTTGACCCTTGAAATCTCGATTCATAAAATCTCGATCACTGTCGACATTTTGAGAATCGACATTTTGTAAAATCGACATTTTAAAAAGTTGGTCAAATTTGTGTCTATATTTTGATCTGTCGGTCTTTTAACCAGTCGAGATTTTACAAGTCGATCTTATGGAGTCGATATTTTAAAAGTCGACATAGGTATCAGTGGCGATTCCTCTCAGTTGGCTAGGTTGGCTGCGCCAACCCTAAAATTTCGTCTTAAATACACGTACTACAAACAATTTGTTTGTATTAAAACTTGAGAATAAAATATCCTTTTATGTTGATAATAAAACAACAAACACCCCAATCCGTTTAAATCATTATAAAACCAGCCAAGCCTATTTAAATCAAGCCATTCACTGCAACCCCTACGTGCTATATTAATCCCATACAAAGTAGGAATCTCTTTATTTTTCTTTCAATGGCCGTGTTGGCTACAAACATTTGCGCCAACAAATCTCATACAAAAACTACATATTATTCCCGATGTGCTGTGCCTGTGCCCTGTGTCACTCTATCTTTAAGAACAGACCCACAAAAATACTCACACAGGTTGGCTCTATTGAAAGAGCCAACGCCTGGGTAGAAAAATGTGAGTTGATTGCCGACCTGTACCCACCAGTGGAGAACCTAGTTATCTGAAGCAAATGTTATAGTTCGAATTTTATATGGTTAACTTGAAAAAATCATAACTCCCATTCTACTCATCCGATCTTCAAGGTTAAGGTCTTTAAATAAAGCCAAAATGACACGCTACATTGTGTAAAAAAATCATTGAAAAGAGGTAAAAAATTTCATACTAAAGGGGTGATTAAGTCTGCCTTCAATTCGATTTGCAGCATTCTATATTCAAAAGTTGATGAAAACTTTCACAATTTGGAAAAACAAAAAATGCTTATTTTTTGCTTATTTTCTCTTGTAAGACTATGTTGTACAATGTTTTACCATCAAACCTACAAGAGCGGTGCTAAAATTTTTTTAAATGATTTTTTACAAATAAAAGGCATTTTAATTAAGAAACTGATCGACATAGCTTCATTAATATAATGATTACTCAAACAAATCTGCATGAATCTTTATAATTAAGGTTTTAAAATACTGTCAGTAAGATAATCGTTAGATTTATAAAAAAAAAAAAATATTATTTTTTAGATGGTAACTATAAAAAAATGTAAAAACAATTTGAAGTTATGTTTTTTTACACCTACTTAATGGCATTAATATCTAAAAATTTCATATAAATATTGAACATAGAAAAAAAAATTTAATCAAGTATTTAAATTTAGTAAAAAGACTAAATATATGTAGGTAATCACAAAGTTGTATATCCAACACCAGAGCAGGAATTAAATATTATTTGAATTTAATACATTTAAAATATGCTTTGTTGTACATTGTTCCAGCCTCACTAAAACGTTAATAACTTTTTTAATTACCAACGAATTTTAATGAATCAGATTTTTTTCCATTAACAATTAAAAATACTTTTATTTTAATGTATCATACATCATTGTAAACTACGGAAAAGCTTAGAAAAAATGTACACAAAAAAAATACCTTTAATTTTTGCATATGAAAATAATTGAAAGAATTCAGTATAAATGTACCTAACTTATCAACATTGGTAATTTTTTTTTAATATTCCAAAATGAGGTGTCATAATAATGGATTATAATAACTTAAATTATTTTCAGCCAAACAAAATTATAAAAAACTTCACAAGAAATTTTAGGGGGAAACAAACTTATGTAGGGTATCAATATAAATATATGGTTTTTGAGCACATTTACCTGAAAAATACATAACTTGAATATTAAGGAACTAAAATACACCTAATTTATGATTTAGTATTTGTCTTAAGAAATCAGAAATATCTAAATTATAAAGCTCAATTGGAAGTAAAATATCAAAAATGTGTTTTTAAAAAAGTCTCACATTAAAAACTACTAAATTAATCCCCCTTTTGGCAAACTATATGGCTTATATTTATTAACCAAGTCCACAAAATGGATTTAATTTTTCAAAATTCTATTTCACTAATCCTAAAAAAATTTGATATATGAAACATTGCTGTACGTTGCTCAAAAGCTTGAGTATTGATTTTCAATTTATTAATTAATTACATATAAGAAAATTCACATTTTGATAATTTCCAAGGTAGCCGTAGAAACCAAATAAAATCAAAAATTGTCGATCCAACTGCATTAAATTTGCTATTAGTCGAGAAATACTGCTTTGATTTTTAAAAATAAGGCGTTTTTCTATTTTAGCTCAGAGCAAATCAGATCAGATTCAAAACACAAAAATAATTGAATCAGAGGGCTCAGATAATAAAAATTTCAATTTCTGAATCTGATCTGATCTGCTCTGAGTTAAAAAAGAAAAACGACATATAGAGAGATTAATCCTCAAGTTCTTAGAGCGTTACAGTTTACAGGTAACATTTTCATAAAATTTGAGTAGCTGAGATGCTTCGAAAGGCTTAAAAGCATGTTTTTTACTATATTTACAATAATTTCATCATAATGTTTAAATATATGTAATAATGTGTCAATAGAGAAAGAAATGTTGTCGAAGATAAGAAAAAGTGAAAATTTTTAGGAACCGGTTCTCGAAATTTTTTTGAAAATAGAGTGACGACTGGATTTTAGGTATAGATAAATGAGATGAATTAAAACTCATTATAGAGGAAAAAAATTAAAAAAATTTGCTTTTATTACATTCAACTTTGATCAATGATTATTCGTAGCCAACCCAGAACTAAAGACCAGAAATCGCCACTGATAGGTATCGTACCCAATCCAATTTAACTTCTATAAAATGTTTTTATTGATTTTTTAAAAACCGCGGCATCTCTCCCGCAATTACTGTTTAGTTTATAGAAGTTTAAATGTTCTACCTAATAGGTACCTAGTTAATTTTTTTCTCAAACACCTGGACGCCATTTTTAAAAAGGCACCCAATCTGTAGTGCAGTCAGGAAACCAAAATCCCTGCTATTTTTTGTTGGGAGGGGGACGTTTTTTTGTATTTGTAATTTATTTTTGACATGCTAAGGATGTAGCTTAGCGTCATTTTCGTAGTCCTTTTGCTTGCTGACGCCATTTTTAAAAATGGCAAATTAAAAAAAAAATGTAGATTACCTACCTACTTGAAAAGTGTCCATGATCAAAAGTAACGATTTATGTCTTAAAAGAAAGGTTTTGGATAGACGCACCTTCGGGTAAAATTTCAGTGTTTCCACTTTTCGGGAATATACTTTTTTATGTGAAATTGTGGAATCTACACTTTTTCGATAATTTTTAATATTTTAAACATGAAAAAAGTTGCAGAAACGAATCTTGATGCCAAACGCGTTTCGGAAATAAAAATTGATACATATTTTGAAAAATAGGCAGGAGTATACGCACTTTCGGTTAAAATTTCAATGTTGGCACTTTTCAAGAACATACTTTTTTCTGACAATAGCATACTGAATATTTATAATTCAAGTTAAAAGTTCAAGTTCCATATTTTTATAATTCAAGTTAAAAGTTGAGAGTTGAGTTAACTTGAACTTTTAACTTAGGTAAATACTTTTTTATATTTCAAAATGTGGGACTTTCCCTTTTTTGGTAGTTTTTAATTTGAAAAAAGTTGCGGAAACACCTCCAGACCTCAAACGTGTGTTGGAAAAATAACGGTTGATGTCTTAAAAGATAAGTGTTAAGTTGATGCACCTTCTGGTAAAATGTCAGTTTTGCCAATTTTAGGGAACATACCTACTTTTCTTATTTCAAATGTTGGAACTTTCATTTTTTTTGGCAGTGTTTTAAAATACCTAGGTATATATTTTTTCCTTTGATTTATTATTCATTTTCTTGAAGATTTTATAGCTTTTGAGCTTTTTCGTATTCAAGGAATTTTTTATAGAAAAAACGGCGCGACAAATTATTTTTTAACACAACTTATTTAAAGACATATTACGACAGTTGTTTAAACAAATTCCATACCAAAAAACACAGAGAATAAAAAGTTTTCATATGGTAGTGCTGGAATCATTGAAAAAAAGTCGATTGATTCACGACAAATTTACTACCTACAAATTTACGACAAATAATCCAATTATTAGATTTTAAAAATTTTGAAGTGGTAATGCTAACATGGATTTGTGGATATCGGTAGCTTAGCTCTGGAGAGTAAGTTTGGAGTCTCTTTTAGGAAAGAGTACACTCCACCTTTCTTTTATTTTACTCATTACCTAATCACCTATATTGACCTTAAAAAATTCCAAGGTTTTGCCGGGCACTAGAAAGTTTTCCGTAAGGATAAGAGGATGAAAACTTGTCATATATTCGTGAAGGCCTTGCTAGTAAGAACTCGTTGTGTGAATTTTTGTTTATTTATTCATTTAATTATTTCCTTAATCAAATATTTATTTATTTATCTAATTACCTAGGTACTTATCTCCGTTCATGAATTTATTTATCAGGTTATGAATCACATTCTTTCTATTTATTTATTTATATCTTTTCGTCCGTTTATTTATTTAAATATTTACATTTCTTCAATTGATTTAAATCTGGTACCTACCGAATTTCTTATTTTAATTTCAGCTTTTTTTGTTTAAATAGCTATAACCTTCTTCTTAGTAAACTTAATTCGATATTCATTAGTTGCAGCATACCGGTGTATATTTATTTCTTCACTATAACTACATAACCACTGCCCCAATTTACAACTTCAAGATGATATAATTACAGTTCGGGGTGGGTCAATGAATTTTACATAAATTTGTAGGCAGTACCTACGCTCAAAATACCATACATATGTCATACCCACCAGTCAAGAGCTGTTCGTAGCTACTTGAAAAAAGAACATGCATATTCCATGTACTTGACATATTTTCCATTTGACTGCAGATCAGTATGTGAAATCAAAAAAAAAAACATCAAGCAACATGCCAAAAGCCAGCCTTTTGTTTCATATGTAAGGCTAATTGTACGTTGTGCCTGATGCCTTCTTGAAATTTCTTAAACCTGTAATTTTTTATAATTTTGTTTTCTATCAAAAAAGCCCATCAAATTGTTGACACACGATTGCGTAAATCAAATTATCCTTAATTTGTGGGATTAAAATATTCTTTTCATGTATTTTTTATAAGAACACACACACAAACAGACCTGTGCCCACACTAAGGTATCTCATGGATTGGATATCCCTCTATTATTTTACGTAAATATGATTTGTGTCAGGTGTTTAAGATAGCAGATAATAGAAGACACAAGTTATTATTGAGTGAAGAGGGTGTGTTATTTCTGTTGCCTATGCTGCTGGTCTTGTTGAATTCTACAAAATAAAAGAAAAACAACAACAAAATGACATCGGTATATAATTTGTTAAGTCTGACCTGACAATGATGATGGCATATAAGGGATCCATAGGTACATTTACTCGAAGGTCATTTTTGTTTTTATTTTATGAGGTTCAAAACAATAATTATGTTCTCACATGAAATTTGTATCGTTTTTTTTTTTGTGCACTTAATACCTGTGTTGAGTACCCTATAGGCGACTAGGCCAAGCGTGAATGTAGATATAAAATAAAATGTTTATTACGTGTCGCAGGTACCTACTTGTTTGAATCTAAACAAAATTGGGAAATTTATTTGAAGCATGGGAAAATTAAATTTGCTTAGAAAATTGAGAGCGTGAAGTTCACAGCATTTGCATTCGGCAATCTTTTTATTTCTTTAATAATCTAGTTAATTGAGACTTGCGGAAGGTTTTTGATGATATTCAAACCTTTTGACTTTTGTTTACAGCAAGCAAAATGAAGACAAGTGGATTGAGATAGGTTGTGGATGGTTGTGGAACGTACATTAATTTTTGATTTCATTGATTATTATGCTTTTCTCTAATTACTGTATTTGGACTCTTTGAAACTTATAATGTGACTTGAGAATGGTTTTGGATGGTTGTGGAACGTGTACCTATCTTTTAAAATCTACAAGTCAAAACATTTTTTTTTTCAACAAGCCAGTAAATTAAGACTTTTCTAAGCTCTGTAAGAACCTTGTATTTTTGTTCAAAGTACCAAATCATTATTTGCTACAAATAGCTTGTAGACGATTGTGGAACGTACTCATTTCACAACTTTTTTGAACAAACGATTAACCTAGTTGAGACTTGGCGAAGAATTTTCATGATGTTCACACCTTATTAATTTTGGCCAAAGTTATCAACATTAATACAAATGGCTTAAAGTAAGTTACGGATGATTGTGGAACATATTTGTTGGCTTTTCTCTTATTCTTGTTATTTTACTTTTTGAAACTAATAATTCGGCTCGAGAAATGCTGTGGAATATTGTGGAACTTATTCTATTTAGTTACCTAATTCATGGGTGCAGGGAATTAACTTCACGGGAACTATCTTCACATGGGAATTTACTTCACCACTAGTGGGAATAAATTTCACCTTTTTTTTTTGTGAAGTAATTTCCCATTGAAGGTGGGAAATAATTTCATCCGAAAATTGTGTGAAGTTATTTCCCACCAATGATATGATAAAAATTACAAAAATGTAAGATTGTGTTGCAAAAGAAACTAGCATACACCCAGCCTCGCACCTACCCCAAATCCTATAATGTGCCCAAGCAGGGGGGTTGCAGCATGCCCCCCCATATATACCTCACAATTTATTCGCCGTAATGTTTGCTGCTAGCACTGTATTAATGTAAGGCAAAGCATTACGGCAAATAAACAGTGAGGTATTGGGGTAGGTGCGAGGCTGGGTGTATGCAAAGTTTCTTTTGCATTTAAAGAATCTGGATTTAAAGAAACGCACATTAAAGTGAAATTAATTCTCACAAAATAGTGAAATTATTACTCACTTTCAGTGGGAAATAATTTCACTTCAAAAAAGTGAAATTAATTCCCACTAGTGGTGAAGTTAATTCCCATGTGAAGGTAATTCCCGTGAAGTTAATTCCCTGCACCAATTCATGGATAATTGGAATAGTATTTAGGAAACACACCAATTTTTGGTCAGAATTTCTGCACTTCATGGAATTAAAAATTTAACTTTAAGAAAGGTTTCTAACGATTGTGGAACGTAGCAAATGGAATTTTACAGAAAACCCAATCACGACTAATGCCAATGAAATTTTCGTTCTATTTCTATATCCTAATGTCTTTCATCGTTTCGGTGGAACTTTGCGCAATATGACTTGAGAAAAATTATGGAATTTTTTGAATGAATGCATTTTATACATTTCACGGGAAATGAGAAAATGACTTACGAAAACCACCATTTTTTTCAATTTCGGGTTACCTAATAGAAATATTTTTGGAGAAAGATTGTGAATGATACTCGAAAGTATTGATTGTTTTTTTAAATTTTGTGGAAAAAGCTTAGTACTCACGCCTAGTGAAATGAAATAATGAATACATTCCACAATCTTTGAAATCCTATTTTCAATATTTTAGTATAGGATGGAAAGGGAAAAGCCGACGAAGGCAATGGCAATGTTTCACAGTCAATTTACTTTGGTTTAGGAAAATTAGAAGGTGTGGAATTTAACATTTTTAAATTCCACGCTGACAACTTTGTACGAGTTTTTGATTCATAATAGAACTGTGTAGTAGGCTTTATAATAATTATTGAAAACATGACGAGGAGAAAGAAATTCTACCCATAATTGATTTCCATCTACAACTCTAATATTTTTTTTCTACCAACCCATAACATGCCATTAAACATTATAAAAAGTAAAGAATACAAAAAGGAAATAAAAAAGGAGGGTTCCCACCGGCCCTCGAGGTTTGGGGTAGTAATAATCATCTCCCTTTCCTTTGAAGTTGTTAGAAGTTGTTAGAGAAGTAAAAAAAAAAGAAAAAACTTTGCTTGTGTTTAGAGGATAAAAAGTGCTTTAAGGGTACAAACATATATATTTGATGTTGTTCAACGGATAATTTGTTAAGTTAAACGATTTGTAAAGTTTACCCAATAGAATTTTGATTCAATGATTATTATTGACAAATAAAGTTAAAATGTTAAAGGTGATAATTGTACAGTTTATGTAAGAATTATTATGAGCTTTAGTTGTTTATTTTTTTTTCCGTCCAAGGGCGTATAACAAATTGATTTTTGTTTATGTTTTCGTTGGATATATAAGTAAGGGTGCTGTCATCGTTAAAAATAAAGAACTTCTACTTTAACAGACAAGTTAATTGATGATGTTAACATGCCTTAATCATTTTTAAGATTCTCTTTTTTTTCGTTTTCTTATAAAGATTAGGATTAAAGATTATTTAAGGCAGACAAGTTTTTTTTTTAATTAATTTGCATATTATTAATGAGGGAAGACGTCTTTAAGAAACTCTTCTTTTCTCATGGTAATTTATAAAATTGAGAAGCTGCCAAAGATCATTGTATGCACAGACCAACCAATTAAATGCAATTAATATGCTTTATAAGACATCGCGTCGGTCTTGACACAAGAGATGCGAGTATAGGGAGGAGGATTATAATTATTTTAAAGATCTGCAGCGAATGTGGTTTGACAAAAATGGTCAATTCTCATTTGCATTGAGAAAAAATAAAAATAACAGAATGGTTTAGCTGCATATTTTAAGAATATTTCTTTTGTTTTGTTAAGGTTTCTTGTTTAAATTTCCAACAATCTGAAATTGATCAAAAATAAAAAGGAAATTTTCAACTATTTTTCTTTTTTTGTTATTTAATGTTTTTGTAGGTATAGTGGATTCAAAAGAAAAATTTCAAATACAAAATTTAATTTCCAGTTTAATCCTTCAATCGAAATGAGGCTATGGTTACAGTGGATGGGTATTCTGACGAACAATTGTTCGACTTAAAGTCAGAATACAAAAATGTTTACCTATATAAAAGTAGGTAGGTAGTTACTGAGCACACGATTTGTTCTTCAGACTCCGCACGAGTTCTTCTGAACAGACAGATGATGGACATGTAGGACAGTGAAAAATTAATACAACGAAAGGATTGAAAAAAATGTTCATAAGAATTCGAATGCAACCACTATAATCACTCGTTGCTGATGAACAATTCTGAAGAAAACATCTCAACATTTTTTATTCGTCCGATTACGCATCCACTGCAATTGTAGCCCAGGGAAAATGTAAGTCAAATCCATAGGAATACAGTTGGAATTGGAATGGCATCCGCCACGCCGCCGCCGTACTTCAACTAGAAAAAAAACACCAAAACTCCACTTTCGGGACAAACTATTCAAAAAAGT
Source organism: Dasysyrphus tricinctus (assembly GCA_963921185.1). Taxonomy (NCBI): domain Eukaryota; kingdom Metazoa; phylum Arthropoda; class Insecta; order Diptera; family Syrphidae; genus Dasysyrphus; species Dasysyrphus tricinctus. Next base: position 204,706,911 of record OY992531.1, read on the forward strand.
CATTTTGTGTGGATTACAGGACATAAGAATTCATTTTCGGTCCTGAAAATCACAAAAAGTGAAATGGGTGATTCTCTGTTAAAAGCTCCTTTTAAGCATCTCAAATGTCCCCTACCTTAATTTAAGAAAAAAGTGATGCACGTTTGATGATTTTTATAAATTACCTATACTATAACTGATAATTAAAAAGTCCGGCCAGTCGATTTTAAGCGTTTTTAAGGATTTTACCTTGCTACGGAAATGACGCCTTTGTTATGGAAATGATGGTCTGGTACAGAAATTACATTTTCTGCTAATATAAAGCAAATAACAATTTTTTTTGTTAAGATTAATTAGTCGACAGGTACCTACCTACTTAAAATCAATTATATATAAAATTGAGTATATTTGTTCTTATATAAATACTCGTATCTGTATATGGTTAGGTATTTGCATCCTATGGGATACAAATCGATTTATGAAATGAATCTATTTCAATCGTGTGAAACGAGTAAATTTGAAATAAGATAAAGGAATTTGTGGTGATGTGTCCACTTGAAGGTAACAGTTTAATTCATGGGCATAGGCAGGATGTCGATTAAGATGGGGGGTGGGGGTGGTGCAGACTTATTCAAAAATTAGTAGGTATTAGTATAGAAATCTAGTTTTGAGATACATCTTTGTTGATTTTATATACAAAGCATGCATTGAAAAGAAGAAATTGTATGTACAATCAGTCGAAAAAAGAGTACCTACTATTGTTATTGATTCGAAACCCGTTCTAATGTCCGGTCGCACGAAGACGCCATTAATGATGGAAACTAAGAAAAACGGATAATCGATGACCAGTGGACGCAAGTGGAGGTAAATCTACTGCACCAATTTTTTACCTCCACCACCCGACGTGGTGTTGTGCCAAAATTCGGGCATTTTTCGATGCTTAAAGGGTTCTAAACTCACACTTGCAATGATCAACGCTGAAGTCACAGGAAGCGGAATGGTCTAATATTAAGTTACATTCTTACATTCTGCCAACTTAACCGTTTTTAATCAGAAATAGCTAATAGTGGTACTGACGAAGGACTGTTACCCGTATTTTCAAATTGGGCCTACGGAAGATAACACTGGTCAACACAAATTTTGTGCCTGGGTTCTGCATATGATTTTGTTATTCCTTACATATTACTTATTAAATAAAAAATTGTCTTGTTTGAAAAAGTTTGCTTTTGTAGTCAGGAGCACATTATTTGAAAATTCATGAAAATGTGCTATGTTAGAATCAATTAATAAAGATATTCTAACATAAAAGACTAAGATACACCAAAACGCTACAGCGTGTAGGCTGATTCTAAACAAAAAAAAGAAACATGAGAAGGGGTGTCTATGTTCCCCTGTTTAGGCAGGAGGGGTGATTTTCTTTAAAAACGTTACTTAAACTAGAAAAAAAAATATTGAAAAACAACGGCAGCACCAAAAATATCACGGTATATATTTTTTTAAAGCTAATACACCATTCTTTAATTTAATTTTTAAATTAAGTCATTTCCATGAATAGTTTTTTTTTTTTATTAATTTTCAAACTCAGAATTTTGAACACAAAAAATCAATAATATTTTTGGTTAAAATTAAAATTTTCTTAATTTTACGTGAAAAGTTATTCTTCTGTTTTCAATATTCAATGCATTCACCAATCTTAAGTGAAAGTTTAAAAACTATATGGTTTTGTGTATTTTAATTTTTGACAAAATTGAAAGTAACAAAAACTCCTTTTTTCTTCATTTATTTGTTTAGTGTTTGGTACCAAACATTAAAACGGTAATTTTTATCAACAAACACACTGATTTTGGAATGTGCTGTTCTGAAATTAAACCTATAGAATAATTTCCCATCATTGTTTCATTTTATTGACCTTGGTAATGACGATTACTCTCGAAGTCCATAAAGTCCTAGTTCAAACGTTTTCCTTTTTCTTCTGAGTATGCTCGCAATGAAGTTTTTAAATTTTTTTCTAAATGACCGTGCAGAATATTCAATCTTAGAGACATCCTGCATGTATTTTGAGTTTCTTAACATATTTTCAAAAATGATAATAGTGTGAATTTTGATAAAATAACCACATATATAGCAAAATGCAATAGCATCACTTCGACACATTCTTAATAACATTTTAACGTCCTTAAGTATTGAAATAAAAATGTGTGTAGTTTGTGACACAAATATACTTTAGAGATACCAAATGGGCGTAACAATTCCCCTCCTCTCTCCTCTTTTAAAGAATATATTAAAGCGAACATTTATTATTTCTATGAAAACTTTGGTAACGGTATTTTGACTACCAATTCTACAAAAGCAAACTTTATGGGGGTTGTGGGTATTTTTCCATTATTTTGGAGCATGACGAATAAAAAAATCATGAAATGAACCCAGGCACAAAAATAATTTTTTATTTTGTTGAGCTGTGTAATTGGTACCTGTATCATAATTGCATAAGTGGCGAAAAGAATATTAATCTTTTCTCCCTAACTCACCATTGTAGCACAAACAAAGATATCAAAATGGTGATGAATAAAAGATCAGATTATAGACCACATATACCTACCTACAAGATCTTGCTGTGCGCGATTTTGTTTTGGATGTTAGGCCAATAATTGTCCTCAAAGTGTTTTTATTACGTACCTACTGTAATGTAAAAATTGGAGAATTTGTAACTAATCTATGATTTTTTAAAGGAAATTTTCGTAATTCAGAGACAGGGCACGGAAATGATGAAAACGAAAATCGATGTTTTTTAACTTTTTAGACTTGAAAAAAAGTTTTTATAGTTTTTGAATTTAGTATGAATCATTTCGCAACAAAATACCTACCACAAAACTGTAACAAAATAATTTTGTTTGACTCTCAAGTAACAAAATTATACTCACTCACTCACTTGAAAATTACAACCGAAATTGATTTCTAATCCAATGTTTTGAATATAGGTATTTCAAAGAAAACTTGGTTGAATTTCCTCATTTAGGTTGAATTCTATAAACTGCTGGCTCTTAATTTCAATTTAAAAGCAATTACTTTTTTCTGACGGAAATGATGCAAATACCTGGAGACACATGTTTGTAAGTTTCTAAGTTAATTGTTAGGTATAAATAAATTAATTTTATTTTAAGGACAATTATATTAAACAACAATTTTTGTACGCTGGAATCTAATCAGAATTTATTTTTTATATTTAAAAGTTTTAAAAAATCACTTTTTCTGTGCTGAAACGAGGAGGAGACACGTTATTTGGGCCTGAAATATTATTTTTTTCCAATTAATTACTTGCAATTATTTAGATTTAAGAAGTGGGCCAGTTAGAAACATTTAGTAATTTTTTTTAATTTTTTCATGTTTTTATCCATTTTTGGCCGGGGCCACGAAAAAGAGCTTTTAGTGGAGAATAACCCAAATGTAGAACATGTTCTTATGGGTTTTATTACGAATTATTGGTGAATTAATTATTCATAATTAAACCTTTTTTTTGTTTGTTTTCCTTTTTAATATTCTCAAAAACCAAGTCAGATTTGTTCATTTGGTTTTCGGCATTTGACAAAAAATCATAAGAGCATTGCACACCTGAAAAAACAATCTAGTTTTTAACGGGGTACTAGAAAGTTTTACATCGATTTTCTCTACGCCCTCGCCAGTTAAGCAATCTTTTGCCTCGAGAGACAAACAAAAGAAGCTGTCTTCGATTCGATCCTGTGATCTTCTGATCAATACGCTAACTATTGAGCTATTTCGCAATACATTTGCGTAATATTGAAAATGAAAAACTATGTACATACATACATACATATATAGGTACATACTTAAATTGTTCCTACTATTGTACATATGATAGGTATAAAATATTGGTTTTCTTATTTTTGTCATACATAGGTACCTACCTATATGGGGTATTTGTGATGGGGTAACAAGATTTATCCGACAAGTTTTTAATAGTGAGGGCTTCACGAGTATTTCACAAGTTTTCCTTGTATAGATTTTCCCTCCCAAAGCATTTTCAAGGCCTTACTCCACAGGTTTTTACCAATGACAGCCTCACGAGTACAAGTTTTCCTTGTCTAGATTTCTCCTATCAAAGCCTTTTCAGACCTACATTAAACTTTACAAAAACTTTCCCGTTTTCCAGGTGGGGGAATATCGAATTTAATTTAAAAAAATTTTAAAGTCCACTTTTCAAAAATTGACACTCTCTGCGTTTTATTTTTTTTTCTCTCGAATTAGTACAGCTATTAAAATTTTGTTGTTGATTTTTGTTTTTTAATCATCCCTTCAAAGGACCTCATTAAAAAAATTATTTAAAAAAAATAAAAGAAAAATGCTCGACTATTAACAAGGGAATTCCCATATAAAAACATTAAAAAATTAAACGACTTAATAGGTATTTAATTTTGATTTCTTTTTTAATAAATTTGTTGAATGAGGTCGCTTAGGGGTATGACTAAACAGAATAAGATTAGTAACTGCATTTATTCGAGAGCAAAAAATATAACGTGAAAAGAGCGAAAATCCCATGCAAATTTGTATGTGAAAAATATGGGCTTAGAGCCACGAGTAAATGACCTCGGAAAAATTTTTGTTTGGCCAAATGTTTTGGGAAATAACGGACACCCTTATGTACATAAACAAGTCATTTAATCGGCAACAGTTTTTCAGGCCATGCTCTTTCCTAAAACACAAAAATGTGATGTTTCTCGAGCTCCGAGCACAAAAATCAGTTGGTTTTCCTTTAAGTAGGTAGGTATGTGAGCATTTCCACCTGGGTTTCACAGCGCGATTGGGCTTTATAATAACAAATAGCAACTTTCATTTTTGCTGCTTTATTTAAAGTCTAATTCCTTTATTAAATTATGTTTATTTTGTTAAAAAGTATTTGTAAAGGGTTTTCCATGAGGGGTGCCTCGATGTGGACAGTCTGTAGCGTCAAGTCGTTTTGGCGGCTTCCACCAAATATGTTCTGACCTGTTCCTATTCAATCAATGATGCCAAATCACGATAGCAAGTTACACGATTGAGCGACGGCTTTGACGAACCATGAACGTCGACTATTCAACGGTTTGTGACCAAATTCAAGTCGGCCGATTCAGTAAACAATAAGCCAACATCCTTAAGTCAACGAAATACAAGATCTGGATCTGTAGGAGAGCCTGAGAAAGTTAATTCGATGATAAAAAATTTCTTTTGCCAAAATTGAATGATATGATTGTGAAAGACATGCAATTTCAACAAGACAGCACTATGTGTCACAGAAAGCTGATGTCACAAAGGACATTCTGTAAGAACGATTTGATGGTAGGGTTATGTCTAGCAGAGGTGATGTGAATCGGCTACCAAAGTCATGTGATTTGACGCAGTTAGACCTTTTCTGGTGGTGATTTCTGAAGTCGCAGGTTTATGTCCTCAAAGTCAAAATAACCGGATTTGTGCAGCTTCATTCAAAATTGGAGTTCTCGGATTAGTACCACTGGTAAAAGCCGCGGCGGATAATTATTGAACGATGTCATATTCTATAAATAATTTTATAGGGTGATGTCTTGCTAGGTCAGCCTTCTCCAGTCGTCAGCCACCTCTTTATAAAAAACAGCATATATAGTAAAGGCTTTGTCTTACTTTCGGAAAAAAACAAATATTTTTTAAAAGCCTTACTATTCTTCTTTATGTGTGCAAAATTTTGGTAAAATGCGGCTTATGGTTTTCTGTTTAAAAATTGAAGATTGCTTCAAGTTTTCAAAATGTTTGAATTTGACGGTTTTTACAAAAAAAAAGTTGATGGAAGTGCCTTTTGTAAAGGTCTCAAACAACTAAAATACTGAAGAGAGGTCCATTATGTAATTGTTTTTGTGTTCCTTAAAGTCTATTTTACTTATTTTTTGCAAGAAAATAGGTATGAAATTTTTCAACAGATAAATATTTGGAAGGGGGCTGGCCTTAAGAGACAAATTTTGTTCAAGTCTTTTAAGCTCGGCCCCCGGCTAACTACTGAAGACTACACTTTTTTATTTTTTTTATTAAAGTGAGTATGAAAATTGAATGGACTTTTTATTCTCTCTTGATTTCTGTTTAAATAATTTAAAAAAAATCCTTATTTTCAAAAAGTGTGTCCCTATGGTCGGCCCTCATTTTTCATTTTGTTAACAGGGGGCTGACTACTGGCGAACTAAAGTTTCTGACTTCTGGATCTAAAGTGGCTGACCTCACTGCTAACAACTTATTAATGTTAATAAATTTACCAAATACGCCAGTAATTTAATAACCTAAACATTCCAAACAATCAGATAACGTAAAGACTCTATTCAACAATTTGAATATAGGATTTCTGAGGCCAAGTTTAACATCAAAATAAAGTTAAAGGGCTGACTACCTTCTAGTGCAATCACTATAGGTACCTACCTACTAAAACTTTTTCTTGAAACAAGTGCTTCACTATAGGTATCTTGAATTGTATCAATCAAAACCTTCTAATATCTCATAAAAACATACTAAATAATAAAAACTTTTATTTAACACAATTAGGTACATATATATTGCTTACTACTTATTAACAGGTTAATTTCATTGGCTAACTTGCAGTATTTGAGAATGAAACTGAGACATTTTCCAAGAAATTTCTGTTCATATTCCTCAAATTACTGAGAGCTCAGTTCATTGAACTGATTTAAAAAATCTTTAATTTAAAGAACTTGGTAGGAAGGTACCTAGGTAGGTAACTGTTCGATGTTGAACTTCTTCTGCACTAGTGCTTGCCTAACTACAATGAAATATGTACCTACACATTAGAAACAAAATATATTTCATACTTTTTTTAAATAGCAAAGACTAACGATTGGTCTACTTTTGAATTTTTCCAGAACCAAAGTAGGTACCTACCTACCTACCTAAAAGCTTTTAAAAATTGTATTTTTGAGTCAGTTTTTTTTTTTTTTTTTTTTCTTAGAACAAATTCGATTATTATTTAGGTAGGTACCACCTAACTTAATTACGAAATAACTCGTGTAGAAATTAAATGCTTACATACCTACATATTTACACATAAACAAAGCTTTCAGGATAACAAAGTTCACTTCAATAAAAGTGCTTATTCTCCACTATTCTCCAAAATGCTAAGTGGTCTTAATTTAAATAAATAAAAATAAAAGTCCACGGAGGAACTTTCTTGGGCTCCACTTGAATCCCAATACTAAAAAAAAATCCAAGCCAAATTTTGGGATACCAAAGATTCCATCGATGTCAAATACTTTAATTATTTCTACCTACCTACTGCTACGGAAGTAGGTGTAGGTACCTACATATAACTGAAATTTTCAGCATTTAACTAGCTTCCTCTTATTTTAGTTCTTGATCTTCTTTTCAAAAAACTTTATTATCTCTTCCAACTTTATTTCCCTCAAAACCACAATTTTCACCCACCTTTATGATTCAATATTATTGGGGGGGGTAAAGTAACTTGAACTTTCCCATTGAAGTGCTTCATAACACCTAAATTTTCGTTCCTCAAAAAAAAAAAACTCAAACAAACTTTAATACCAAACTGACAGTAGTAGGTTAGGTACTGATAAGGTATATCAGATAAGATACATTCCATCAAAAGGACTCATCTTCTTCCCTTCAAAATATAAAAATGAAAACATCAAACTAAAACCATCACCATCGTAGTTGAACCTAGAAACACATATCACATCAAGTTATTTTTATCTAAAAAATAATAATAATGATAGGTATATCCTCTCAGATCTTTTGTCAGGACCCATATCTATTATTATATTATATTCTTCATACATATTTATGTACATAAATGGAATATAGATTGTGTCTATTTAAAAAATACAAAAAAAAAGTAAGGACCTCCTTTAGATATTTTTCTTATTCGTCCTTTTGCAAAAGGAAAGAACATTCTCTTCTTATCTATTTCTTCGAATCTTTTTTTATTTAAGATAACTTACCGATAAAAATAAATTTTGAAGTATCCATTGAGTTGAGTTGTTTTCTGTCCAATTTTGATCCTGAATCCTGATGATGGTTGTTTTTTTTTTTCGTTGTTGGTGATGCAATAAAAAAAAACAGGACCAATAATAAAATATATAAAAATCCCTTTTATATCTTGTTCTCTTCTCTAATCCATCCACATGAATTGTAAGTTGTTATAGAATTTAAAAGAGGGACGCTGTTTACGATAGGTAACAGTATCACTACCTGTTTCTTTTCAGGTATTTTTTTTTTATAATTTGCACTTGTTAAGGACTCCCAAGAAAGCAATAAACAGTGCAATATTTTGAATTATAGAATCTTTTGGCGCGTCGTTCTTCTTCTCCTAAGAAGATTTTCTTGTTAATAAAATAACCAACCCTGTTTAGTTTGAGCTCTTGGTCGCCTGATGTTCCTCTAAAAAGTATTTACAATTCATTTAATTTTTCCAAGAACAAAAGGATACGACGACGGAAGGAATTTTCTTGGATTTTCTTAATTTCTCGAAGAAACTACTCGAAGCAGAAAAAAGGGTTCGCGATAAAAATATCTCGGTAACACTTTTTTATTTTTATTTTAAAATCGATCAGTGATCTTTTTCTATTTATTTCTCTCGCTCTTGCTTTTTCTAGGTACCTATCTCTGTTTCTCACTTTAGAGGTAAGCTTGCATTGGAATTTCTTTAACTGCTATTTTTCTCACTTTACCACAAGCAACACTAACACAAACACAAATTCACACTTGTTTGATTTGATTTTGCTTTATTTTTTCTCAGAAAACGATCTTCAGCACAAAGAGAAAGATGGTTAACAAACAAACAAAAAAAATAATACAAGCGAAAGAGAAGGAATGAAGGATAAAACCATAAGAAGGAAACGAGACGATGACAAGAAGCGAGAAAATACCTTTTTTTCCACAGAAAAAGACAAACCAATTCCAGCAACAAGGTAAATTAAAGGTAAAATGACGATGGTCGATCGGTTGGTCGCAGTCGGATGAAGAAGAGAGGTAAGAAGTTAAGAAAAAAAACCCGTTTAATAGGTATTAATGTAATTGTATGGTGCAGTGGCGAAGAACAACAACAACAAACACGACGAACCGGATGACGACGACGACAACGACAACGAAGAAGTTGATGGCGACGGGTTATCCATGATGCTGGGGCCAAGCTTGGCCTCTATGATCGACGATTTAAAAGCCAAGTTTTTCAACCAAAAAACAAAATTGGATGAAGAGTTGAAAATGTTGCACTGCGAACGATTTTTTCTTCGAAATAAATAAAGATTCTTATGCACTTCACTGCTAAATCTCACTGCACAACCGACACAAAGGATTAGGAAATTTGCAGGTAGTTTTCCTAATCCAAATTCCGTTAAAATTTTATTATTTTTCTTTTTTCTCAATTCATGATTAATTCGCGTTTAATTAATATGAAAATCGTATAATTCACAAATAACATCAACTCGTCGATTAAAAGTTAATTCGAATACCGAAGTTCGAACGAGGTAGCTAGACGCTACTTTTATTGTTTTTTTTTATTTTGCTTTTATATTCCTCCTTAGTTCTTTAATCTTAAATAGAACACGTTTTGAAATAAACTGACAACCGGAAATAAAGTAGCGTAGCTCCGCCGCAACAGAGATCTAACACTGAACTGATTCGTACAGTGGTGTTGAAAGCCACTGCAAGTCTGTTGCAACATATTTATCCAGTGTGTATGGATTTGATAATTTTGATTGTGTGTGAGGTAAAATGTTGCGGCAGCATGATGCTGAAAGATATACAGTTTGTTTTCTTTCAATTTTTTTTATTATTATTCTTGGTTTGCTACATTTTTTGGTTTTTGTTGGATTGGACTCCTTCTTGTGGTCTTTTGCTGTGCGTTTGCCTGTCCTCTGGTGGCTGTGTTTTTGTATAGGCAGGGTGGTTTGGTTTGGTTAGGTTATGCTATAAACCGGTTGGACTAGTTTAACAGGTTCATTTCCATCAGCTAACAGAGCAATACACACATAGTGGAAAGGTGGTTTTCTCTCTGTTTTAGTTATTAGTTGGAAATAATTTTGTATTGGGATTTTATTTGTGTACCTACTTCATCGCTTTTGCTGTATTCGTTGAAACATGTTTGTTTTGATTGAAACTTCTTGTGGATTTGTTGTATGGTGGTTGGAGTTGGAGCTTGGTGGAGCTACCATCAATTAGAGTGAGCTTTTTATGGAGAGCAATTGGTAGCAGTGTTGCTGTTGTTTTGGATATTTAAATGATTCCAGGTAAAATGTAGCGCAACAAAGTACGTTAATTGTGTTTTTGTAGTGTTGCTGGCACTGCTGTTGAAGCTGATTAGTCTTCTTTTTTTCCACATATTTACTTTGCCTGATGGTGATGGGTGGCTGGGTTTGATAATCGAGGGCTAGGGGGCAAAATACTGGATCTTGCTGATATAAAGATGCTAGGCGCAATGCTAGGTTAAGTGTTGTTATTGAATCTTTTACATATTTGTTATTGATAGCTAGGTTCTAAGTTTAGTATTTTTTCTGATACTTCCAAAGTTACTTATGTAGGTAGGTACCTACCTACCTATTCTTTGATTTTTGTGAATATGTTTGATTTCAACGTGCGTCGTAGGTTAATAGGTATATAAGTATACCTACATTGTATTATGTTATTATGTAAGTATGTATACTTACCTATTTGTTGAATTGTTTTGATATTTATGCGACTAATCTTATGGCTATATTTAAGTGTATGTGTCTATTTTCATACATACATATGAGTGTATGTATTAAATGGGTTGCATTATGTATAGGTAATTGATTGCATTGGAATGCAGTTTTAACAAAACAATATTTTTCTGCGTACCTACCTACGTAAGAAGTTAATATAAACAGATACTATAATATAGGGTAGGCTAGCTTTATAGGGTAGGTTAGCTAGGTTGCTAGGTACGTATTTACTTATGATCCTGAACTTGGCAGACGATTTGAGTATCATATTTTGGACTGTCATCAGTTGCTTAAAAATGGTTCGAATTCAAAAAATGAAACGACAATCGATTTGACATGACAAAATCTTGACATGCCTGTTTTTATTTTCTTTTTATTTCCCATAATAAAAAAGTTATGATGAAAAAAGTAAGAAGTGCCGAGGAAAAACACGTTGAACATTTTGTGACTGTCACCAGCGCCGTAAAAATGCATCGATTTTAAAAATTGAAACGGCAATCACTTTGTCACGACAAAATATATATACCTACACAAAAAAAAATAAAAATTGGTGTATCGATATTTTGTCATTTTTACGGCGCTGGTGACAGTCCAAAAATTTTCAACGTATTTTTCCTCGGCACTTCTTACTTTTTTCATCATAACTTTTTTACTATGGGAAATAAAAAAAAATAAAAACAGGCGTATCAAGATTTTGTCATGACAAATCGATTGCCGTTACATTTTTTGAAATCGAACCATTTTCACGCAACTGATGACAGTCCAAAATATGATACTCAAATCGTCTGTAAAGTTCAGGCTCATATTTACTTATGTAAGTAACAAGCGAAAATAGATTTATGTATATTATATTAGGTTAGGTACCTAATTCACCAGGATCTGGGATCTTGAATCTTGAAACTCCATGTGTGGAATATTCGCAAGAAAAACAGGTATGTAGGTAATGTAGGTAGGGTTATGTCCCCAGTAATCGAACACTTAGCGGTTCATAATAAAGTAATCGTTGATTGTGAGGAAACCATTCAACGTAAATATATGATGTACAATTATTTAGCAACTTAAACTTAAATATTTTGTATAAATTTTAAGGTTTTTCTAGTAACTACCTTTAACTACTTTTCTTATAAAACACAAAGCTGAAAAATGCCTAATTCCCCAGTAGGCGAACACTAGTTTCCTAAGCCCGAACATAAAGGTGGGTCCACACTATGCCGATCAACATTGTTGGTTAACATTGTCGATCAACATGCCAGTATGTATACGTGAAAAACTTTCGTAGCAAACATTTGTGTGGTTTGAAATTTTCTGATTGATGCGTCAGGGTCCAACCGAAGTGTTCAGGGTTCGAATCCTGGTGGTACCTAACTTTTTTTATTTTTTATTGTGAACAATTAAGTAAAAATGATATTATTAACATTAAATACTTATTCACAATAAATATTGCATTTTTCATCTAGTAAAAATGTGATTAATAACGCACAAAACCAATAAATTATGTTCATGAATTTAAAACCCTACAAATGTGTTCAATAAAATGAAATTTGTTGAACAGCTTTGTCGATTGCTATCCATTTGAATCGGGTTACGTTCGGGTCAACAAATGTTGAATGGCTTTGTCGATCAACACGTCTACACTTACTCAACACTGTTGATCAACAATGTTGATCTACACAATTCGACATAATGTGGACGCGGCTTAAAGTTTCCTTATTTTGAGCACAAAATTCCGTACAAACACTGTAGGTAGTTCACTTGAATAAAGGCAACAACAAAAAATTAAATTAACGGTGTGTTGGTGTTATGGCCAGCTTTCATGGCCATAACAAACTTATGTGCTGACGGTAAGCTAAGGCTCTTAATCTCTCTATGGAATACACTTTCAAAATTATCCCATTTTTTAAAGTAACAGAAATTTTTCAAAGTTAGTAAAAATACTCAAAAACGAAAGCAGTAAAATTGGTTCACATGAATAAAGGCAACAGGAAAAATTGTTACCTATGTGGGTATGACGATGACCACCGTTTTTTGAAATTAACCCAAAAATCCTATCTAAAATTGAGTCACACAAAGATTTTATATAGGTACCTAATTCAGCGATATTTCGGCCCAAGCAGATTTAATGCCATGGATAAGTTTTTCTTTATTTTCGTACTGCCTCCCTCCTTCGTAAAGCTTGCGTTTAAGCCACCCCCAGACACGTTCGATAATGTTAATGACATGTGAATACGGCGGCCAATTCATCACTTCAACTTGTTGGCATGCAATATACGACTTTACAATACGAGCAGTATGGATTGGGTCGCTGTCCTGATGAGCAAGATCCATTATGGCAAAGGTCGAAAAAAATTCCTTCAACTTGGGAAAAGCTGATTCCAATTGTACTTCCTTGTAAGTTATTCCCGTTATGTTTGTGTTTTAAACATTAAGCTCAAGTGCTCCATAATAGGTGATCGCTCCCCAGACCATAACTCCACCCTCTCGCTATGATGGCGTTTTAAAAATTGTTCCTCTTTGTGCAAATCATGAAAATAAAAGTTGTATCTAGCTATCGGGTCCATCTAATCTAAACTAACTTCTTTTCATCCGTGAAGACAACCATTCGCCAATCATTTTTAGTGTCGCAAACCTAAGTCGAAGCTTCTTGCGTACGGCATTCAGGGGGGGGGGGGGGTTTAGCAGCTTTAACCTCTTCCAGATGTCCAGCACCAAGTATAACACGCCGAACAGTTGATTTTCTTGCATTTAGCCCTGCTTCGAATTTGATTTTGATGTAGAATAGCTGGAATTGGAGGCAATTCGAATGATTTGACGTCTGTCAGATCTCAGATGGTGAGATCACAGTAGATGTCCTTTCTTTGTATTGTTTTCCATAGGAAAGAGTATCTTTTAAATAAATGCCAACACGAGTTGTAATATGCTCTATATTTGTTTGCACTTTGGTGGATAGAATAACTTTCCGCATGGTAAACGTCTATTTTTGCCTTCTCAGTTGTATTTAAAGTTTTTGGTCTTCCCATTTTTTCCATTTCGTTGCTTACTTTTACGACGCTTTTTGAAAGCTTTGGAAAAATCGCGATTCTTGGTACACCAAAGTGTTTTTTTGGAGTGAATTCTCTTCAGTAGTTCTGAAACCTTACTTCACTTAAGAATTTTAATAATGCATGCAATTAACGGGACTTTACAGTAGCTTTTTTTTGATCAAAAGTTAATAATTTGATTTCTTATCATTTCCTTAAAGTGCGAAACAAATTCATCCAAAAATAAAAAAATGTTACATACATAAAGAGAAAGACGCATTTATCTCGAAATGCCCAAAATACAGATACGTTTTTTCTTCTTAGTACGGCAGTATAGGCTATGAAACCTTCATTAAAGGCTATAAAAAAAATCAAAATCTTGCAGTCCACAACTAGGGCCTTTGTGATTAAACAGTGCATTGAAAATAAAATATGGAATGCAACTTCGAGGATAATCGTGTTAGCCGAAATTGGTTTTCACCCCTCCCTAGATAAGCTCCACGGATCCCATATCACGAAATCTGAGATCATTTGAGTGCTTAATTCGACTGTTTAAAAAAACCGTTTTTCACTTAGAATTTTGAATTTTTTAAACGGCACTTCCAGCAGTTTTTTTTTACAAAAACTTGAAATAACTTGATTTCCTAAACCAGATTTTTAAGTAAGTTCTTTTTTCAAAACTTTAGGATGAAATTGGAAAAGTTTATAGGACTTCAAGCTTTAAAGGAATAACACGTGAACTATTCTATCGGTATTTAGAAGTTGAAAATCTGGGAAATGACTCACAAGATTTTTTTTCAAAAAGTGTTCGACTACTGGGGGTTTTTTGCATTTTATTAAACCTGCCATTTTCGTAAAAATTTAATTTTGAACAAAAAGTTTTTTGGGAAAAATTGTTGAATTTGGCTAAGTTTCCGAGTTATATAGGTATGACCACACATATTTAAAAAAGAGCCAGTGTGACGCAAATACGCATGGGTGAATTATGTAGCATTATTTGTTTTAATAATAAAACATTATCCAATGATAAAACCATGTTCACGTAATTGTTCCCTTACACCCTTCATTTTTGGGCTATTTAATAGCCTTTATGTAATTAGTCAAAAAAGTTCAACTAGATATCTACCCATAGGAAATTTTTAATCCATGGTTAAAGTTTTTCAAGTTCACGCAAGGTCGTCGTTCGTGTGCGATTATTTTCACCTATTTTGTTGGATATTCGCAAGAAACTTATCGGTATCATCTGTAAATCCACTAGATCACGATAAAAGAACAGCAATTGGTCACCCATAGATTTCTTTTAATAGGTAGATAGGTACCACACTTATTTTTGAAGTTTTTTTTGTCAAGGTCACAAACAAAAAATTTGGCAAAATTCAATACATTCTCTTAGTTCTTGGAAGTGATTGAAATCAAATATTGACATGAGTTAAAGTTATCGATTTGATATACCTAAAAGGCCCATCAGGGGCTTTTGAATCTTTTAACCTTGTATGTGTGCAATTTTAAACGCCCACTAAATGGTCATAAAAAGTCAGCTACAGTTTCAATAACTGGTCAGGCATAGATTTCTTTTAGGAAGTAAAAAAAAATCTATACCCCAGTATGACTTAGTTGACCCCTCATAATGGTTCCGTGGCCTTTCGGATGGTAAGTATACGATTTTTTGCGAAAGCCCATAATCACCAATTGAAAAATTTGCTGTTGCAATTTACGAATCATGTTTAATTCGTAAATCAAGACATTTTAATCCCACATTAATACAAAAACTGGTAATTTAACATTCAAAACGTTGCAATTTACAAAATTTGTTTCTTCGTGATTTGCAATTAAAATCCATGATTCAAGTTTGTACTTTTCATAGCAAAATACAACTGTTTTAGCGTAATTTACTCTCCAAAAGCATAATTTCACAAACAGCATTTAAAAATATTGATTTGCGATAAATATTTAGTAATTAACATTGCACAATCACTGAACTACGTTTTTTTTGTCGTAATTTGCAACTCCATGAGAATAGTTGCAAATCACAAAAAACAATATTCCTAAATCACGACTTTCTTGTCGCAATTTACTTCTCGAAGAAATAAAGCACCACGACATGGCAGGTATCTTATCATCAATGTGTGACACCAACGATCTGTAATGCAAATTGGCCTGGTGGTTGCATGCTCGCTCCGCAACTGGAGGGTTGCGAATTCAAATCCAAGTAGAGTAAGCGTAAAGTATTTATTTCAAATAAATTAAATTGAATGTGTATACCTTACCAAGGTATAAATCGGGATTCATTTTTCGTAATTTGCAGCTCATTTTTCGTGATATGATCCAAGAATTCTTTCCGTGCACTATGATATTAATAAAGCTTTGAAATTTATTGAAAAAATCAATGCTTGAAAAATGATTACCTTAAATATTTGTACTTACTTGTTTTCTAAGATAACTTAGGTTTATGAGGAACCAACAATTTTTTTAAATGACTTTGAATTGCCTTAAAAAAAAAATTAAGATTTATTTAAACAAAACTTGATGTATCTCGTTGGGTAAGAAATCTTGAAAATTAAATTATAGCATTACGTTATCTTGCAATTAAAAAATCGCACCAAAATACCGCACTAACATAATCTCGCAAGCTTAAATCCACAGATTAAAATCTCGCAAAATATCGCAGAAAATACACTTTTTAATCAAAATTTTGCAAAACTTGCATGAGATTCGTCTCCGAGTTAATTTTTTTTTCAGTCCGAAAGTCGGAGCAAATGCTAGATTTTGATATTGGAGACTCTAATTTTTAAGATTTTGGTTTATTTGGGAAATTTTTTGTTGCGGAAAATGTAAATCGTCGCCCGAGAATTGTTTTGTTGTATACACCAATTTTACGATTTTGGGAAATCGCATTTTAAGGTTTGCGTTCATATAAAAAAAAATCTGAACGATAAAGTTTGTTTTTTCTTTTTTTAATAATATTGTGTGGAATATCTTCTTTTGATTAATGTATTTAAAACTGCCCTACCTGTTTTAGTTTTGAATTTATAAAGGTTTTTACCCAAAATGAGTTTGTCGTATACGCCACCAAAATGAGCATTTGTTTCCATCCCATACACGTACGACAAAGTGAACGCACGTACGACATTCCAATATTCAAGCACCAATACGATTTGGTATGGGAACCAAATAAAAAAAAAAAAAACAATTTTCAAAGTAAACAGTATTTTTTTTTATTTAATAACAAAAATACATAAAAACAGTCTTTTTGTACTGAGGCAGTCTTGACATACAAAACATTAATTATAAAAACATAAAAGGTCAAGTCGTCCTATGACTGCAAAATTTACAAGTTAGTAAATATGAGATCAATATAACATTTTTTTATAAACAATAACACAAAAGTCATCCTATGACTATCAAAAATAAATGCATAGGTAAGGCCCATTTGCTGATACGAAACTTAATATTTAAGTGGAACATAAGGGCTAATGTGACAGTTTAAGCAGAGGAAAAAGTAGAACATAGAATTTAAGTAAAACATAAATACTTAAGATAATAATATATAAAGTCATTCTATGACCACCAACTAAAATAACTAAAAAAAATTACACTGGTCAACAAAACTTATATATTTTTTGTTACAGAAACCAAAATATACTTTTCCGTAGGTTTTTGGTGTGCTGAGCTCGAATCTGAAGTCAGAAAAATTCTATAGGGCCACGTTTTTGAGATATTCCCGTTATAAATTCGAAAAAAACGCTTTTTTTCTGTTTTCAAAGTTGTATTGTTACGTGAGGTAAATTGTTTCAACAAAATTTTAATGGTTTCTGAAAGAACTAATTTTTTGTTTTAAAATCAGTTTAAATCTTTCCGATGCCTCCTTTCATCTCTGAGAAATCTTCAGTTAATTGTAGGCCTTTCATTTCAGACATAAGTACAATGTAAAGCATAGTACGCAGCTGAAGTGAAACGAAAATTCTCATACAGAAATTGACATAACCAAATCGTAAACGAAAACTTTCGTATTGATTTTTGTTATGTAGTACACAGTTCGACAATGAAATTACAATAAAACAGAAAATCCTAGCAGATACTCGAACCAAGTCTCCACTTATTTTTCGTATACAATTAATTGTTCGAAACATTATTTCAGACGAAAATTCACATCAGACGAGAAAAAAAATTGACTTAAGATTTTAAACTGTTTTATTTTTGTATTTATTTTGACATCTTTCTGATGAAACTCTCCATATTTTTTTCGCAATCACTTCGTTTCTGATTTCGTTCTCGAGTTGGAGACCCCAGAAAAATTTCGTTTCACTTCAGCTGCGTACTAGGCTTAAAGGAGAAGGGGCAAAAATTTATGAGAAATGGTCCATTTTTCAATACGAATGTTTCATATATAGTTGAAAAGGTTATTCTGGTACATCATTTAATTAAATGGCTGTTAAGCTCTAAGCCATGAGTTTTGCGAGATATTCTGCTTCAAACCACCGATAAAAACAATAATGCAACTCCATATTTGGATATTGTGTTCCTAATCAACATTAGCCGAATATCTCATGAACCCCATGGTTTAGAGCTCAACGGCTATATAATGAAATGATATAGGTACTCACAATTACCTTTTCAACAATGTATGACACATTCGTATTGGGAAATGGACCAGCTCCCATAAATGTTTACCCATTCTTCTTTAAACTGAGTTTAAAAGAAGAAAATTAGTTCTTTCAGAAACAATTAAAATTTTGCTGGAACAATTTACCTCACGTTACAATACAACTTTGAACAGCTAAAAAACGGTTTTTTCCATTTTATAACGAGAATATCTCAAAAACGTAGCCCGATAAAATTTTTCTGACTTCAGATTTGAGTTCAGCACACCAAAACCTACGGAAAAGTATATTTTGGTTTCTGTAACAAAAACCTTGTTGACCAGTGTTATTGGAAAACAATAAGCAAAATAAAATCATAATTAAATTCATGATTTTGTTCTAATTTTTTGATTTGAATAATGCTTCATAATACGCTTGGTCTGCCTTAGGCGTAAAAACAAAGAGACTTTTAAGATGACTAATTTCTCTTTTGATATAGGCTTCGAGTTGCTTGTGACTTGAAGGCATATGCTGAACAAATTTTTTGGAGTTTTCAAATTAGATTTGGTTAATTTCTAAAATATTGAGGCATTTCGAAATTCCATTTCTCTATTTTTTTTCCATTTGTGTTGTATGTGTATATGATCAGTCTTACATTCTCTGTGAGTTTCATGCACGTACGACAAAATAATTTTAAGATTTTATTATAAATTTTCGGTCGTATGTGTTAAGCCTATGGATATGCGACAAAACAATACTAAAAAAAAAATTGTGGCAAAACACATGGAATTTTTGTCGTATATGCCAAAAAGTGGCGCTTACGACAACCCAAAACTAAGGATATGTTTATTTTGTGGATATACGACAAAATGCATACTAATTATCTCAGCAACGGTAAATGATAGGTCAATTCTGATTTGCAGAAATAGAAAGAGGACATTCGAAAACATACTACTGCATACCCACTTTAAAAAAGTGCATTTTGGCGTTTACAACAAAACAATTCTCGGGCGACGAAATGCCAAACTGTTAAAAAATAGAATTTTTAAATTTTGAGATTATTCAGAAAATGCGAAGCTTCTTTATTCAAGATTTTGGCTTGCGTTATTTTGTAAGGTTCCTGGCTTTTCAGATGTTACCCATTTGTTGGGAGTATCTCACAAACATGTGCCAAAAATCGTAGGTGACATTGAAAAGCAAATTTCGCTGGCAAAGTCATTCTTGGATTGCAATTACCACCGCATTATGCTTCGATTTGCCGGAGTATTTGATTACTTGCACTCGCCCACCTAGCAGCTTGACAGAAACAATTGGGAGTTCAACTTTTTTTTGTACAAGGTGACAAGCCTCTGATTTGTGCAGAGAGCAGGGGATGTCATTTAAAAAAGTAATAAATTACTTAAGTTCCTTCGTGTTACGATACAAAAGAGAAAAATATTTTCTTAAGGGCTAAAGGTCTTAAAATTACGGTTCTTAAACTATTTGCAGTACAAAAATTAATTTTGTAATGCAATACCATACATTTTGAAGAACGTGACCTCCCCCCCCCCTTACTCAAAAGTCTAGATCCGCCCTTGTTCACAACTTTTCTTAAGAAAAAATCAATACATTTCTTTTAGTAAGGCCTACCTTTAGATAGGAAACCATTTTTCAAAAAATGGTTATTAATTTTACAAACCTCCCAAAGAACCATTATTTTATTTTCGGTTTTCTTCAAAATGGTATGACCGATTTTAATTATTTTTGTATATAGAAGCTTCTTAGAGATATAATCAGGTTCTGTTACGAACATTTTCTAACAAATATTTTTTGGATTTTAAAAAAATGTTTACAAAACTATTTTGAAAATTAAATACATATTTCGAAAAGATGGGATTGATCGATACTTAAGAGCTTTTTAATACTTTCCAAAAGATTTGTAGAAAAAATTTACTTTTAAGCAAAACTAAAGGTATCTATCTTCCATAAAAAAAGTTAAAAAAATATTTGTTTTCTTAAAAATGGCTCCTTAGATTTTGATTAAACTTTTTTGTAGGTCAAAATAGGAGCGGTCTCCTGTAAAAAATTATGAAATTTGACACAGTAATCTGTCATCAATCATAGCATGGATTTTTTATTTTGAGTTTTCTCATTATCAGCTGAACGGAATTAAATAATTTTTTAAATGTACATATTTCATATCAGTTCAAATAATATTGCATATCAAAATTTTCAAAAAAGAAATTTTAGAATTTTTAAAAAAAGTTTCAAATTATTTTTTTTTTTTTTTGAAAATTCGATATCTCAAAAACGGGTTAACAATTTTTTTGAAATTTTATTTTTATATTCAATGCTAAAGATTTTTATTTCAAAATTTTTCCTGAGAAATGTTTTAGGAATTTGATACATAGAAAATTATTTTTTTTTTTGTAAACCGCTCCAAGGATTTAATTTTTTTCAATCAAGAAATAAAATTACGTTCTTTTTTCACCTCAAACTACCAAAAGAGTTGTTTTTGCTTATTTAAATAAGTAGGTATGGTATTTCATGCTTTTAAATATTTTCGCTCATAATTTCCATGTCCTTATGTACAATTTTCTTATACCCTGAGCCTCTTCAAGTACGCGTCGTGTGACCCAGCCGTGCATTTTATTTGAATCGTTTTTTTAATATTTGACACCGAAATTCTATTTTACAAAACCCTGCGAATAATGAAGGAAATAGGTACTTTGAGCGCAAGCTTTTTCACTTTTTGAAAACAATAATTCCTTTTTTATTTGTAGAATTTCAACTAAGGTATAATTTTGTTCCTAACTTTCACAAAACTTAATGATGTAAAAAGGAAGTACCTACCTACCAAGTAAAACAATATTATAACCGCGTCAAATGATTCCCCTATATTCGCTTGCTTGTTGCTTTATGTATAGTTCTACTTCAGGTATGCATTTACTGACTTGTGGAGGTTTTCTTATTCACCATCAAAAGCTATAACCCCTTCGCCACACCTTCTATCTTAAACTAAAATAATCAAAATATTTTGAGAATTTAACCAGTAAAAAGTAGATAGGGGATCCTTTCCTGTATAGAGTTTAAGGAAAGGATCCTTAAAAGGTTCATTTTGTCCTTCTTCTGTTCTAATATGTTACTATTTCCTAACTGAAATGATGATAGGTATAAAACAATTTACTCTTCGAAGGACAATCACAAAATATGTACAGTTCATATGCATATATGTATATCTCCCTATAGATATAATACATATATGGATATATGTATGAATAGGTACCTACACCAACAAGCTTTTATCTGCAATTTGCTTTAATTTTGTATACAACACATGATTGTGTTTTGGAATGAAATAGATAAACCTCTTCATCACATCCTTAGAATTCTATTTGTCCTTAGTTGTTGAATAAAAAAAAACAAACACAAAACGATGTTTTCAATAATTCATCACACGCCATTGGTAACAAGGGCAACAGCAAAAAAGATAAGGGATATACCTATAAGTTTAGGTATAGGTTCTAATAAGAATTACAAGTATCCCTACCTTTCACTAAGACTCATTTAACAAAAGATCACACAACTTACCCTCAATACAACACGAAACAACCAATAACCACGAGCGACCTCAAATAACAAATTCAAATAAAATAAAGAAAAACAAAGAATATAGAAAAAATAGAAAAGAAAAAAAAAAACAAAAAATTATCGGAATTCTAGAGTCAAACAATAAATTGTCATACATTATTTGGGCTTTTGGGAGAGTGAACGAGCTTCTATATTTATACAACAAACAATTTTCGTTTTGGCTTTTTAAGAGTCCCACGTGGCAAATATCTAATCACAAAAACAAGCAACACGAAAACCACATTACATCCTAATAAATGTCTGTAAACGGTTCCCCAAAAAGTCCACATTTATACAGCATACAGGGGGTATCCGGAATCGGCTTTGGCCTCAGCGTCAGCCTCAGCCCCTCAGCCCTCAGCCTTCAGCCCTCAGCCAACCAAATAGATACAAACAAACACACATACACGCAATCATAGATTACTTGCTTGATTCTACAACATGTATGCGCTTATAACTATCTACTTCTAGAATATAGCAAGAGCATACTATACGACAACGTATCCTTTTGTGGGGCATCCTGATTTTTGTGTCTGTGCAATTCCTTTTTCCGTTTGTTTGTTTCTTCCATTCTTCTAGCATTTGATGTGGGATTTTTGTGTTTTTCGTTTGGATTTTCTTTTTCCGTTGTATCTATATATATCCTTATGTTTGCCGAAGGATATTCTTCTTCGAAATGTCGGTCAAATAGTTTTCTGTTGACTTCTTTTTTTTTTTTTTGATTGCGACAATGTACCTATATGTGTGGAGCCGCTACCCATTCAGCAGCAGCAAGCCACAGCAAAAGAAGACCGAATTCTACACAGAATCATCAGCTATAAAGAGAATTGTCCTTTCATCGGCCCCATCGTCAGCCCTCTCTCTTCTTGTATAGATATGTAACGCAAGTGACACTGACTCAGGAAAAGTAGATCGAGATGGAAAATGGCAAATAAGGATAATCCGTATAGCCACCGCTACATTTAATCCAGAGAGGCAGACAAAATAGCTGGGGAGCACTATAAAAGCAGTGCTTTTGTTTTGTAGAGATACGAGTACACTCTCTCATAGAACAACAGTGCAAATATTTCGAACTAGGTTGTGAATAGTAGATAGTTGCGTCCAAAATAGGGGTTATGGTGAGCAATGAAGCGAAATATTCCAATGTTGACACAAGGATACTATCCAATCGTACTAAGAATCGAAATCCATTTTTCCCCCATATGTTGGACATCATACTCGCATACTCGTAGGTACACATCGAAATTAAGCTCATTGCCTATTCTATCTGACTCAACGGAAAACACATTATCTGATGATTATTTAAAAATTGTTCGAAATGTGACTATTTAACCTTTGAGCTGAAAATGGTAAGGTACAGGGTTGCAGCTTAATATTGCTTTGCCATCATGAGAATCTATCTAAAACTAACACAGACCTTGACAAAATTCTCATAGAGATATTCCTATTTCTGTTTTTGGTAAAACTGATGCTTATCCAAAAATAGGGGTTTGATTTGATCATTCCCTGCTGATGCTGAGGTTCTATGAGAAAGTTTGTCTGACCAGTAGTTTTTTGAATGCCTTGCGAAAAGTAATCGACAGTGCCTCTATAAAACACTTAAGCAAATAAATTAATATTAGTAAAAAACGATACAATCAGCTTTGGATTCTGTAACCTTTGAAGCTCATTTGTGGAATTCAAAATTCATCTAATTAAAATCATCATTGCGGTTTTTATGTTGTCTTCTAATAACACAAATTTCAAACATGACTTGAAGAATTTGTGAGAACATTCTGAGAACTAACTGTTAACACCTAACCGCTTGCAGAACGTTCTTTGCTAATACTTACCTACTGAATGTAAATTTAAGGCTGCATGTGTTGCAAAAAAGCGGGTCTTTAGTGTTTTGTTATTTGCTCTTATAATGTGGTGGACAAATCTGTGTCTGTGATGATATTGTTCAGATAATAGACTTCGATACCATTGACAATTAAAATTTGTCGACTGAGACAAGCTTAAATAAAATGCACTAATGGCATGTAGTTGCTCTTATGTTCAAGACAGTAATGAGAAAATTTAAAATAAAAAAACAGGTTCTATGACAGTTACTATTAAAAGTTGCTAAGTGTAAAATTTTATAATTTTTGGTAGTAGATCGTACTAATTTTAGTATATGGGAAAAGTTTAATCATAATCGTAGGAATCGTTTTTGAGGAAAAACAAATATTTTCCTTTTCGGTTTGTTTAACTTTTGTATGGAAGGTAGGTACTGTTATTTTTTCATAAATACAAATTTTTTTCAAAAAATATCTTAGAGAGTACTAAAAAAATATTAAGTATCGAGATTAAAAAAAAATCATTTTCGAAATATTTGATTTTCTAAAAAAAAAAAATTTTAAACATTTTTTAAAAATCCAAAAAATATTTTTTTTTTTTTTATTTCAGTACACAAAACAATTTTCATTTTTTTGGATGCATTTGTATAAAAAAATTATTGAAATCAACCAAACCGTTTTGAAGTAAATCGAAAATTTAAAAAAAAAATGGTTTCTTGGGGGGTACCATTAACAACCATTTTTTGAAAAATGGGTTTCCGCCCAAAGGAAGCCTTTGCTAAAAATAATTTATTGAATTTTATTTTATGAAAAAATGTGGAGCCGTTTTTGAGAAAAATACGATTATGTGAAATTGCTAAGAAAATTGTAGGGCAGGTACCGTTATTTTTGGTTATAAAAAAGTTAAAAATTCATTTGTTTCAGTTAAGGCTTCCTTTGGGTGGAAAACCATTTTTCAAAAATGGTTATTAATAGTACCTCCCAAAGAACCATTTCTTAATTTCTTACCCAACTAACAATTTAGCTTGTATAAGGTTAAATTTTTCGAATTTGGCATTTAGCTTGAAAAAGGCAATCTTGAGCAAGCAAAGAATTTTCCACCTGAAATTTAAACAAATAGCTGCTATAAGGCCTTAAAATATGAGTTACACAAGCTCTATACAAGGCTTGAAAATATAAGTTATAAATGGCTTTTATAAGGCCTTCTAAAGCTGTTTACTGAAAATGTTTAAAATAATTGCTGCTATAAGGCTCTCCACGACAAGTCATTGCAAGCAACTTGTATAAAGCTTGTGTGTAAAGGCCTTATACAAATTAAAATAATCAGTGAAGATCAACAAGTGTGTCTTATAAAATATTGTGCTTATAAAAAAATCAGATTAAAATAAATAAGAACGGTGAGTACCCATGTGATTTAATATTCGCTTGGCGACAAAAGCAAAGCCTACTATTTCAAAAAATCTTTACAAGCGTAACGTTAAGAGGTAGCGTGAACGTGAAGTATATGATATAAACTTATTCACTTTTGATTATGTTTTCCTCAACAGCAAATTGGCATAGTTTAAGAGTGCTAGACCTGTACGAGGAAGGAATCAAGTTCAAATCCCAGGTAAAAACAAACTTTTCATTTTTATAAAAATAAAATAAAAAACGGATATAAAATATATTTTTTTTTTATTTCATAACCAGCTTTACTAAAACATTTTTTTTTTCTCTCGATGGCAAAATAGATTTTCGCGAATCGCGACAGCGTATATTATTGCTTATGCAAAATAAATTAGGGTAAGGCCTTATATAAACATCCAAGGCAAGCTATTGGCAATAGGTGTCATTAAATGGCTTGGGTAAGGCTATTATATAAACATCAAAGGCAAGCTATTGACAATAACTGTCATTAAATGGCTTTGATAAGGCCATCCAAGGCAAGCTATTGACTATAGCTGTCAAAATGGCTTTCGTAAGGCTTTATATACACGGTTAAAAATTCTGGGGTATTTTTTAATACAGCATTTGTATAACAGCCATATTCAATACAGAAAATATTACTTTTTAATACTCCGTAAATATTAAAGAAATGTTCTAATAACTTTTTATTACATTCTGATAGATTAGTATTAAAATTGTTATTTGTAATACCAAACAGATTAAAAAGTAATCGAATGAAATAAAATATAATCATTTGGTACTAGAGTTTAATAACTTAAGTATACGCGTAAATTTTTAATACAAAAAGTATTGAAAATTAATACAAATTGTATTAAAAGAATCGGGACGCATGTATTTTTAATACAAATAGTATATAAAATTTAATTCAAATTGTATTAAAAATATCGGGATGCGTGTATTTTTAATACAAAAAGTATTAGGTAAAATTTAATGCAAATTGTATTAAAATAGCAAGATGCGTATTGTTCAGGAATGCATCATGTAATTGTTTTTTATAACTTGTTTAATTAATTAACTTAAAAACTTAAATACTAATTAAATGTAATTTAATATTTTTTCATATTGCCAAACATAGTCATATAATACCCTATGATTTATTGATTTATTTTTTCTTGTTTACGACTTTGTTAATCTTATAATCCTACTAAATCCGCTAATCCCTTTGCACTTGCAAAGCATTGAGTATGCAAGATCATTGTTTTTTTTGTTGTTTGAAGATTTAGCATCGACCGATGGTGCAATGTATTATTTGATCTCTTCCTTAAGAGTGTTCCGAACTGAACAAAACCAGTCATTTGCTAACTTTTTTTTTTGCATATATAAGACCATTTTTTTTCACTTTCATCAGATACTTTGTTTTATAAAACTTTGCATTTTTACTAATTGGTCACTAGTAGGCGTATTATTGTATTAAAAACAATTTTTTCTAAAAGTAACTGATTTTAACTTCTAAATTTACATAAATTTTCTGCCAAAAAGTGCATTTTAATAATTAAAAATTTCAATATCAAATGATACAAATATGATTACATAATTAATGAAAATCATGAAAAATATATTGAATTTATATCCACTGCAAAAAAAATTGTCAAAAAATTACCGTTAGGTATAAAAAATTGACTGTCAAAAATGGGTTTTTTCAAAATTCACAAGCATTTTTATTTTGCATTATTAAAATTTTTATTAGGTACAAAATTAAAAATGTTCTCCAATAGTGGCATAATAAAAATATGGAATTTTATGTTATTAAACATTTTTTTGCAAAAAATGCTATAGTGTTGGCTACATTTGCTTTGAAAAACAGCCATTTTAGCCATTTTCTCGATTTCTTAAAGGCTTTTACCAAAATCTAGAGCACAAAATTAAATTTTTTTTCCAATGATGGCATAGAGAATAAGTTTATCTGTCCATAGACACCTTAATCGCTTTGATCGGACAAGTGCACGCTTCGCAATCTTATTCATGAAATCACCATTTCAGTCCGGAACACTCTTAAGCAACCACCATCGAGTCAACACCAAAAGTCCGCTCATTGATTTGACATACGTATCGCATTTGGCTTGATCTAATTTTTTTCTAATAAAACATTTACTTATAACGTTGTTTGAAATTTGGTTTTTCATTTTGGTTTTTTTTGGAAATTACATTGCTGATCACGTATTCTTTCAATATTAGAGTATTAAAATCTAACACAATTTGTATTACAACAGGAAGCCATTACAAGCAACAATCAGCCATATTTAAATATGAATATGAAGCATATGTTCTTAATACAAAAGTATTAAAATTTAATACATTTTGTATTAAAACAGCGACGAAACAAAAATGGCAACCCCTTTTCTGCTTAGTAATATAAAATAAACAATTTAAATATGCATTATTTTGAAGGTGTTTTGAAATATTTCGAGGTAAAATATACAAATTAGTAGATAAAATTTCAATGGCATTAAGATTTTAGTTCACATATATGTGAAAAACAATAAATATAATAATGCCGCCATTAACTGACTTAGAAGATAAATACTCTTACAAAAAAGTCTTTCATTACTATTATTTTTGTTATATATTTTGTATTAATTTTCATGTAAAGGATTTAAAACTAAATTTCAAGAAATAAAGTATTATATTATAATACCTTTGTATTATTAAAAAATAATACAGATTTCGTACTCCTTTGTAATATCTGATACTATTAAAATTTAATATATTTTGAATTAACGTCCAAATTTTAATATTTGCCAAGTATTAAATTTTAATAAATTTTTGGTGTTGTCATATAATATGTTACCCTGAAAATATTAAAAAGTACCCGAAAATTTTTAACCGTGTAAAAATCCAAGGCAAACTATAGCTTGTTCAGCCAAGCTAATAGCAGTTCATGAAAAGCTATTTGCTGCTATAAGACCTGTCAACAAAAGTCTTATTGCAGTTAATTATGGTATCAACTTATTCACTTTTGATTATGTTTTCCTCAACAGCAAATTGGCATAGTGGTAGAGTGCTTGACTGGTACGAGGAAGGAATCGATTTCAAATCCCAGGTAAAAAAAAAAACTTTTAATTTTTATAATTAAACTAACATTTCACTCATTACAGAATACAGAAAAAAAGGTTTCGGAAGCTGACTGAGGAGAGGAAAATACAATAAAATAAAATGCAATACAAAAATACAACATCAAAAAAATTAAATAAAAAACGGATACAAAAAATATTTTTTTTTTTTTAATTTCAGAATCAGCTTTGGTAATATTTTTCTCTCGATGGCAAAACAGATTTTCGCGAATCGCGACAGCGCATATTTTTGTTTATGCAAAATAAATTTGGGTAAGGCCTTATATAAACCTCCAAGGCAAGTTATTGGCAATAGCTATCATTAAATGGCTTGGGTAAGGCTATTATATAAACATTCAAGGCAAGCTATTGACAATAGCAGTCATTTAATGGCTTTGGTAAGGCGTTATATAAACATAAGAGGCAAGCTATTGGCAATAGTTGTGAAAATGGCTTTCGTTAGGCCTTATATAAACATCCAAGGCAAGCTATAGCTTGTTCAGCCAAGCTTATAGCAGTTCATGAAAAGCTATTTGCTGCTATTAGACCTGTCAACAAATGTCTTATGACAGTTAATTAGCCTGCCTAAATGCGCCAAATTCACTTCACTTGCCTTTTACTGTTTCTATAGCAGTCTGAAAATAGCTTGTATAGAACCTTATACTAGTTTAATTGTTAGTTGGGTAATTTCTTCAAAACGGTACAATCGATTTCAATCATTTTTTTTTATACAGAAGCTTCCAAAAAATATAAATTGTGTACCAATATTTTTTGGATTTTTAAAAAAATGTTTCAATTTTTTTTTGGAAAATCAAATTCATATTTTGAAAACTACATGATCGATTTTTTTGAAACTCGATATTTAAGAGTTTCTTAGTAGATACTCTCTAAAATATTTTTTGAAAACATTTTACATTTATGAAAAAATAACGGTACCATCCATTCAAAAGTTAAAAAACCGCAAAGGAAAATATTTGTTTGCTTAAAAATGACTCCTACGATGTTGATTAAACTTTTTTAATATACTAAAAATAGTACGATCTACTAGCAAAAATTATAAAATTTCACACTTAGCAATTATTAATAGTACCTGTCATGGAACGTATTTCTTTATTTTGAATTTTCTCGTTTTTGGCTAAGCGGATTAAAATGAGTTTTTGTATGTACAAATTTCAGATAAGATTGAATAATATTGCATATCAAAATTTTCAAAAAAAAAGTTTTCAGATTTTTAAAAAAAGTTTCAATTTTCTTTTTTTGAAAATTTGATATCTCAAAAACAGGTTGGACAATTTTTTTCAAATTCTATGTTTATATATACACATAAATATATACTTTAGATTTGGATACCAAAATTTGATCTTAAATTTTTTTTAAGAAATTTATATATAAAAAATATTTTTTAAAGAAACTGCTCCAACGATTTTAATTTTTTTTTCCATACAATCATATTCAATCGAGAATTAAGATGGCATTCTTTTTTTTTACCTCAAAAGAGTTGTTTTAGTCAATATAAATGTCGTATTTCATGCTTCTCCCACATTTTCCTCTCACAATTTCCATGTTTTATATACAATTTTCTCAGTAGTACCTCGTGGCTTGATGGTTAGTGCGTAGGACTGTCATGCCGAAGGTCTGGGTTCGATTCCCAGCCGTGCCACCTAAAAAACAGAAATGTTAATCCGAGGTACTGCCTCTTGCGAGGAACTGACAAATCCTCCAAGAGTATACTTGTCATGAAAAAGTGCTTCTCGTTTAGCCGTTCGGAATCGGCAAAAACTGTAGGTCCCTTCCATTCCTGCCAACAACACGCACAACAGGAATGGTTGAGAGTTGTAAGTCACTAGGCCCTGGTTCTCCACGAGCTGTTGCGCCACCCAATTTATTAATTTTATTTATACAATTTTCTTAAACCCGCAATGTCTTGAACATAAGAGCAAGTATGTGCGATCCAGTCGTCCATTTTATTTTTTATTAAAAAGCGACATATAGTGCAAAATAGAAAGATGCGGATCTATAAATAAAGGCAAATGGGTCATAAAGCGTTTTAATTTTCATTCAAGGCCAAGGGGTCAGTTTACTTGTCAAATGTAAATATATGTATCTGTTGTTGTGCTTACGTGTTTATTCGAAAGGCTCTTAAATGTCAATTAAATATTACTGAAACTGCTTTCAACTTAGACAACCTGTGCATGTGCAATTATGACCTTAGATTGGTATACTATGGCGAATACTTACTGCTTATAGACACGGATTCGAATTTTTACGATTTTCGTTTTTCATTGAAAGCACAGGCTTACACGGAGAACTAAAAGCTATTCTTAAGGTAATTTTTGGTGCTGAACTCAAATTCAACATTTAATTTCCACATTAGCTCTGGTTTTCGATATATTTACCAATTATTAAAATAAAAAAAAACATTTTTCGCTATTTAATTTTTTCCCACAAAATCAGGAATTATTTTTGGAAAGTAATAGCTTTCCTTTTCAAAATTTAGGTTAAATCTTTCTGATATCTCTTTAACTCCCTGAGAAACTCCTAGATAGTTCTTAGTGTTCACATTAAATAAATTTTGTTCAAATATGGTTATGCTTAAAACATTTATTTGAACTAGAGATATCTTCGAAAGCACAAGAGTCATTGTAAAGATTTTAACTGAATTTTTAAGAAACAAATTCATTTTATTAGGAACCATTTTAAACTTTGTAATACAAAAATACCTGGGATTGCAACATAGCCTCAAATACGTTAGGAAAAATATGATGAAAAATTTAGCTAAGGATATCTCAGAGAATAGAAAAATAAAACTCGAAAGACTTGATTTGCACTTTGAAGAAAAAGATTAATACTTTCAGGAATCCTTGTGAATTTTTTGAAAAAAAAAAAATTAGAACACTTTCTGGCATAACCTTAAAAATAGAAAAAATACTGTCTTTTTCGAAATATTGTAGGAGAATAAGAATTTTATTCATTTGAAATTAACAGTTGTTTTTTCATTTTCTTACTGGAAACCAGAGCTGATGGTGGAAAATCGAAAACTAATTTGTGTTCAGCGCCCAAAAGTATGCTATGCTAACAAATGTATCAATACTATTTATAAACCTGTGTTGTGTTTTTATTTAAACTTGGAGTGACAGTATGGGTGATGACAAACTACCATTGTGTTAATTGTGGCCGTTCACTGGAACGCAATCAGCATCAAGTTGTTACTGCAGATTTGTATGTTAGTTGGACGATAGAGTGACGTTTTTTCATTGGAAAGAGGGTTTCGAGATGCCATGTCGGATTTGTAAGAATGTGGTTATGTTGCACATTTTCCAAAATGCAAGCAACGAAAGTCAATTAAGTACTGAGAGTGCTTATAAGTTGCGGCTATAATTGACAATGGTACGATGGTGAAATTAATAAATGGAAGTCTTAAATGAGATTTGTATGTATTATTTATATAAAACTTACTGACGATGGAAGCATTGCTTCCGAAATGCATTAAGGTAAATAAATAAATAAAATAAGTGTTTTTGTAGTTATTCAAAATAATATCTTTTATTTATTAAGAAACATTTTTGATCTGGATGATTCAAAATTAAACAAGTTTACTCGTTTGTGTCTTTTACAAGGACTTACATATATAAGATAAATAAAAAGGGTATTCATGCAACAACGTAAAGTTGTCGTAAACAGAGTAAAGTCTTAAACTTTGTAATTCTGTCACAATTTGTATGGAAAATTTGACAGATTTGCTTAATATGAAACATGAAACTATATTATAGCTGCGATTTAATTCTCATAAAACACCCATCCACTAACATCATTTTTTGTGTCATTCCCCTGACCTTCAAGTTTTCATTATTTTGATTGATTTCGTTTTGATACTTGTAGAAGGATCAATAATATTGCATTTAAACATATTTACAGTATTTTAGTAGTTTCGAATTTTCTCTCTCAAAATATCATAAAATAATATAGTTATTACAGTAAAATGTTTAGTTACGCAAAATCTTTAAACCACAAGAGCAAGTTCGTGCGACATAGTCGTCGATGCTATTATTCATGTTAGTGTTTTTTTCTCTTATTTCTTTACACTCGTGCAACCATCCCGGAAAATTCAATATCTAGTCACCGAAGTAAGTATACATTTTTATCACTCCCCTGATATAAATGTCATTTCCCTGAATTAAAAACCCGTTTGATTTAATTGAATACTTTGAGCCCTTGTTTAAAAGTCATTAGTATAAAGTTATTATACTCCTGGAGCCCACCGTAAGATTACCTATCTAATCGCAGCCACTCAAAAATTAGATGCCAACCGATAGCTTTAGTCCAAACATTTATAAAACTACCGGTCGGACAAGCTTTATCTGGTCGCAATGGTTTAAAAATGCATTTTTAAGGTTGCATTTTCCGCTAACTGTACCTATAATATAAGCAACTTCTATAAATGGGGTATCTAATAAAAGCTAAGACCACTTTCTACACTACACTATATCTAGAAATGGTCTGACAGACTTTTTTTGGCTGTTGCGACGAGTCTGACCATTTAAAAAATAAATGGTAACTTTTTTTAACACTGATGCGTTTAACATTTGGGAAGACTGAGTAAAATCGTATCAAATAGGAATGTGCCTTAATAACTTTTTTTCATCCAAGGATGCACAAAATCCCAAATTTTAGAAAAGTGTTCGGACTCGTGGCAAATGGCAAAAAAAGTTTGTAAAACCATCATCGGCATCGTATCGAGGACAGTCTTACCTTTCGTTTTATACTCCATTTACAGCAGTGTCGCTTATAATAGAAACATTTAGCCGAAATACAACCTGAAAAGTGCATTTTTAAACCATTCCGACAGATAAAGCTTGTTGTTTTGCAAATGTTTTGAGTAGAGCTATTGATTGGCATCGAATTTTGCCTGGCCGCGATGAAATAGGTAATCTTACGGTCGGCTCCCAGACTATTAAGATATGTAATTGTTATTCAAGCAAAATAGGTTGTTTTGAGCGAGGGTCCTATTTGGAGTGAAAAAATATAAGATCTTAAAATATTAACCCATAAATGAACAATGCCTTCCGTTCATTTATACTATTTTTAAATTAAATTGTTTTTATGAATAGTTTTCAAAAAGATTACTTTCTAACTCAAAATGTTGAAAATAAAGTTGAAATAAATTTTATTAAATACATACATTCCTTTTTTTTCAATATTTTGAAATTATATATTCTGTGGTGTTTAGAAGAAACATGATATATAACTCCATTTTAAAAATTGCGTCCTTACGTCCACTCTACATCGATCTAAAACCTAAACGGGTGAAACGATTTGCTTCAAAATTGAAATACAATTTTTCAAAGGCTATTTTCATAATTATTCCAAATTTGAAGAAAATCGGTCCATCTGTTTAGATTCTAGGTCGATGTAAAGTGGACGCAAGGACGCAATTTTTAAAATGGAGTTATCATGTTTCTCCCAAACACCACAGATATCTACTTAATTGACTTTAATATTCACTGTCTCTATTTATTCTCAATCGAGAACTGAACACAAGATATGGTTGTATGTCTTGAAGTTTGTGAGAAAATTGAAAATTACTCTAACTTGGTCCTTTAAACTTGTAACATAAGAATTTTTTAAGTTTGGTGATTTGTTACGTTGACTTTTCTTGAGGTTAGTAAATAATGAATCCTTACAAGTAACAAGTGCAGTACATAAAGTACCAATTTGTCAAGATATTGCTAGTTAGTAAAACCTGTCTACATTGGCACCTTCCAGGCGACATAAAAAGGTTCACATGGAAAGACGAAGAGTATTGCCTCTAATCAGACCAACTTACCTATTAAGCTAAAATCCAATTAGAAATAACATTAATACAATCTAACATTACCTCTCAATTGAAAATATGCATTTTATTCAATTATTATTATTAATTACTAAAAGAATAAAAAAAAAGGATACCTATAAATAAAAGAGGAGAAAATCACTCAATTTAAATACTGGTATACTCGGGCGTATACACACTTTTATTTACTTTTTTTAAATCTTTATCAAATTTTACAAAAATTTTTGCTTACGCTCGGTAAGAGGACTTATATCATTTGAAATACAGTAAAGATGCTCGATATAGTGAAGTAATAAAAACCAGGCCTGTTTACACTTTCGAGATTGTTCACTTTTTTGGGCGGGAGTTTTAATAGGATTTCTAGTGGAGAATTCAATCCAAAATGTATATTTTGTTCGATGTGAATATTTGTACACTTATTTAAACACTAAACAAAGTTTTCTTTCAGATAAAAAAAAAACAGAAACAATTCCTCAAACAAACTCAAATGCTTTGGAGACATTTTCATTCAAAATATATTTTTATATACAATTTTGTGTGTTTACTACTGTGAATAGTTTACTATTTTGAGATTCACTAAATCGAGTGTCTACACTGTACATTACATTGTTTTAGGAAGCTTCGCAGTTGCTAGATTCAGATGTTACCATTTTTTTCTCATTTCATCATTTAAAAAGTAAAATGCACGACTGAGTCATATGTAACTTGCTCTTATTATGTTCAAGAAGCTTAAAATTTTAGAAAGATA
The DNA here is from genome assembly GCA_963921185.1 of Dasysyrphus tricinctus. Classification (NCBI taxonomy): domain Eukaryota; kingdom Metazoa; phylum Arthropoda; class Insecta; order Diptera; family Syrphidae; genus Dasysyrphus; species Dasysyrphus tricinctus. Next base: position 204,741,708 of record OY992531.1, read on the forward strand.
TTATTTAATCTATGTTTTTATTAAAAAGTTTTGATCTTCGTTGTTACAACTCCGTTGTTTAAAAATACCAAGTTTCAAAAGATATTGATTTTAAAAAAAATATAGAAATGTTTTTTTAAAACTGCAAAAATAGTTTTTTTTTTAATTTTGGTAAAACTACAATACAAAACTATGTACAAATGTACATATTTGGGAGGACCCTGCGTACTAAATCCTATGATAAGAGGCTAAGGGTTTTAAAAATTGTGAATATTTAAAGACATGGGCGCAAAATTTCAAACAGCCATCTGTGAAGGGCTTAGCATGATGGTAGTTAACAATCGTAATAGAATATGAAGAAATTTTGAAAAGAAATTCTTCTGATTAAGTAGAGTGACTGAATATTTATAATTCAAGTTAAAAGTAGTTAACAATCTTCTAAATATTTAGTAGTTTGAAAGCTCTTCCAAATTTTGAAACCTTTTTTTCGTTTTACTAACTTGATCATACTAATTCCATTTTAGTAAAAATTCTTTGTAGGGTTTAATTTCATGAACATAATTTATTAGTTTTGTGCGTTATTAATTAATAATTAATTATTATTTGATGAAAAATCCAACATTTGCTGTGAATAAATATTTAATGTTAATATTATCGTTTCAACTATTTAATATTTTTCACAAACAAAAAATAAATAAGGTTGGGTACCTCCAGGAATCGAACCCTGAACCCTTCGGTTAGATCCTGATGCAGCGATCAGAAAATTCCAAACCACACAAAATGTTAGTACGAAACTTTTTGTATTTTAGAAATTTAACACCAAAACCTATTAATGTCGATATCAAAAATGATATCGGCAGCATTACATGATGAGGGCCCAGGAAGAACTCGTCGGGTGTTCGTAGCGATAAATAATTTTGTTATCTTCGTGCATTAAAAGAATATTAATCCATAAGAATTCTTCCACTTAATTTATGCAATGTAACTCAATTCTACTCTGAAATATAATTGCCAAGAGTTTGGAAATTTTAAGTTTCACTATTTCGTGATTTTAAGTTTAGTAAAATGTTAAGAGATAGTACGATGCTAAAATCATTTAAAATTAACAAAATGCTCTCTTCAACTTTATATCATGTTAAAATTTGCTTTAGCATCGTACTTAATTGTTAAAAATTTTGCTCCATGGAAATTATATAGATTCCCTAAATGAAAATAATATTTCATATGAATTTTTGATCAAAAATAAATGTACAAAAAAAAAATAAAAATCGTTGCAGCAAAAAATAATTCTTTATATTGTGTTATATAAAATTCTTAAAACATGTTTATGGAGACATTTTGGTATGAAACTCTCAAGGACTTTTCAATGTGCATATAAGAACTAAATACAAAAAGAGAACCTAATTTCGAAATATCGAATTTTCAAAAAAAAAAAAATGCTTCAAACGGATTTTAATAATTCAAACTATTTTTTTTTAATGGTTATTTCAATTTACATATATTTGAAATTTGTATACAAAATAAATAGTTTGAACTGATTTTATAAGAGGGTAGGTATTATTAAAAGTTTCTTAGTGTAAATTTTTATAAGATTTGACACTAGAATTTTTTTATTAAAACCGTATTATCCATTTCTGAGAAAAATTAAATTTCCTTTAATAGTTTTCTAAACATTTGTATGGAAGGTACCTTCCATTCCGTTATTTTTCTTAAAAAATACATAATTTCTCTAAATAACATATGTATACATATTAAGTTCTCGAAAAAAAAAAATTTTTTGGATTCTGAATTCTAATTTGAAAATATGTAAAGCATTTTTGTTTTATAATTTTGTACATAATTCTGATTTTGGTTTTTTAGAAGCTTCTGTATAAGAAAATTAATAAACACATTCATAGTCAAAATAAAAAAAATTGTTATATCATAATTCTTTGAAAAATAGTTTTTTCACCTTATACACTAGTACCGGGTTTCCCAAAGTGTGCTCCGCCAAGGGTATCAAAGCGCTCCGCGGAAGAATCGAAAAAAATATCAAAATTCAACTACCGACACTATTTAACTTAACTTCTGCATTAAGCAAAATATCAAAAAATGCAGTATTATTCATTGCTTTCCACACCTTCATGCCCTTGCAATAAAAAAAAATTCATTCTCTTTTCTTCACGCAGAAATAGTGGTTTTCTCGAAGCAAAACACGCGTCTTCCGAAATGAGGGCTGAAGTCAAATTTAAAATAAGTTTGGTTGCACAACAGCTGGTGGAGAACCAGGGCCTAGTGACTACAACTCTCAACCATTCCTGGGTGCGTGTTGTTAGCAGGAATGGAGGGGACCTAGTCCGAGTCCGAACGGCTATATGAAAAGCATTTATTCATGACAAGTATACTCTTGGAGGGTTTTTCAGTTCTTCGCAAGAGGCAGTACCTCAGAAAAAAACATTTCTGTTTTTTAGGTGGCAGCGGCTGGCATGAGAATACACTAACCATTATGCCACGAGGTACTACGAGGGCTGAAGTCAGAACCTTATTAATTGATGGAAATTTTGTTTTGGCTGCCAGGTTTTGTAATGAGCGTTTGGCTATTGGGATTGTCGTATCTAGCAAATATTTAAAAAAAAAATATGATTTGAATGTATCATTTCAGGCAAAGGCAATAACTTTTTTCGATGCAAGTGCTAAAGTAGAAGCATTTAAAAAGATTGAAACCTAAACAACTTCCCAATGGTCAACCAATTTAAAGAAAAACTAGTTTGGGATATTCTAAATGAGTTTCATACTAACCTGCTAGCTTTTATCAATAGCTTTCACTGATATTTTTCGGAAGAAGACAACTCAAATATTAAGGAAAGTGCGTGGGTTGCAAACCCATACTGTGCCGCATTGGAAAAGCCAGCTTCTCTGACATCGTGTAGTAGTTTGAGTGTTTGATTGATTTGACATCAGATTCTTTGATAAAAGGCAAATTTTGCAACGAAGAAACCTTTCTCAGAACTCTGGTGTCTGTTGAAGGACGAGCTCAAAATGTTGTCAGAAAAAGCCAAAATAGTTCTTCCGGTTGCAACAACATTCATGCGCGAATCAGGATTCTATGCCTACTTTGGGACCAAAACAAAACATACATAGATTCCGTCACAACTCAGAGCTATATATTTGGTTTGCAGTTGTAATAGATTCAACCAGATATAAGGACCAGCATTATGCAAAACAAAATACATAGGTAGGCACATTTTTCTCACTAGAAAAAACTTTCGGAACTTGTTATAAAATTACCATTTATTGTTTTCAATAGAATTCCTTATTTTTGTAAGTTGACATTGTTTTTTGTTTTCGTTGAAGTGACTTGTTTCTGAATTTGAATTGAATTGAATTGAGTTTGCTCACCCAGGAATTTCTCGCTGAGAGTAGTGCTCCGTGACTAAAAAAGATTGGGAACCGCTGCACTAGTATAAGCTGCTGATTTAAAACGAAATTTAAAGTTGGTCTACAACAAGATAACGAAACGCTTTCAAAACACCGTGATAAAATATCCATTGGCAGTTTCATAAACTCAGAAATATAAAAACAAATTAAAATGCAAAACAATCACAATTAGCCAAAAAACACAAATGTCACAAATGCTTCTGCTACAGTTAATAGTCTGGGCAATTAGTTCTGTGCGAAAAAAGAGTGAAGATTTCTCCGAATAATCTGCTTCAATTATTAATTTCATTAATCGACCAGCGTACTGCGAAACGAAAGAAGAACTTATTTTTTCTTCTATAATTTCGTTATGTCATCTTTGACTGGAATTTTTGTTTGGCATCAGAACCGCCCTAAGACTTAGGAAGCCTTTACTAAAAACAATTTAAGGAATTTTATGTAAAAATTCTAAGAAAATATGTGGCTAAAAAGAAATGAAAAAACGCTATGTACCAAATTTAAACAAAATGATTCAGCCGTTTATATATACAGACAGACAGAAAGACAAACAGAATTATGAGACACAACCTTTTTTGTATCTGGTTAACTAAAAAAACTATCTCTTTACTTGCTAATATCAACGATAAATTTGGCTCCAGGATTTAATATCTCGTAGAATCAAAAAAAAGTAAAGGTCAGAAAATGGTCAAATAATGTTTATTATTTTCAATTTTAACAATTGATACATACAAACGAAAATATTTTCTTTTGTTGGTATATTTAGGATATTAAAATAAGGTATTTAGTTATTTTGTTTCCCTGCTAAATTTGGAGGATGTACGTAGATGGCACTCTAAAAATTTAAATAATATCACTGGAGCCGTTTTCAAGTTGTACATGTATTTAACTCGTGGCTTAGCTTTTTTAACACATCGACTTTAGAGAATTGACTGAGGTTCAACGATGGTTCAGGCATCAAATTGTCTACTTAAACATACTCGAACTATCGTTGAACCTCAGTAATTCTGCCGAAATCAAAAACTTGTTGAAACACGGATCAAAATTTTAACCACATAAGTGCAGCTGGACCTAAGTTTTCTAAGCCCTTGTATTGTAGGCAGATTATGTTTTGGTTCTAAGGAAACAATTAAAAAAGAAACTATTTTACTAAATTTGTTCCCAAAGCCTTCCTCCAGTAAAATAAAACCAGATCTGAAAATTTCATCCAAATCGTTTTAGTTGTTTCCGAGAAACTAAATCATATGAAAAATGTACCATTGGGCGGGCTTACTCAAACCATTTCCCTTACACTTTTTGCTTCCTAAAAAGAAGCAACTCTGCAGCTTTTATCAAAATGTTCCCTGTGGCGTATACGTACTTTTAGTCAAAATTAGTATTAAAACAGACAAATCTCGGAAAATAGAATAGCAATACCCTAATTTTCCAATAAATCTATGTCTACACTCTGTAACTTAATCAAGAAACTACGGCATCTTGAAAACATGGAGCAAAAGATCCCAACGTTTCTCGACGTCGAAAAAAATAAATAAACAAAATAAAAATGATCATCCCTTGTACCTACTTACCAAAAAAATTTTGAATTCAATCTCTTTTAAAAAGCTGTAAATTTGAGCCAATTGTAAATAAAAATGTTCATTGTCAGCGAATTGAAATTAAATTGGCTTCTGACGTGCTTGGTTGAAAAGGTTCACTTTCAGTTAACATCAAAAGAGAAAACGATTTTCAATTAATATAAACATTCAAGACTAAGCACCACTAAAAAGAAGCGTGATCATCGTCCTAATCTCCTTGAAATCCACCCTATAAACTTGGCAATAGCAAACTTAAGTTACTGTTGTTGGTTCACTTAAACCTTCAATATTCATATATAATGGTCCTTAGGCTTTTTATATAGTCTGCCAGTATGTTTACATATTAAAAACCACGCTTTAATAAACATTTAAATAGAAAGAGAAAATAAAGTCCTTATTGTTAAGGATTATGTAAATTTTTTCGATTTGCAAATTTTCTTTTGATAAACTTGTATACGAGACTCCCTTCGCCAAACTAAACCAAAAAAACAATTTCTTTCTCTTGAAACTTATAGAAGTCACAAAGACAATTTAATACCATGAATAAAGGAGAGATAAAGGCACAGAAATATGAGAAGTAGAACATTACAACAAAACATTCATACATATAATTACATCCCCATAATATTTAGGTACCCATCAATCACCCCAGGATATATACACATGTACCTACCTGCACACACAGAAGTAGATAAATACCACCTACCTCATCATTCTATTGAATTATTTACACGTACAGCAAACTAAATATTGCCCTAACCACCATCTCACCACACTTACTATACCTACGCTTAGCTTTCCTCGAAGTGAAACCATCATTGCTTTAGCCAGAAATTGAAGAACTCATTTACGACAGACCCAAACCCAAACCTGTGTCCCGCCCCACCCCACCCACACACCTATAGCTATATATCCTATTCGGAGAAACTATTAATAAAACAGCCTCCCAACAAGATGTTACATTTAATTAGCTAACCAGCTCAGCTCATTCTCTCTCTCTGATGATGGCTTCGGCTTGTGTGTGTTGCGTGTTACTTATGAACTTCCCATCAGGACATACCATAACACTCTTCCTTCCTAAATAATATCAGCAAAATCGTATAAGCACACTACACCATGTGTAGTGTACGGTGAAACTCCCTGCAGCGTGTTTATATATAAAATCATAAATCGATCTAATCAACATTATTATTATTATTGTTATTATCACAACCATCGACAACGGCATAGAGGCATGAGGCAGTAGCAGTGATGCGACACGGTGGCTGTGGTGGGAGCTTCGACACCAGAGCCACCTTGGGTTGTCGTCCTTTTTTTTATATCCTTCTACCGTCATTTGCCACGTATATGAGATGAGCCACTGTACTCAATATGCCTCTGGCATAACAAGAACCACCAAAGCAACATGAACTCTCATTTCTATTGTCAGAGCCTGGTCCAAATTTCCGGTTCGAAATCGCAATCGAAAAAATCAACCATTTCACCATAACCAACCATTGCCACGCCACCGAGCCATCACACCCATTGATCCTTTATATATCGCCCCAAAATTGTCCTTGTGTGTGGAATTAGTGCTCGAGTAAGAAAATCTGTGACAACACCTGCTTATGTGTCGCCAATTGAAAAACTCCTCACGTATATATGTCCACAGAACTGATTTTGTGCTTCTTGGTCATATTCTTCAAATTCACCCCACCATATCCCATCCCAATCCCCGCTTGTGTGTAGCTTCCTACCTGCTACATACTTTGTTTGTGAAGCACACGTTTTTGCCACGAAATATCTGGGAATAACTGCAGGACGACAAAGGACAAAAAAACGTATAGAAAAATTCCAGGACAGGACCCGCCATCACGTGTGGAATGCCTATACAACTATTACACATGTCACATCATAAAATGTCCTTCAATTGTTCACCGTTTTACCCGTTCGCCATAACGTTCGTTGTAGCGCCTCCGGAATCCTTGAAGTCGTTGTCGTCATTTTAAGGGTATATCCCTACTTCAAATTGGTATAAGCACACCCAAGCCAAGCACATCTAATAACGTCAGAAAAAAAATTGTTGTCGCGCGTATGGTATTTACAGGATTTTATTATTGCAAGCGGCCACATGCATTTTACGAGGTTCATCATTTAAGCCTCTGTGAGGAGATGCTGGGCGGGCGGAAGTGACAGCGAGAGGATAGCTTCTCTGCGATATTTAATAAAAATGAAAAGTTACGGTCTGGGAAGTATGAATTAATTTTTGCAATGACAATATCAGACGGTAGGATAGGACATACTTGTAGTAAAAAGAGGTCCTTGAAGCGGGAATTTTCACCTGTCCTGTCGTTAACGACTCATTTCCAATTATTACGTCGTTGGTCCGTCGCTCGTTGATGTCGATTGTCAATTGCCGAGAGAAAGTCCTGCAGAGATGAAATGGCATTATCCTGGTGAAGGTTGCAAGGAGGAAGTCAACATCAACAAAAAATAAAAAAACTCTCGTCTAGGTGGGTGATTTGTTTTTGTTCTTCTTGATGACCCAATAT